>JAVLUZ010000167.1:605657-708157 GCA_036768485.1 Mermis nigrescens | reverse complement strand
TACAAAATTTCATTTTGTTATAATCAGTAGTTCTTTTTTGTAGGCTTTCACATTTACCTTACTTGCAGTAATTTGCAAATTATTATGGAATTGGAAAATCGTGATTTTCGGGTAATGATGTACTCACATTATCGCGAAGGAAAATTAGCGGTCGATTCACACCAAATTATATCGTCAGTATTTGGAGATAGAGCCCCTTCGAGATCCACGGTATTCAATTGGTTTAGCGAATTTAAACGATGTAGAGCTACCCTCAAAGATGATGACCGACCTGGCAGGCCTAACACTGCAATCACACCCGAAAAAATTGATGAAGCTCGATTGAACATGCAAGATGGCCGAGTAACATATGATAATTTAGAGCAGACCCTGAAGATTGGATCGGCAGCAATTAAAACTATTCTGCACGATTATTTGGGTGTAAGAAAATTAAGTGCACATTGGGTACCCCATCAGCTGTCAGCAGCTCAAAAAAACCTCGAGTTGATTGGTGTCGATTCATGGTCAAAAAGTTTGACGAAGGTGCCTCAAAACGTGTCTGGGATATCGCCACTGGTGATGAAACATGGATATCCCAGTTTGACCCTGAAGAAAAGCGTCAATCCTCTGTTTGGGTCTTCCCCTGGCGAAGAGCCGTCTTTGAAATTTCGGCGGTCTCGAAGTGTAGGCAAGCAAATGGTCGCCACTTTTTTCTAACGGAGTGGCCATATTGTGACAGTTTGCCTTGATGATCGAAGAACAGTCAATTCTGAATGGTACATCAATGTATGCTTACCCCAAGTCTTCAAAAGAATTCGTGAGGGCCGACCAAAAACAGGTCTGCGTGGCATGTTGTTGATTCACGACAATTCTAGTGCTCACACTGCAGCTGCAACCCTGGACTTTTTGTCAAGAGAAAAGGTTCAGCTATTGACCCGTCCGCCCTATTCACCTAACACCGTTTGTCTTCTTTTGTTCCCGAAGGTCAAAGATTTAATTCGCGGTTAACGATTCTAGACGCCTGAAGCAGCAGTGGAAGCGTACATTTTGGAAGTTGAGTTACCTCACGGAATCAGATTTGTCTGATTGCTTTGATATTTGGTGTAAGCGCATGAAACGTTGTATAGAATGTTCTGGTAGTTACTTCGAAAAGCTGTAAAAATTTCATTAAAATTGCACAAGTAGAACATACCAAGTCCAGAGACTTTTGGAGTGACCCTCGTATACTCGAAGCCGCCTGCTTTTTTACGTACCTAATTACTAATATTATAGTTTTGCGACTATTTCATTATTTTCAGGCTTACACAACTAATCAAAAAAAACTTTTTCTAGTAAATTTAACATAGCTATTTATATGCATATATTGCTTGAATCGCAACTCGTTTCTTATGCTGATAAGTCAGCTTCATCATCCAATGTTTAACCTTGCTCATTTAAATTGAAAATTTAATTTTGAAAATTTCAAATTAATCACGAATTTCAGACATGTTTAGATCCAAAAGTGCTAATCTTATTCCTTTAAGTTGTTGACTTGTTTATTTGATGGAGTTTTTGTAAATTCAAATGCATTTAAAAACGGTAACTATTTTCTATTCACCGCATTGGAAAATCATATACGTTTTCAGCTTCTAAATTCGCACCATTGCAGTCTGGTATGAAAGGTGCTGACGACTTGTGTCAAAATTCAACATCTGGCAATAAAGCGTTTAGTTTCGGATCAAGCTGCTACGAATTTTTTAGTACGTACAGAAGTATTGTTTTTTGTATTAATTTGACCAAAAGTAAGTTCAATTTTTAGTGACTCGAGGTCGTGGAAAGAAGCGGAAGAGCATTGCAAATCATTTGTGTCAAAAGAGTCACCTTTTAATTCTAGTCATTTAGTGTCTATTAATTCTTTACACGATTTTGCATTCGTAACCAGTCGCGCTAAAGAAATGGGATTCGATCAATTTTGGATTGGACTCACTAATTCGGTATGGTACTTACTACTTTTTTGCTGCCTTTATAATATAATATGTTAGCTTTCCACAAAGCCACAATCGAATACGAGTATCGAAATTCTATTAAATCCTTCCTTGGATATATACATAAGTCGTCTAAGTGGGTCATATGGCCATGCATGATCTGGGGTGCTTGGAGGGTTTCAAATTCCCCAGAAAAGTTTACCCCCAGAAATTTCTTTAACCCCTCCGCACTCGCGATTTTCCAAAAAAGTCGTGGTTGATGTGCTATTTCAAGCGTTTTTAGTTATTTGTCTGCTCAAAAATGTTGAATTTTCGGCGCTTCGCACCGTAGTCTCATTTTTGACTACATTTTGTCTAATTTAATCGAAACTTTCTCACGATTTCAGAAAATTATTTCATTATAATGCTCTGGAAGCATAGAGCATCGTCAGAAATGCCAAAAAATGATGTTGAAGACGCGTATCCACTCTTTAAAGCCCAAAACAAGGCACTTCAGAATTCCCCTTAAGATCTCCCAAGCTGGGCGTACCTGGCTATGGCTCTCTGTGAATTTATCGAGATAAGAAAATAATGATGTTATGGAGAAATGATGAAAACTAATGGCAACTTTCTGCGAAAGAGTAATAATACTGTAGCTTTTTTGAAACTTGTCCTTCTTTTATATAAAGCGTTTTTCAAATTAATCTTACTACGTTTTGCATGAGTATAATATCATTGCTTTCATTCATCTCGCTTGCTTGTTTGTCTCTGTAGCTAATTAAATTGAATTTTTCAATCTCAAATCTTTGATGGATTAGCTTTTGTGAGCCTAAAATTAAATACTTGAATTATTATTATTTATGGATTCTGTAAATTTCTGTGTCATTTACGAAAAATATGTTGTTTATCATTTAAGTTCCAGCCTCACGAGTCGAAAACCAAGCATTAAGCAGCATACTTTATTTGAGTATTTGACTCAATATAACTTGTATAAAAATTCATTTATATGCTGGTTCTCACTATTTATGTGCGTTTGAGGATCATCGTACGTTCATGTGGTCCGACCATCAGCCAGAAACGTTTTCTCAATGGAGCAAAGGAGAGCCACGTAATCCTGTAGATTCAGGTGTCACCTGCGTAAAAATGAAATTAAATGATGAATCTGGAGCTGAGTGGGCCATGGCTCACTGTGATTCCGTCATGCCTTACATCTGCAAGAAGACTAATGGTACCGTAGATTCATTAATGATCACTTTTTATCAAATAGCCTTACAACATGCTATATATATTTATCATTTAGTTTAACACAAGCAAAATAAATTAATATGTGCTACAATTTGAAATTTTTAGCAAAACGAAATATTTCTCGAAAGTGCTTATCCGATCCGTTGCAAATATTCTAGCGCTTCATTATTATTAATGCTAATACTACATTTCTTTTCTTTGCTCAAATTCCCGTTGTGGTCGTAAGGTAATTAATTACTATGATATTATTAATTATTAATATTATTAATATCAATTACTATTTATTAATTAATTAGTGATATTCATTTTTGTTATTTGTTAAAGATGCCGTTGTTTATTCCTTTTGGTATTCAACGAGGCAAGCTAAAATTTTTAGTTTCTCTGTTAGTTTTCGAAGGCTTAAAATTTTTCCAGTCCCAGTTTTCATTATTAACTTTTATTTCTTTATCTTTATTCAATGTTTTGATATGCTAAATATTTTTTGTTTGTTGCAAGTGTTTTACGAAGCAAATAACAATTTAAGATGTTCCGTCTAGTCAAAACAAAGTGACCGGTACTTGTCCAGAAAAATGGCTACAAGGTTCTAGCCAATGTTATAGAATTATTAACGAGGATTGGACGTCCGGATCTTCGGCTATTTTAAAATGTTGGCGGGTTAGTTGTTATTTCGGAATGAACTTAAAAGAAACGTTTGAAAATAAGCATATAAATGAGTAAAATTTCGATGTGGTTCTATTAATCTTCTTTCACTTTTGATTAAAAAGCTTTTATTTCAGATGCTTTGTTTATCGAAAAGAAAAGATATAAGTCATAGGCATATTGAGATAAAAGTTTAAAAAATTTGTTCAGAGTCGGGCTCAGGTGGAATGTAAAGAAATCGTCTGTATAGCAGCTATCTCTTTCAACAACAGACTTTTTGTGTGACTTAGGATTGAATTGATTGTTTACCAAATTTTTGTTAATGCTTTTCCGTCGTATAAAGCCCGCCAAGAAACGCTCAAAAATACCACCATTACTTTTGCTCATTTGTTATAGAATCAAGATGTCTGACTTCAAAACTTTCGTCCCCTAAATTCATAAATTCAGAGAGCGAGTGACGTACCTGTCTGTAAAGCATTTTTATTGATGTAATTGAGTTGCAAAACAATTATTTTTCATAAATAATATTTCTTGAAAAGTATTTCTTCTTGGTTATTCCGATAGTTGTATATGCAAAAGCAAAACTGACACAGTCTTCAATTTTACTTGTATACATATTTACTATACCTTTTAATATCGATAAATGTAAATTTTATCAGGAACATAACGCCACGTTGGCCAGTTTTCAAAACATGGATGATATTAATAGAATTATAAAACGCAACGAGATTGTTCACGCCAAGCGACGCTTTTTGATTGGGCTTATTCAAAAAGTTAATGGTAAACAAGTAAATATACAGTCTTAATAGTTACTTAAGCCCAGTTAAGAATTCATTTTATTTTCCTCGTCTTTATTACAAATTTTACTGGAATTTCACTCTCCTGATTTGAGTCGTCAATTTAATTTTGTCACGCAATAAAATGCGAAAAAGCTACTTACTTGTAAAAATTTTAAAAGTTAATTAGATGCATGCTTTAATGCTATACTTTCAAATGGTGCTTACGTCGAATATTCATGCTAAAGGTCGAAGCAATAGTCAAGAATCATCATAGGAACAAAAATAGCTACCATATTCATAGAACTAGATGATATATTTAAAATATATTTAAAATTTTTTATTAAATCAGAAAAAGTAATTCAATAGTTGATTAAAGGAAGAAGTTTTAATGATTTGAGTAATTCTCGATGATTAAAAATGATTTAGCTTTAAGCTTAATAACTATTCTAATTTTCCTATGTTCGAATACGCAACATTAAAATTGTTCAATATAACCTATCTTTGATTAATTAAGGCTACTCATCTTGTGCATTCTAAAAGCGAGTAAAAAATAACTAAACTGCAAAAAGTTTTATATTGAACGATCGAAATATTTTTTTAACTCAAGGCCGAAAAACTTGATTGATGCCTTGTCTGAATTCTTGATTTTTATCATGCTATATTCTTTGATAAAATTTAAGCAGTCTACTTAAAGAATGAATTAATACAAGTGATGCTTTTTTATATGAACTGCACTGGCAGTAATCAACTGAGCTGAGGTAGGTACTAAGATAATAAAGCAATTATATGTTTATAAGAACCCTTCGCCTGATTGGACCTATAATTGATTCAAAAAGTGTTTTACGTCTTTAAATAGGACGAAATTACTCGAATTCTTGATTACGGGATGATTGTCGGCAACTTAGTAATAATTTCGTATCAATTTCATTCGCCAGCTTTACCATCTTTTTCTTCCATGAAAATTTTCTCCTTCTGGTTTACTTTCAAGTTATTTAAAACCAACGAACCTAACACGGTGCTTATCTGCCTTAGTACTGTATAAGCAACTTTTGCAGGTCGTTATGAATGGCTGAATGGGGATCCGCTGAATTTCGTGAATTGGGCTCCAACTGAACCAGGGTACGAATGGAATGCCGACGTAGAAGTCTGCGTTGAGATGGACCACAAGGGTTTGTGGTACGATACAGGATGTTACGAAACTCGTCATTATATATGTTCCATCCCCAAAATTCCTCTTACCGCTGGTGAGGAGATTCGTAATTGTAGGAAAATTATACTTGTAAAAATGATACTAGCTAATAATGCACATATCAGACGTGAGTTAAATATATTTAGAAACAAAAATGTATACGTTATGAAATTTTTAGCCATAATTGCCCTGTTTTCGGAACATTTTTGATATTATTCAAATTTTTTATGTTTTCTTCCCGAATTTGCCCTTAATTCCATCTGAGAGTCACAGTTGTACAATTACTTAG
This sequence comes from Mermis nigrescens, assembly GCA_036768485.1. Taxonomy (NCBI): domain Eukaryota; kingdom Metazoa; phylum Nematoda; class Enoplea; order Mermithida; family Mermithidae; genus Mermis; species Mermis nigrescens. The sequence continues at coordinate 702,094 of JAVLUZ010000167.1, read as the reverse complement.
ATAGGTTTGTTGAATACATATTCGTTCGTTCGTTGGTCGAAGCTTTTGGCAATTAGTATTTACTGAATCAGTCACTGAATTTGATCTAATCTAGTCAACAGCTTTCATTGTCCAATGGCGAAATAAGAAGCAAAAAGTTGAATAGTTGATATTTCAAGAAGCTGAAAAACCATCAAGTAAAATTCTTTCGCAAAAATGTGTGCCCAGTTTTAAATCTTATCGTTCTTATCTGATAAAAACGAAAACGTAGAATGCAATGCATGTATTTCTGTATGCTCTAGCAGTGTCCATCGATTAAGAGCGCCGTCTCTACCATCGTAAATGTATGAATCCCAATAGTTGGCGCCGAAATTTCACATTAAAAAATATATAAGAAATAATCAGCCTTATGGAGTGTAACAAGTTTTGGGATGAGTAATGAGTTCTATATCGTATTCAATTGGGATTGTGTTTGCGTGAATATTAAAAAAATCGATATACGTACAGTAATATTATCATGAGATTTCTGCGATAAAATATTGCTTTTTTGAGCATTTTTCGTCTTTGAATATTCGGTCTCTAGTTATTACACATGTACTAGATATCTTATATTTTTCAGGAACAAGTTCGTCGACAGCAGCTACAACAATTTCAGCTCCAAAAAGTACCTTGAGTCAGTCATTGTCTTCCCGGATGCAAACGACACTTACAGTAACGTTGCCTCAATTAGTGCGTAAAATATCTAATTCAAAGCCTACGCAACAGGACTTTTCAAATTCGACGTCAGAGAAAATTGCCAAATTTTCGGCACGCACTCGACCGGCAAACATAAGTGGATCGAGATGGGCCGTTGCCCTGGGGTCCACATTTTTGGCAGCCTGCTTCGTCTCTATGCTTTTTGTAGCGTACAAAAAGCGTCTTACATTGCGAAAATTGTGGCTGAATCGTTCTGCGGATCCTGCATCGATGAGATTCGAGATTTTAAACGAAACGGATGACATTTGATATTTGTTCAAATCGTTCAAATTGTTTACATTGTATTTGTATTTTTTAATTTGAAAGCTTACTTGTTTTGTTACGAGCACGTATCTAAACACAAGTTTTTCTTCAATTTGAAGCTTGCTAAGCAAATCGATTGCAAAAAAATTTTTGGGATTTTCACGGAGTTTTGTGCATAAATAGTATAAAGATGCATGGGCAAAAGACTTCCAGAAACATTTTCGCATGTTCAAAGAGGCCCGTACACGAAAAATATTGACCATGATATTGTGCCTCGTAACTTTTTTCTTAAGTCGCTCAGTTTGACTCAAAAATTTTAGATGCAGAGGTTTTAGTATTTATGACAATGGCCTATCTTTAATATATACAAAATCAAGGTCAAAAATAGAGCTGATTATGTGGCGTAGAGCGGCAAAAATTTATATTGTTGAGCCGCCGAAAATCGTCTAGGAAGCTCGAAAGGCGCAGACACTTTCTTGGCTTTTTGGAAAATTGCAAACTTTGAGAAGTAGTACATCAGAATCTCACAGTCACTCAGGTATCAATTGTAGAGAAAGAAATTTGAAATCAATAAAAGTTTAGTCTGTATAAAATTTTAAATTAAACTAGTTTGTTCGCTAAGCCTTGCGGTAATGATTGAGGCATTTGTACTCTGCATTTCTGACTTCGCTTCCTTTTTTATGCGTGTTTTTCTATTTTGACATGAAATCGTGAGTTGTTTTGCTGGTGCTTACATTATTTTATTCAACTATGAATTCGGTTGAATAACCCGTTGAGTATTTTTGTCGTCAGTGCCTGTGTTTTGTATAAAACTGGACGGCTTTAGTAGGTACATTTTGAATCGTGCTTAAAAGTCATTTCATTTAATATGGTCGTTACTCAGAACATTAAAGCTTGATTCAGACCAGAAAATTATTAGTTTCACTCTAGATTACGATTGAACTACCCTTGAAATTATTTTCAAATTTGATAACAACTTCTGAGAAAACGTTGACACGAACAATGATCGATCGCACAAATTGTTCTTGCGAAGATAGCAGGAAAGTTCACAATTTGGGTAAATGAAGATGCTATCATTTCAATTTTGAAAAACCTATTTTTTCGCATATGTCCATTCGTAGACGTGTGCAGCAGTGGCCCTTGCACTACATACTTCGTTGATATGACTATAATAGAATTCAAAATCTTTCTTCAGGAAAAAATAAGCTTTTTTCTTCAAGTCCGGCACTAACACGCCTTAACATTTCTCTTCCTATGATTGATAACAAATACTGGCGGGTCTAGAATTTTCCTAAGGGGGTGGGGCGGTAGCCCAAATTTTCAAAAACAGTCGAAAATGGGCCCAAAATTTTGCCCTTAACGTGCAAAATATCGTTTCTCGGCTTTTCATATTGTCTATTTTTATTTAAAATCACTTTCTGATTCAACATTTTTTCGTAAAATTTCGAAATTTTCGACGATTTCGTGCGAAAAAGTTATCAATTTATTGACTTCAAGCAAAAACCCGGCGCCGCCGGAAAATTCGTGAAATAGGGCGAAAGGACGTTAAAGAGCTTGATATACAGCATGACATGCTGTTTCTAGCATTTGACGCGAAAGTCGGAAATTTTTTAATGTATGCCTTAAAATAGAAGAAATATGTGCCGAAATAGCTGTTTCTGCTCTTGAAATTGTTTTAAGCCTATTCCATGCTAAAAAATGGCTTCCAGGTCACCAAGAAAGTGAATTAATGTCATTAATAGGTATTATTCGGCGCGAAGAATCGGAAAAATTTGATAAGCTTTAATCACTGACGGCCGAAAATCATTGCAAATTACATGTCCATTCTCTATCTCGCCAACTATTTTGGGTCAATGAGGGGCGCTCCCCCCCGCCCCCTTAAAACCGCCCCTGATAACAGTCGAATGTTAGAGTGCAATTTTTTTGACTAATTACCGGGTCAAGCGCTTTTATTAGTTGAAAGCCTTAACACATTTGAAACAAGGATGCATAAAATAAAAAAATGGACAAAGTTTTTCTTAAATATCACAATATCACAAATAGAGCCTTGCTTATGATTATTAGAATAGGTAAACATGCGGAACCGTGTTAAAGATGCAACTGGAAAGTTTTTTCCATTTTCCTGTAAATTTATCTATTTTTCATAATATAAAAAGACAATTGTTAAACTTTCTAACCAGATTGTGAATAAAGGACTTTTTATATTATTTCACATTCTTCAAATATTTTCCGTTAAAAAGAGGATAACAGACTTAAGTATGATAACCATGTTCTAAAAAAGCAGTTGTACACAGTGCGTCAAAAGCTAATGGAGTAGTAAGCACAGGTCACTGAAGCTTGAAATTCGTTCGCTTCGTTCAAAGATCGTAAGTTCTGCTTTTCAGATACGACGTGGATAGACTGTACGGCTGATAAGGTCGTGAAGCATATATGAAATCCTGCAAAATTGTGAGAATTTAATTTTGTTTCACACATGCAACTGTTAGTTGCCAATCAAAAATGATCAAATAATTTCCTAAATCTCTCTAAAAGCTAAGCGTGGACAAGGTTAAAATTAGGCTGATTGTATTTGTAGGTATATAAAAAACAAAATTGAATTTATCTTGTTGATCGATTGTATTTGCAGGTATAATAAAAAAACAAGATTGAATTCATCTTGTTGATCTAGTGGCTTATCTTCTGTATGGAGCTCAGAAAGCTTTAAAATCCTGGAAACATAAATAATTAGTAGGTATCTAAAAAATAATAAAATTAATCTAATATTGCAATGTGAGGTTAAATACATAAGTTTTCAAAATTAGAGGATGATTGGCCTCACAAAGGACGTCCCAATAAATTCAGATCGCATAAGGAATGAAATTTGATAAAATAATTTCATATAGGTACGTACGTGAGCGCAGGCTTAGCTCCCATAAAACACAGCCGAACTCCATAAAATAGGCCAGATATTCATAATTCCGTTCGCAAAATTTCGTTTTCTTCACTAATTTTTATGTGCCATGGATATGAAAAACATCGAAAATTGTAATTTTTTGGCATGCAGTCATTAGAGCGCCGGCATTAGAGCGCCGACATTAGAGCGCGCGACATTAGAGCGCGCGACATTGAAGAGCGCCGACATTAGAGCGTATATGCACTGGCGGATTAAAGGGGCCCCATTGAGACCAAAAAGTGTTTGGATAATGCGAGATAAACAGAGAAAATGAGAAAGAAAAAAGAAAGAAAGGAAGAACGAAAGAAAGAAAACGCTTCAAATTTGAAGCGTTTTCTTTCTTTCGTTCTTTATATTTTCATTTTTCAGTTATAACTAAAATTGAAATAGAAAATATCTTGATCAGAAAATATCAGATCCTTTTCTTAGGATGAGAAGTCATTTTTTTGGTTCTGTTACAATTTTTTGGTCCGCACGTGCTCACGTTTATATACAAGGTCTCTGCAAAATATGCAATACACCATGCTTGATTTTGTGAGAAATGCAACAGCAAATGATTTTTTCTTCACTGCGATTGCATTATTGATTGTAGATTTTCATCTAGCACCTTTGGAAAAATTGCAAGACGTAAGATTTTTTGGCACTGTACTGTTTTAAGGCAGCAGCTGAATTCTGTTTCAAAAAAGTTGCCTGGCCGTGGAATTTTATTGTGCAGAAGATTTAATAACAGGTAGATAGAATGTTTTTTCTGTATAAAAACGACTTGGATTTCAAAAAAATCATAGAGACTTGTTTTGGGATGAAAATCAAGCTGGTAGAATTGCAGCAAAAAATAGAGTGCACAAAAATTTTCCAGGTGAAAAAAATTTTTCGGAATTTATGCACCGGTGCTAAGGGACCCGTGCAGAAAAAACCTCAATGTGAGGGTCATACTTGGTTGATAGAATGGAAGTTTGCTAATCATCAATGGAAATGTTGGTGAGGTGAGTTATGTAAATTCAAATTCAAATTTTACTTGTGACTTAAAATCCTTAATTTTTTATCGTTATCTTGTTTCTTAAAAACTTCAAGAACTCAAAATTTTTTCTGCTACTCCGCCTCAGACCCCGTCAAAAGTGTCCTTCAGCGCGTCCCCTGAACCCCCAACCATATTTTTTTGGGCGCTTCGGGCCCTCCAGCATATTTTGCGTACGTGACCATTTTACAGCTCTGCCAGAAGTGTAAATTTACCTGCTACTACATGTATGCGACGATTTGGCATTTTAAGTGCAGATTAAAAGGCAAAATGCATTTTTGATAAGTTCTGTGACAAACAAGTTATATCAAAAACTTATCAAAAATTTTTGAAAAAAGTTTCACATTAAAAGTCACTTAGGAGCAGCCAGAACAGTGTATAAAAGCTTAAAAATGCGTTTAAAAACGTATCAAAAGTCACTTAGGAGCAGCCAGAACAGTGCAGAAAAGCTTAAAAATTGCTCTACAAAACAAAAGAAACCGCATGCATTTATCTCTACCTGATACCGAGATATTCATGCGTAGGTAGTTAACTTTGCCCCGTTATAATAGCGAATCTAATTCTGAATCGGAAAGTATATGAATCTTTGGAAATAGTCTTAAGGGTAAGATACAGTAGGACTTTTTGCAAAGGCATGCTCGTTTTGTCCGTGAAGCTTTAATCGGCGAATTCTCTATTATGGCTGCGCTGTAATGTCGCGCGCTCTAATGTCGACGCTCTAATGTCGGCTCACCATTTTTTTGTAACTAACGTCAATTCTTTTGACAATTTTAAAGCGCTTGAAATTTTCGGACTCCCTTCGAGAACTTCGTTCTATCATATGTGTGAGTACAAGTAATCAGAAAACATCCGATAAAATTGAGTGAAATGAAATCGAATAGATTGTCTCAGCATGGATATCGAAAGTTCCAAGAAATAATTTTTTGTTAAGTTATACATTCTCATGTAAACATAATCATAGGTGCGCAAGGTCAAACATTAAGAGGGGTGAGAACAAAAAAATTGGTAGATAGCTAAGTGCTTCGTAAAAATAGTTATATAGCCTCTTTGGGCTCAGAAAATTAACTATATAGCTTTTTGGGCGCAGAAATCTAGCTATACAGCCTCTTTGGACTTTGGCCTTTATGGACTAAAAATAGCTTTTTTGCCTTTTTTGAGTCAAGAAAATAGCTATATATCCTTTTGAAAATCAGAAAAGACAACTATATAGCATTTCTGAGCTCACACGATAAGTTTCTGAGTCCAAAATGGCTATACGGCTATATAGCTAGTTTTCTGAGCCCAAAAATGCTACATAGCTAATTTTCTGAACCTAAAAAAGCACATATAGCAATGCTTTTTCGGCCAAATTGGCTGTATAGCTATCAGTTTTTCAGAGCTCAGAGGGGAGTAATACCCCCTTTCACCCCCATGCTCTTGTATGTCATACATACCAATCCAAAAGATATATTTATTAAAGAAAACAAAAGAAAATAATTTTTTAACAGGATTTAATGCAACCTGCTGAAATTTTCATAGCAGTTTGATTGCATCCTTAGAACTAATCCGGAATTTCTTTAAATTTATGTATTATTACCTAGGCGTTTAAAGTTTTGCCATTTTGATTTTAGTACTCAGGATGGAGATACTTTCAGCCTTTACGTTACACTTTACCTATAGCCTATTTGTTCCATCACGAAATCATCACATTAATGTGAATCAATCACAAATTTGTTTTGAACTGAAGCAACAAACGTGCTGAAATTTCGCAAAGTGGATTTGAAATGGGACGGGGAGCCTTCCCACCTGTCAGTTCAATTACGAGATATAGCACGGGTGTGCATTCACTCAGTATTTTTTTGCCATTTTTTCGCTATATTTTTTTATAGTTTTCCTGGTGTAGTAACCTACATACTTGCATATTAATGACATTTATTTACCTTCTTGGTCCAAAAACCTCATCTTCGTGCAGACACGGACATTTTGTGGTTCTGGTAAAGATTTACAAGTACAGACAAAGTAATTCAAACGGTTTGATGTCACTTTCTGAGCGAAAATTGAAAAAATTTTGTTTCGCATTATACCCTTGAATAGCACATTATTCGACTCCAAGCACACAAAATATTGAAATTGTTAAGCCTCAATTTTTCTAATTTTACGGCGCTTTACGTCGGATTTTCACATGAGCTCTTTAGAAATTTTAAACAAAGTGCGTGCTTTTTTCGTACCTAATCTTTAGGATTTACAATATTTTTTGAATAAAATTAGAGATCTACTGCCCCGCGTCAAGAAATTCCATCTGCCACTAAGTGTATTCATTATGCACTTAAACTTTCATAATGTTAAATCCTATGCTGTTGGCTATCTGGAAACCACTTTTATAGCTATTTCTTTGAACGTTAAGATTGTTTTCATGCACAAAGCTTTCGTAAAACAGACTAAAGCAAAGCCGTTACTTCCATATGGCAGCTAAAACTCTGTCAGAGTAACATGCACACATGGGCGTGGGGGAGGGGGTTGGAAGGTTTTTGACCTCCCCCGCAGGAGTTGAAGCATCCCGCAGATTACGGTAGACCCCCAGAATTCTATTTTTATTAACATTTTTGACAATTTACTACATCCTGCCCCCCACCCAGAATTTGGGTGCTGCTCACGTATAGTAACATCCCGATCGAATGCTTTTTGAGCGCCAATTTAAAATTATAGCGTTTATTTTAAATCGTATGAAAATGAATATCTTTAGAGGAAAACTTAAGAGTGCGACCTGTTTCAAATCTGCGCTAATACCTATTTCGTAATTGAAGTTTTTTAATAAAATTTTTTAAATGAAATTCTCCAAAATATACTTATTTCAGATAGACATGGGTACATTTAAAAAGGAAAAATGCATGCATTTATCCAGACAGCAAAAAAGGATAAAAATAAGGTATTTGGCATGCTTACAGCGTTATACGCTCGAGTTTTAGCCTCTGTCTCGATTCGACCAAGTGTTCTTTCAGACAAATCTGCTCGCTCTGTAGCACTGACGAGATGGGTATTCAGTGTATGACAGCGTCTCAAATTTGTTGAAGACAAATTAATCTGCGAAAAAACGGCTCATAGTGATCGAAAGTCATATATAAGCAAAACATTTGATGCTAAATTGTACTAGTGTATCAGAAGAAGATGACAAATGATTAATATAGAGTTACGCGGAAAATTAAAATCAATCTTTTGACAGGGCTAACTAAAAGCTTGAAATCATGTTTTAGCATTTCGAGCATACATGACAAGGGCAGCACCTAAAATCAGGAAGGCTCGGGGTCCAAAAATTTTCAAAGGTAAAAAAGCCAAAAAAATTATGGAATGGGCATAAAACACTATTTTTAAACGATTATCATCAAACTCTATCCATTTGGCATAAAAATTTGCGAAAAACGAAGCGAATTTAAAAAAATTCAATTCAAGGGTCTTTCGAAATCTGGAGGGAATTCCGGATTTTGTAAGACTAATTTTTGAGGTCATAAAAGCTGGATAAAGCTAAAAATTGGGTCTCCAAATCATCCACGATGTGCTTTGACAAAGTTCTGCTATCTGACGTATTTTTTATTTTGTATGCTTACAATTTTAGAGTAGAAAAAATGTGAATTGAGCGGCGCATCTAGCTACGTCATGAGCACAATGAGAAACATAAATTATTAGTTTCCTGATTGCGAATATCCTGAATACTTCGAAGTAGACTTATTGTGATTAATAAGGAATCTATAAAATAAAAATGAGGGTCTTATTATTAAATTATGCAATAAAATGTCGCAAAGTTAATAGAGGCACTTTTTAAAATCATAATTGCTAGAAATAAAACAACAAGTAGATACCGCGAGAATGATTACTTTGCGAAAAACGAGACCTAGTCGAACTTGTGGGGAAAGAGTATCAAACAGTTTTCCATAAGGTTTCGATTCAATAATTTCATTATCTGCCCTAATATTCTTGTATATTTTTTTAATGATTACCGGCAAATTTTACAAATTTTGCAACATAATTTTGATTTTATGGTAAAAATTACTCTCATGACAATGTTAGGAGTGTAAACAACCAATATTATTACAATTTTTTTAATAAATATCTTTTCAAGTCGTTCAAATCAAATATGAGCCAATGTTAAACGGAATAAGCAAGCTTAACCCCCCGTTTACCATCATGTTTTAGCAGTCGAAGTGCACCATCATGGCATAAACTCCTAGTGCATATTAAGCTATGCATTCCTAACATTCTCTGACAGCTATTACTTTCATTTAGTGCAATTTTTATGCTCTTTCTGAATATGTATTTTATTTTCTGCGAAAATCATTTTTGAAAGAGTTATAATTAAAAACCTATCACAATGCATAAGAATAGGCACCTGTTGGACATTATGCAAAAACAAGAAAAAGTAGATTTCTGTTGTGTTAAGCACATCCAGGGGATGCATTAAAAGAGCTGGAAAGGAATAAACCACTAAATTTTCATATAAGAACCTTATTTCCCCATCTTGAGTTTTTGTGATATCACTGGAAATAGGCCAAAAAATGCCTATTTCTTACTACTCTATAACTCCTCTTCGAGCTAAACTATTTTAAACGATGTAACTGGAGCCAAAACGAGGCTAGACAAAGTTTTGGACACATGGATAAAGTAGAACAGAAAAAAATGTCACGAAAGTGATTCATTATGCCTCCGGCATAGAACACGGCACAAGTTCTTAAGTTGACACGAGTAGCTGTATTTCAACCTATGCAAGAATAGCCTCGATCTATGCTGCATAATTTTTCTTTGATCTAAATCAAGCCTAAACCTAAAAATGTCAAGATAAGATTGTTACAAGCATGCTCAATAAGCTGTCGATACATGAGCATAATTTGATGGTCTGATTTTCACCAATTTTTCCTGTGCCTTCTGGAATCGCTCACATTATGCCCAAATTATCGTGAGCATCTCGCTTCATTTCTAAAGCTACAAGATCTTTCAGTTTATTATAGCTCAAACTGCTCTTAAATATAATTTTGTGCGGCTTCGTCTGTAACCTACTGCTTCTTCTCTTTGACTTTTGTATATATGAAGTTTTTCTTCCAAGCTTGCCACCAGTTCAGTCATACGTTCTGATCGCTTCCGTTCTTCATTAGCCTGAATTAATAGCAAAGCGCTTAAAGCACAACAAAACTGAAGATTTTTACGTGCTCTTGTTAAAAATACTTAATCAAAACCCTTGTTTGTTACAAAACCGTTAGAGATATGAAATTGATAATTAAAAAATGATCTTCGGGTGTCATACTTAATTAGAATTTTTGAAATTTGAAATATTTTAATAGAATGATCAAAATTGAGTACCTACATTTGCATCACATTTTTCATACATAAAGAAAAATAACCATTGTTTTATGACGATTTTCTACTGATGATCATATCTTATTTCGATAGATTCACCCTGCTCAAAGGCAAATGTAAGCCCCATTTCTACACTTGGACGATTCAGCATACAGTGGAGATTTTATCTCCACTACAGGGCCTCCGCGAGAAACTAAAATGTGGTACCGATACGACCAGACATGCAAGGGGAGGGGGGTAGGAGTCCTTGACCCTAGAAGGGAAAAATTGGAAATTTTTTAGAGGAAAATAAGACAAAATGACTAACAATAATGGGAAAGTCAAAATTTTCTGTAAAAACGCTTATAATTGACCAGAAACTGTGGATTAACTTAAGTTTCACGCTATGTTAGCATGTAAACTAGCTTGAGTTTATTTCGGCTTAGAGGTTTTTAGTTGAACTCCAGGCCGGCTATGCTATGCATCGGTGGTCACAGCCTTCCGATCTACTCCAATATTTCCGACCATTCACGAAAGAATTTGGTTGGATGTTCAATGCTCTGAGATAGTGAGAAGAAAAATGCGTGAAATATCTTCGTTGTAAAGAGAACTGCTATTGCAGGTTAGATTAAATTCGTAAATTTCTCAATTAGATAAATGTAAACACGGAATTCGAGCTTTGTTTCAAAAAGTAGTATAGGATATCAAACGAGCATTAGAAAAATCGATAATTCGAGATGAAAATTTGGAATTCCCTTCACAACAATATTTCTAAAGCTACACAAGCATTAGCAAAAAATCTTAGTTTTGCTCATGCCCTAACAAAGATTAGCTAATCCACTAAGTATTACAATAATTGAATAATTTGTCCCCAATTCATACATTTTAATACATGTAGTAGCCGAAGATAATAAGTTCCCGTCATCAATGAAAGAGTGACAACTGATAAGCAGATTTGTATGCAGCGAAGGGGGTTTGGAAGCCTGGACCAAAGTATATAAAAACCGAAAATTTTATGGAAAAAATAAGGCATAATAAAGGCCAAAAATGGATTAAAATCCAAAATTTTTTGCAAAGCGCTAAAAATTGACCAGAAACTATGGACAAATATAATTACGATATCTTGGCATTGATGTGTATCACTTTTTGTGGCGATTTGACTCTAAAAAGCTATCTGGCTGATCCCTAGATCGGCTGACTCCTTCCCATACGGGCCATTGAGCATCCATGGTGACACTGACAAAAGCCAGACTCCTTAGCCAAAACCAGTAGCAGATCTAGGATTTTCTGACCGGGGGGTGAAACATAAAATTTCCCTAAAAGTGTCAGAAATTGTTTAAAATTAATATATTATGCTTAAAGTACCAGGTTTTTGCTGTCGTTGTACAGGCAAAATTATTTCCGATGCAAAAAAAGTAAAAAAATTTCAAAATTTTTCAATGTTTTTTTCAATGAAATAATCGCAAAATTAATGCAGAAATCGACACAAATCACAGAAAACACTTTACACATCATTGTAATGCGCTACAAAATCTTTGTTCTGTACAAAAACTATTCTTCTGACGTAAATCAGAGTTTTTCTAGAGCGGCAAGAGGGTCAGTGAATGTCATTAAAGAGTACAATCTCGGCGCGAAGCGCCGGAAAAATTTGAAAAATCATGATAAAAATCGCTAAAATCATCAAAAATACACATCTTCATTGCGCCAAAAATATTTTGTGACGGCAAGGGGGCAACCGCCCCCGCCCCCTCTTAATCCGCCAGTGGCCATAACAACATCATATGAGTCAAGCATAGAGTGTAGAAATAGAAAGGAGCAAATTTCTAGAGAAACCAAAGCAAAATTAAGATTAAGGACTGATAAATATCGAAATTTGTCACAAAAGCGCATGAAGTATACTGCCGTGAATTAATTTATTTTTATGCTACTTTGACCGTTACATTCTTTGTCCCCAGATCAAACCAAGCTTAGGCCGTCTTATTGCACAAATTAGCCTACTATAATCTGGTTAAAAATCATCACGCTCCTTACAATGAATTGCGATTCTTTCACATGTCTCTCAGCAGTTGAATAGAGCTTCTTCGTTTCCGAATGAGCGGCTATTTCGATATGCAAGTCATTTTCCGCCCGGTGCAGCTAAAGCCAAACACGGATTATTCAGTAATATTAATAAGCATATTTTGTAGCAAAAATACAAATTTAAACGAATAAACATTAACAAATGCTTTATTGAAATTTTTTCAAATTTACAGACAGAATAAATTCTGTTGTTTTCCTGGATCTAGTATACAATTTACACCCAGCGTTTTTAGCCGATCCATATAAGCTACAGTAACCAAACTTTATAAGGAGATAGCTATAAGCCTATTGTACTAATCTGGCAAAATTGATTAACTTACGGTGTAAACCTACTGCTTTACACTCACAGTTTACAACATACTAACGGCATCTAAAAATTGTAAACGATACGGTGGGTTTCAAACAAAGCAGTTTTTTGTAACTCGATCAACATCCTACATTAAAAAAGTAAGTTTATAATAAGTTTAAAGTAAAGTAAAGTGAGTTTTTTCCTTTTTAATTTTTTTAAGCAGTAAGTTTACACCGTAAGTTAATCAATTTTGCCAGATTAGTACAATAGGCTTATAGCTATCTCCTTGTAAAGTTAGGTTACTGTAGCTTATATGGATCGGCTAAAAAACGCTGGGGGTAAATTGTATACTAGATCCGTTTTACTTTAGCTATCTGTTTTTTTAAAACAAATTTCAAAATGAGCTTTTTCGCTGCATGTTGCTTTTCGGTAAAAAAAATCACCATACGAAAATTTAACATCTTAAGCAATAACATTTTACGAAAGAATTGAGGCATATGCAATAGAGATTGTATTGCATACTGAGAAATTCTAACTTCAGATTGAGCAAGGGGAAAAGTCAAAGCGATAAGAGTAAATGGAACAAATTAAAAATCTCGGTGAAGCATACTGTTTTAAAAATTGCTTTTGATTCCGTTTTTCGGTAATAAATGTATACATGTAAGCAGGGGCGGATTTAAGGGAAGCGGGTGGCGGTCGTCCCCCCTCGGGCGGGGGAAGGCGGCCGCCCCCTCATAGGCCATAAATATTTGGCGAGATTAAGGATGGATATTTAATTTGCAATGATTTTTGACCGTCAGTAATCATTATTTCTCTAATTTTACTGGCGCTGCGCGCAGGATTATACCTATTAATGACATTTATTTACTATCTTGGCGACCTGAAAGCCAACTTTTGCTTATGGATTAGGCTTCAAATAGGTTTTCATGGTTTTTTCCTATTTTCAATCAAAAAGCACTGACGTTTTGCGTCAAATGCTACATATACAGGAAATCAAGCAGTAAATCGAGCTTCTTAACGTCTGTCGGCTAAAATACCAAAAAATTTTCCGGTGTTTCGCGCAAGATTTTCGCTAAAGTCAAAAAAATTTAGTGATCTTTCGCACAAAATTGTCGAAAATTTTCACAATTTTTTCAGAAACCATTGCGCCAAAAAGGATTTTAAGTAAAAGTATACAATGTAAAACGCCGAAAAAACGCTGTTTCGTGCGTGAAAGGCAAATTTATGGATCTATTTTTGATTAAAAGTTAGGGTACCGCCCCCCCCCTTAGGAAAATCCTAGATCCGCCACTGCGGGTAAGTTGCTTGCTAATTTATTTGTTATACAGACGGCAGCTTTAACTCAGCATCCTTTACAGCCTCCGCTATCCTAGATTCGGTTTCCAGCCTTAAATTTCTGATCAGGTCCTCATACTCATTGACTTTGGCGTCGAGTGCTAAATTTGTCTCCTTGATGACTAATAAATTTTCGCGTTCTTGAGCTAATGACCGGTCTACTGCGCTTTTCTGCGTCTGAATCAACTTCACGTTGTTCTCCGCGTCAACCAGGGCAAAATACTGGGTCGAGTGCTCCGACTAAAACAAGGAAACTGTCGAATTATTTTGCATTTTGAAATTAAGCAGATTCTTAAAGTTTTTACAGCAACATAGCAACTAAATATTCCTGTGTTAAAGCGTAAGTGTAAGTGGAAGAATTGCATTAAAAACGTGATTATCGACGATCATTTTAATAAATCTCAGAATCAAACATTTTAGGTTTTGAATATCAGAATATAGAGTTAATCTCATGTGTATGAAGCATTTGATCTAACGATGATTTTGTCGATTCTGACTTTAATTTTAATACGGACGAATAGTCTGACCTCTTATTTTAATCCTCAATCGTGCACATGTACGCTGCAAAAACATTGTACAATCTACATGAAAATAACGCTTGCACGTTGAAACGACATAAAAATTTACATGTTTAAAACGGGCCCTTGTCAGCCTGATTAATGTTTCAACGTGATTAAAACTTTTGTTCACACGAACTATAGTATACGAAATTACTCATAATTTAAGGTTTAGCAAAAATATTTGTAGTACATTTATATAAGCTACGATTCTAGCGCAGTGGAACCAACATTAACTTTTGATGTGCAATAATTATGATAAAAATTATCAATGAAATCAGAAAGACTTGCATACAAATAAACGATGAGGTATCTCGAGAGGTATATTTGAGGCACCTACCTGCAAATCAAGCAATTCGAGTTCAACGTTTCTCTTTTGCGCGGTCAGGAAAGCAATATCGGCTACTTTTATTGCCTCACTTGCTTTTAATTGTTCGATTTTTTCTGACAAGTCCTCGTTTTCAGCTTTAAGCTAGAGATAAAAGTAAAACACAGTCAAATACCGTAAATTAAGCATACAGAACTTTTTTGCTCACGCGTTTTATATCATGTGAGAGCTCTTGACACAATTTCGTAGAGTGCATCAGGTCGTCTTCAACACGGGCGAGACTTAGCTCCAAGCCATGCCTAATATCTTCGTTTTTTATCAGTTTTACAGACAAAGTCTGCAAAATAAGTTTGCTAATGGAATCAAAATCAAAATAATTTGAAACTGCTAAACACACAAGCGTGCTACGCAATCGGAGATAGCAAATGACCGAAAATATTGCAAGTGGAAAAATTAAAGCTAAAAGGCAATGAAAAAGCAGATTTTCAGAAGGTTGCTTGAAATTACTTTCAACTGGTCCTTGACAATACAGTCTTAGAACATTTGGGTCAATTATACACCGAATAAACTTGAAGAACGCTATTATTGAGGAAACCCACAGGGTGCGGGTCGAAAGGCGTCGTTTTGTGTGTCCTCGAGAGTAAAAATATCTTTCTGCGAACCTCATATGTATGCTAATCGACACCACAACATTCGGTGCCTATCACATTATATCTAACAGAAAACGTTTTCACCTCTTCTACTACATTTTTGTTCAGTGCACTGTTTTACAGAAAATCAAGAAAGCAAGCCACCGTAAGCATACACCATCGGCTTTTATGCATATGGCATTCAAAATTCTTATGTTTATGGAGTATATAATTATTGCGCACCTGTAAATACACAGGGATTAAGGAAAATTTCTGTTTTCATTCCATTTTTTTATTTTAATTCTAATATTTCATTTTAATTTTACCTTTAATTATTCATTCTCACTTTACTGAATTTGTACAAGACGAGTGTCGGGAGCTAGTGAACGTCGAAAAGTACGTAAAAATTTAAATCATAATTAAAAATTAAAAGTTTGATTATTCAATTAAATTTTAGGTAATTTTATTTTCTCAACTTGTTTCTTTTATATATTGTTTTGCGATATCATAAATATCAACCTGATTTTGATCTTGAACTCTCTTGGTCGTTATCAGCGCATCAGCGAGTCGTTGCCGAGTTTGCTCTAACTTTTCAAAGCAAGTACGCGTATTTTCTTCTGAAACTTTTAATTGTTTGCTAACTTCTTCCTTGCATCGGATTTCCGATTCCAAGGCAAGCTGAAGATCCTGAGTTTTAGAGACGAGCGATTTCCTTGAAGATAAAGAAACAAAACGAGCTGCTAATTCGATATAATCCAGCCTAATTTCAAAATTAGCTCAAAAGTTTATCGTTGTCAATTTTATAGCCATGCCGATCATCAGTATTAATGTCGATAAAGAACACCGCTGATTTTTTTCATTTTAGGATCAAATTACTAAATCCGACAATGACTGCAATAATTAGAGATTCTTAGTTGCGATGATAAATTTGAAACCGTGAAACTTATCATAATAAAAAATTTTCAATAAATTTATCTCGAAGGTTACCTAAATGTACTTGTATTTGACAAGGAGCGTAGAAACGATGTTCTACATAATTTCGCAATAAAGTCTGCACACCCTACGTTTTCAAGAAAACTTGGATTTCTTGCTTTTCTTGCTACCTTTAAAAATGCATGTTGTTATTTACGCAAGATTCGTTGTTTCACAAAAAAATTAGAACTAATATCTGAAAGTATCATCGATGAATCGAAGTCAAGTTGCCCGCATACTATTCAAAAGGTAATGATTAGTCAGGGAACAAACTATTCATTTTCACTCTCACCTGATCACTTCAAATTCGGCCGACTTTTCTGCGATTTTCTGTTCCAACACGATAGTAAATTGATCAACTTCCTGTTGCAATTTCGAAATTACTTCTTTCTTGTATTCGTTTTCCTGTTCTGACTCGTTTAAACTTTTCTAGTAAACGACTTGGAATAAATAATATGCACAATTGAATTATGAGTGCGAAAAAGAGATTTGAATTTGAATAAAAATAACGAACTTCACCAATCGAAGAAAGGCGTACAAAAAGCCTACGACATTTAACAACTTTAGGAAATATATATGAATTGTTCATAAAAATATGAAATTCACATCTGCCTATTTCGTATTTAATTCATGAATTGTACAAATACATATGTCATTGCTTTTTTATTCGGCATTCTATCGTCATGATGACCACTTGTAAGAGCGCGTGGGGTTTGGGTTTTAGATCCTCTAATAATCCAAAATACCCTGCAGATTATGGTTGGCTCCCAGAATCGAATTTTTATTGACTCTTTTGAATTTGCTTCATCAAACCCCTCTCCCCCAGAATTCGGTCGCTGTCCATGTATGGTAATGACCTTTTTCAAAGCTGTTCTATCTTTTGCATGAATTAGACCTAGGAAACGTTTTGCAAACTAACTTGCATCCAGTCTTTATCACTAATAGCTTTCTTTGTTCGACTTTCCATCTCTCTGCAGTTTTCTAGGACTTGTGAAAGCTGTTCATTCAAACTTCGTATTTCCTTTAAAAAACACATAAACCATAGAGAAATACGTAAATCTAACTTTTTTACATCTATTAACTTTGCCTGTAAACAAAAACATAATTTATAGGATGAGTCTTTGAAGGAAGAAGGATATTCGTTTTTATTCTAAAGAAATTAGGACTAACAGAGAATGTTCAAAGGTAATATGTTTTAAAAACATAATTACAAAATGAAGAGCTTTTATACATTTAGCGAGCGACTACTTTTGATTGATTTCGGAGCGACCCGAACTATGCAGATCATAGATGTACAGCAGGGCATCTGGGGGGAGTCAGCCGATTCGGGGGAAAACAATAAATGAGCTTTTTGGGCTAAAATGACCTTAAAAAATAGTACAATTGAAAAAACAGCGATGAAACGACCTTATTTCACAGTTTCTGGTCAATTCTAAGCACTTTGACGAAAATTTTCCATTTTCGTCCATTGTTGGCCTTCATTTTGCCTCAAGACAACACAAAACCCCACATGGGCAGATTTTATAGACAAATTGAGTGAAACGTGCTTCGTAATAGAAATATGAAGGTAGAAGGTAACTACAATGTTTCAAATGCAAAGGAAAATGTTTTTCAACCAAATAAATCAAACAGTTTAAAGGGTTCTGAAGCAGTTTTGTAAATATAAAACCAAATGTGCAAACAGCTGCATCAGTTCTGAAGGTTATGTTCTCAGTATGTTCTCAAAGCAACTCTCAATGAATACAGCAAACAAACAGTCACATAGAAATGTTTTAAAGCTGAAGGAAGGTCACACTTTGTAGAAGGATGAAATACGATGAAGTATGAAGGTCAGAAGAAGATATTTCTACCTGAGCCTGCATAGCCCACATCTGGGGACATGGTTTCCAAGCCTCTGCAGGAAAATAAAGCCAAACCATATCCCACGAAACAGGCTATGCTTCTTCTGTGTCACAGTTGCTCAGTAAAAGACATTGCAAGGTAAAATAAAAAAAAAACAATTGTGGGTATGGTTCAGAAGAAAACGAGACCAAATAATAAAAGTGCAAAATGTCCAAGGGTAGAAATTTTTTTCTTTTCTTTTTTCTTTTTTTTTTTCTCTCTCTCTTTTTTTTTTTTTTTTTCTTTCTTTCTTTCATCTTTCTTTCTTTCTCTCTTTCTTTTGTGGGGGGGGGGGGGTGTGTGTATTTAAAATTTTGTTAGTAATGATGCTAATGATAATGGTTATAGAAGTGCAGATTTACCGTTTCGAGCGAATCATGAGCAGTATGTAAATCGTCAGTGAGGCTTGCTCTTATCTTCTCCAACGAATTTATTCTCTTCTCCAATACATCTATTTCTTCTACGTAGGCGGCTATCTTATTTTCATAATATTTTCTAAATTTTAAACGCAATAAAAGATTAAGCCAATGATTCAAGAAAATCAAAACTCTGTTCCTATCCAAAGTGACAAAATATTGACTTACATAGACTTCTTTTGAGGATCCGTCTGAATTTTTTCATTTTTATTTCTTCTCTATTTTTGCCTTCTTCGCACACTAATAATTTATCTGATTTGATACGAAATATTTAGATTGTAAAGAATCGATAATAAAAATTTTGTAATAAATTACTAAAGTTATTCATAGAACAAAACAGAGTTGAGTACAATAATAGTAGGTTTCAAATAACTTCGTGCATAAATTTTAAAAATTTTAATCGACAGTAAGCCGAGGGTTGCGATAATTATATATCAGGGCCCGCTTTCAATATGTTTAGGCTTAAGCCAGGCTTAAGTCTGACTTTAATGGTTAAACATACGTAGCTAATTTTAAGCCGGGCTTAAGCCTGACTTAAGCTTGGCTTAAGCCAGGCTTAAACCTAGCTACGTATGTTTAAACATTGGAATCAGATTTATGCCTAGCTTAAGCCTAAAGATATTGAAACCGGGCCCAGATTAATGCTACAATCGCAATCTGTCAGCTTATTGTCGAAGATAGTTTTAAAATTTATGGCCAAACTTGTGTGAAGCAGACTATAAGTCAAAGAAAAGGTGAAATATTAGAGTCACGATTATTTAACCCAATGTCACAATAATGAACAGAATCTGGCTTAAACATTCTCTGGCCTAAGCCATGCTTAAGACAGAACACGACAAATCTGGGCACCATTCAATCTTGTGACTATTTATTCCAACATAGGCGTCAGGTTTAAGAATGGCTTAACCTTGAATATGATGGGGCCGGCTTGAGTCACTATTGAAACTGAAATCTTTTTAACTTTAAATTAGCCTTAAGTTTGGCTTAATCCTGAGTATAATAAAAACAGACCATGAGCTCCAGTACGTTGCCAAATCCTCAGATAAAAATAAAATCTATGCAATTTAAAGGACTTGGTTATTAGCCGGCAAAATTAAAATTCATGTTACTTCACACTATGAGACCAACTAGCATTTACCACATTAAGTCAAAATCCTGTCTACGGGCAGCAGCAATTATGACTTAATTTTAGATTCAAATAGTAATCTCTTTCCGGCACAAACGCTAATTAGATAAGAAGCATTTAATTTTCATATTCGTTAGCATCTTTACTTCTGATCTTCCAGTTCTTTGATCTTCAACATTTCACTTTCGTGCAATTTAACAATCAATCCATTATTTTTTTCATTCGATTTCTTCAGTTGCCTGGTCAAATCATCGTTTGATTTTTCCATTTCCATCAACTGATACTGTTTGGTTTGATTTTCATCGTCGACAATTCTTACGTGTGTTTTTAACTCATCGTTATCCTAGTTCCAACAGAATAAAAAGTGTATCAATCGCTGCCCTTTCGGTAATTTTGCTTGCAAGATGGAAACGAAAAAAATTGCCTTTATTTGTAGTTTTTTAAATGAAATATGAAAAAATGGAATATGAAAGTAGAAGTTGAATTTTCAAACGCGGCGTAAAGCATGCTCCAAATAAGTAATAATAATGCAGAAACGAGCTGTAAACATTATTGTTGTCGGACAAAAGTGAATATTTGGAAAATGTAAAAAATAAAGAGGGCTGAAGTAAAAACTGCAACGACTGCTTCTTAAGTTACTTGGAACTTAAGCTTTTGTGTTTAGCATTACACTGTAGTTCAATCAACTATATCCGGCTCATAAAAACATGACATTGATTTTATTTCGCTGTAAAAATAATTAATAATTATATTTTAAACCTTGATTCAAAGCTGATTTTTCCTTTTATTTTTATCAGTACTAGGTTATTTACAATCATAAGCGCTAAAACTATCTGCCGAAATTGTGCATTGAATTTGGGTATGCTAACGATTGGTATGCTCTGAAAAGTTTCTTCAAAAAATGATTAATCGATTTTGAAAATTTGTAAACTAAGTACATCTATCTAATTATGCAAGAAAATGCTGAATATATAATTATGCCGTTCTTAATATATGTATCCTCTAAAGTTCATCAGTCGGCGTGGCTCATCATTTTATTTCGCCAAAAAATGGGCTTTGCGAGGATTGCTTTCTTTTAAAGGAATCAGTCCGATTTTTGTAGTTTATTTACTCTGATGTATTACTCTGGATATACTGTTTAATATATGGGAACTAAGCTTGTACGCCAGAGTTTGGAAAATCAACTTAATTTAACTATTAAACATTTGATTTTTGCATCTTGTGAAACAGAGTAAAAGGTTGCCATTTTGCTATTTGAGGAGCACAAGAAGTAAAATCATATTAGAATATAAATTGTTATAAGCTGACTATGCTGAAGTGTGTCTCAAAGAATAAATTTACTTAGCTCGACATACTTCTCCAATCGGTAACTTTGAAAAATTAAGTAGCATGCATATTGCATTTTATTATACAAGTTTGTCAATTTTGATCAATAGAATAAAAATAACTGCGTGGAATTGTGTTTCGGCTAACCATAGAGACCATCAAGTTAAGTGCGTGCAAAAGAAAAAATAGAAAACATCTCACTGATCTGTTTTCGCCTTGTATCCTGATATAATTTGCATATAATTTGCATAATATGCTTGCGTTCGCACATGGGCGTGAGGGGGTTAGGTACCCAGAAGGCCGAATACCCGCCTTCTAGAAACCAAAATACCCCCAGAATTCATTTTTTGAAAATTTCTTTCGTTCTGTTTTGCAATTTTTCGATGCCAATGGATAGTGCTCGATGAAGAACGTTTAAAAATGGTGTTTTTTCGCCATACCACCATTTTTAAAACAATTTTTTTACTTTTGAAAATCTCCAGAATTTTAGTGCTGCCATCTATGTTTGCGTCTGTGACTTAAAAATCCTGACGTGATGGAAAAAAACTAAAAAGATTTGAAATCAGCTTGAATAACTGATCTAGAATTACTTCAAAATCATGCAGATGCAAAAAAGATTAAGATTTTTTGTCCAGGAAATTAGTTTTCAAATTAAATTAAATCATAAGATTTTTCCTTTCTGGGATCTAATCATGTGTGCATATTTCGTAATATTTCTCTTCCCAAGATTTCTCAATTGGATTCAGCACGAGCTTAGATCGAAAAAGCGTGGAAAAATAATTTCAAGAGTGCGTACAAAGTTCTCTTTGAGTGTGCCGGTCTTCGAGCAGTATATAATTCACAATCGCCATTCACACGGTTCTACCCAAGCAAAATAAACTCATACATGTTTACTCTTATGATTATGATTTCATGCGAAATTCTTTTATAATTAATATACCACTTTGTTTTATTTTATTTGATCTTATTTTATTTTACGATATAAAGTTATGTGATTGTCACAAAGTCTCCTGGGATTAGAGAAGTAAACATAAGATGTCATTTGATTATTAAGGTTTACTTGCTTTTTCAAAGCATGCACTGATGGTACATGAGTACTGTTTATTTATTCATCGTTTTGCTTATAAAATTAGAGCAAGTACGTTTCCAACTTTCGAGAAAAAGACTTTAGGGTAACGATTCATCTATAATCTTTTGTTTATTAATTTGTATTTTTTAATGTTTTTGTTTTTAAATCAATTCATTTCTATTTTGACCATACCAGTATAATATAAAATCCTACTAATATTGAATGACTTTTATGCAATTCATTCGCGAGAACATAGCTTTAGGGTTCACTGCTACAACTTGGATTACACAAAATTTAATCGTGAATTTTAGTCAGCTATCCACCCACTAATGTGTTTAGGATGTCTCCAATCCCGGCGTATCGTGAGGGTAAATGAATAGCTTTTCAAAAATATTATTTTATACTATGTTTTAAATGCTTGCGATCTGTAGTGATGATTTGTTATGACTTTAACTTGAAGTCTATTCATGAAAAACTACCTGATGAAAGTCAACCTATCTCCTATTCTTATAATACTGACTTTGCGAATGAAAAATTTTCATTTTTAATTAGCTCTTCGCAGCCTATTAAATAAAATGTAAACTTTTTCTTAAATTTCATGCGCGTTGTATAACTTCAAAAACTAGAAAATTTGCAAATGAAGCGTATAGCACGAGCTCAACATGAATATTGTTTTTTGCAACAATGTTTTATTTACTCTTACTTGTTTAATCTGGTTAAGTTCCGAATATGCAATATCCAAGAAGTGCTCGGTTTTTTGTTTCTCTGCACTCAACAGATTGACAACGCGTTCAGCATTGTCCAAAGCTATTTCTACAAAAATATAAGGAAATATAACACGGATTGATAGTCAAACTCATCAACATGGTGGTAAGTGTGAAAAATTTACTCGTTTGCTCATTTTCTGATACTAATTTCATTTTTTGGCCCGCAATGCCTGCCATCAGTCCGTTCATCTCCTCAATGCGAAGCTCATTTTCGAATGCTTTCAAGTCAGCGTTGTTCTTTTTCACTTCCATAAATTGCTAAAATCAACGTATTTATTTCATTCTAATTTTACAACGATGAATGAATCTACTAATAAATTTGCTCCAATTTTCGGAAATGTGCATTAGACAGTTTTATGCAGGTTTTCCATTCGCATATTGATTTATGTTTTGGTACTCACTTCATCTTTCATTCTTCTGAAGTTTATAAAAAATACTGTTAAAGTTTATCATAAAGTAAAAAACGCTGGAAAGCAAGACAGGCATAGAAAGCCGCAAGCTAATATCAGGATTAGCGACATGATACCTCGTGTTTCCAAGCTCTCATAAAAAACATGAACAAAGATAAGCAATTGTGACAGAATCAAAAATTGTTCACCTTTTCTTTTATTGCCGATTCTAACTGGGCATTGACCTCGTCTAACTTTGCTTTAGTGAGGTTCAGGTTTGAAGCCAGTCTGAAAAACTTGAGTAGAAAACATAAGAAGTATCGTTAATAAGTGCTTTAATGACGATAATTGTTATGTAGGTAGTAGGTTCATTCAATTATTTATTAACTACATATAAACAAATAATGGGTATACCTTGCTTTTTCTTCAGCTAATACTGCAGCTTTCTGATTCACGGCTAATATTTCTTCGGCAAATTTTTCTTTGAGACTACTTAGCGTGTCCTCATGATCTCTCACAATTCGCCCGACTTCTTGTTTCAGTTTCTGTATTTCAGCATCTTTAACGCCATTCTTTTCTATCTTAATAAGATGCAAAAATCGGAACTGAATTCTAGTCGCATTACTCGAATCATTAGGCACCTAGCGATCAACCAAAATAATTTCAATGGTACTGTAAGGAAGAAAAATGTAGCATGCGATCATACTATTCTTTTTTAAGTTTATAAGCAAGGCCTAATTTTCAGAAAATATTACTTCTATTAAACTTTTTTGACTTGTTCTCTAAATTTTAAAGTAGCTGCTTAGAGTGTCTTAATGACATATCATAAAGGTTGAAAAATGCAATCGTTATGTCGATAAGTATGCGATAAAGGACATGTGTGTATTGTTTCATGCGAAAAAATGCCTGAACAAGCAAACCTGATTTTCCTAACCTCGTTAAAAATATGTAATAATAAGAAAAGGGCACTCTTATTTTTCTATATGACGGCTGAACAGACCTCGCACGATGAGAATAACGTGAAAGAAATTTTTGAAATAAAGGTTTTCATTTTTTATAATTTCTGATCGATTTTTCAAAAAACAGCAGATAGAGTAAAAAGAATAAACTGATCTTGTTCAAATAGATTGGACAATGATCGGCTTAAACATTTGATTCGTTCAACACTCATGCTTTTATCAATCGTGAAGTACAAAGCCTATTTCTTAAATAATAGGAAGCCATCACTACAAGCAAGAATAGCAAACAAATATAAAAAAGAAGATATACACTTAAATATAAAAAGAGGGGAAAATAAATAGGTAAATAAGCATGCTATCAGTATGAAAGAAACAAAAACGAAACGAGAAATAATATAAATGTAAGTAAAAAGAATTATATTATAAGAAGCTGCAGTTCTTTGGCGCAGGAGTGAAGAATTAAGGATGAGTAAATACAGAAAAAAATATAAAGCACGAGTGAAAAATCATATCAACAGTCGAGGTCATCAAAGAGGAGTTAGAAGTCTTTAAAAACTTAGCAAACAAGGTAGAGATGTATCTTCTTCACCAATTATTTTTTTGGGGAAATGAAGCAAAGGTGAAAAATAGTGAGAAAATTATCAGAATTTTACGCTTTGACATTCTTCCAGCATTATGAAGAAAAACATTTCAAGTCTTACTCATAACAAAATCGATATATTTTTTCACGAATGTCAATACAGTAGCATCATCTACTCAAAAAATCTTCACTTTTAAGAAAACCTTCCATAATTCGCCATCACTTGACAAGGTACTTATTGCAACTGCATAATCTGCTAGTAGGGTTTCGAATTTGATCATAATATTGTCAATTTCTCTGTGTAAGTTCGCTTCAGATTGCTCAGCTGTCTGCCTACCTTGCTTTTCTTGCGATAATCGTAGCTCTGTTTGTTTGATGTCTTCCTTTGAAAGAAACTATGATTAGGTTTACTTTTGTACACGACTGAATAAAAATTCCTTGTCACCTCCAAAGCTTTAAGTCTGCTTTGTAGCTTAATCATGGTCGATTGATCTTGTTCGATTTTTCGGCCCAGAGTCTCGCATTCGAACTGTTTACTAAAAGCACGTATTCATTGATTTTTACTTTATTTTTCCATTTGCTCTTGCTAATAATATAAGTGAAATTGCAAGCGCATCAATATTACGCCATTCTGATTAATATTAAAGATATTAATCGAACTAAATTCATCAACACATTATTCTTTAAAATTTCTAATCCAATCAAATTGGTGTAAAAACTCTGCTATTAATCCGTTCTTTTCATGTAATCAGGATTAAATGTCCTAAGTGTTCATGCGGACAACAGTATAAGACAAAATGCGTGTAAAACATCATTCTGCTGCATATGCCAACTTTGCATGACAACCGGAAAACATATAAGAGAACACATAATTCATCTTCACACTGATCATTCTCCGGATTTCTGCTATTATTATGTGAAAAAATGCTCATCGCGAGAGCAGCGAAAACGATCGAATGCTTTTAGTCGATTCCCTAGACTTTCGGTGTTTCCTGAACAATGAACTTCCACAAGAGCAAACAAATTATTGAGATAGCAGCTGTGATCCTCAAGTTTAATCTCGGTAAACATGATTCGGCGTGATTTTAGAAGTCAAGAATAGTATATTTGTTTTCAAGAGTTTATCTTTAGGAGAAGTTAAACATCTATTATTTCTGTTGCATAATTTTAATTTTATATCACACCTTATAAGAGCTACTTATCAGTAGATATTCGTTTAACTCAAAAATTATTAAAAAGTACGCACGTGGTTAACTTTCCTTGCAGATCTTGCAAATTCTTCTGAACTAAATCGAGAGAATCGTTCGATTTCTTCAGATCATTCAACAATCGTTTTGCCTCCGCTTCACTAGAACTTTTGGCAATTTTTTCTTGCTCGAATGCATTTTGTAAATCAGCCACGAGTCGCTCGTTTTTGACGTTCAATTTCTGGCTCGAGTTCAGTTGTATTTCAGCTTCCACGTGCGCTTCTTTACTTTTCTACAAATCACTAATTTCATTCTGCTTTTAGCACTCTATTTTGGCTTAAAAGTAATGTTGTAAGACGCCTCTGATGTTTTGAAAAACGTCTTACTTGATAGATTCAATATTAAAAATAATGTCACTGTGTTGAAAATCTTAAATCTCCATAGAATGCTTAGAAAAACATACTGCATGCAAGCATCATTTACTATTTTGGGCGATTTCATATTATGTTCTGCCCATACTAACATGGTGCGATAATACTACAGAGCAGCTGCAATACTAAGCATACTTGTTCTTAAACGGAAGTTTAGGGTTTTTGATACCCTCAGGATGGCTACTGACCCCCGCTTAAATGGCTGCGATCACCCCCCTCGAATTGTTGATTTTCCATGCTTTTAGCTAGATTTTGTCTCAAATATGTTAAATTTTCGCTATTTCGCGTCATATATTCATTTTTTGACTAAATTTTGTTCAATTTATTCGATTATTTTCAAATTGTTTACGTTTATGTTCTAGAAAGAACGAGAATTGAAGCGTAAAAAACAGGGTTGTTGGCGTGTATCCGTTAATTTTAGCCCAAAAAGGCACTTTTTGAAATTTTCCGCCGCTGACCCCCCCAGAATTCCCATGCTGTACATGTATGAGGCTTCAGCAAAAACTTTCAGACCATACGACAAAAATGAAATTTACACATCTACGAAATCCTATTGGATATAAAATATGTCAGTCTTCAAAGGTGACAATTTTTAACTTTCCGCATTACTAATGCATTGTTTTGGAAGTGACGCCCTCAATTTTGGAGGTCTGATGGATCTGTCGGATTCTTGGGTGGGGTTTAAACTCCCACGCCCACGAGCAGCATCTCCTGAGATAAACACAGAAACGTAGTTTAGCACTTTAGCTGCGAAGCCAAAGATGATTTTTAGATTAATCAATCAAATACTTTAATTAGCTCTTGAAGAAGCCTTTTTTCCTTTTCGAAATTTTCCATCAAGAGAGATCTTTGTTTGAGCTCTTCTTCTTTAATTTTTAACGCCGCTGATTGTGTCTGCAATCGGTTTTCCGTCTGAAAATGCAACATAACATAAAAATAAATTTCGTACATACTGAAAATATCGTCTTTTTTGTGACAAATCATACCTCACGTAATTCATACTCCAAGTGATTTATTTTCATTTTCTTCGAATCATCTATCATTATTTCAACTGTCTTAGCATTCCAACTAATTTCGCCTTCGGGCTCTTCCATATGTTCCAATATTCTACCAAGCTAGATAAAAAATAGATTAAAAAATATGAAAATAAAAAATAAAATAAAGCATATAACAACAGCGTTACATAAACAGGGATGCATTCACATTTCATTTATAATTCTGTTTCACAACAAGAATGTTTTATTCAGGTACCCATGTATCTAAATAGCGTTTCAACTATTTTCATAAGTCGACTGAATAACGCCATTCAAAATCTATTTTAAAAGTACTATGCAGTGTGTTATTTTTTCTTAAATATTTAAAAATATTTGAACTTTTTATAATTTTTTATCACAATTTTGAAATTTTTACATCCTAAGGACTTAATAAATAATTGCTTAAGGTGTGGAAATATAAAATATGGGCTTCTAAGATTGCTACGGCTGGACAACTTTTGAGACAAATTTTTTCGATGCTTAAACACATAAAAAAGTGGCACTTAGAGAGAGAGACTGAACAAAATCGGTTATGGTAAGAAAAGCCCGGTTCTCTGGTATCTTTTACGTAATACACATTTCAAAACTGTCTAGATCCTGGAATCTGAATAGAATAGAAACTTGGCAGTTAGAAAACTTATCAGGGCCACAGCTGGCCTTCTAAATTTCAGAGACGGAAATGTTGAAGTTGATTTTAAGAACTAGTCGTAGTTAATCAAAAATATTGCTGTTTTTGAGATTATCACAGTGAGATCTATTCCCCGAAAAAACCATTTTAGAAAGTTTAACTCCATTTGAATAATATTAAAAAATATGCTTTATGTAAATGAATAGGCGTGAAACACGCGATGATTTTAGGCTTATTAGCTCAAAAAAGTAAAATCTATTCAAGCGGTCTTTCAGATTAGCTGTAAGGATTTTTCATTTTTTCTATTGAGGGACCCTTGTAAAAATACTCGTACTTCCGAAATTTTGGGAGGACTAGCCCCCCCCCCAATTTCCCACAGCTAAGGCCACTGGAGCTAATAGAATAAGAATGGATCATGTAATGCCATTCACAAGAAAGTAAAAGAATAAAAGTAAGACAAATCAGTTTTGGCATAGCGTGATACTTTGGTCGCTTGAATAGACTGTTCGGTGAATTCAATTTTCCGCTGCTTGATCGATTTAACCCTGTCTTGAAACGCGCTTTCGACTCCCACCGCATCGTAGAATTCGCTTAAAATGGGTCTAATGACGGCAGTAGGTTTTTTGGTCGATGGGGCTTGAGTCCAGCCGCCCAATTTTTTCAGTCGGTGCTGAGCGCTTCGACTTTGAACGAATTTTGGCAAGCGGGACGGTTCGGACGGACCCAGGTCGAAAATATTTCCCTGCTCCCTGCGTACGCCGAAACTGGTGCGGAACATTTTTAATGACCCTTCATGCAAATTAAGTTCACGAATTTCATCAATGCATGCTATTAATTAATTATTAACATTTCACTCTAGAATAGAGCCGGATTCGCATCGAAACATCAAGAATAATGAAGAACGCACACTTTTTACGGATAAATCGAGCTTTAGACAGTTCAATTCTCTGCCTAAGACTGCTTTGACTAGAAATAGGCGCGGATTTAGAGGGCGTGGGGGGCGGCCGCCCCCTCTGTCGTCAAAAAAACAGTTGGGTGTAATAGAGCAAAATGTGCATTTTTGGATGTTTTTAGCATTTTTTATAACAATTTTTCAAATTTTTTCCTGCGCTTTGCGCCGGAGTTTGCTCATTAATGACATTTCCGACTTTCTTAATGCTCTTTAGAGTTCAATTGTATGTCAGTAGAGTAGTTTATGAACAAAACAAAGATTTTTTACTTACAATAATTCTCCGAGTATTTTTGGGTGCTTTGCACCGATTTTTACAATAATTTTGCGTGCTTTTTGTAGAAAACAGAAATTTCTACTTTTTTCCGGATCGAAAAGATTCTGCCTACCAAAAGATGGCAAAAACTTGATACTGTAAGCAAAATGGACGGACTTTTTTTTACAATTTTTGACACAATTCGGAAAATTTGGAATTCCGCCCCCTGTCAGAAAATCCTGGATCCGCCACTGATTAAACCTGCGTTGTTTACTGTAAGAAAATATAACCATACGCCTAAGTTGAAACAGGAGCAATAAAAAGTCCCAGTATTAAAGTTTGTTATTCAGTAAAATGATATTTTGTTAATGGGAACCAGAAGGTCAGTAATGCGATGGAATAGCATGTAATGTAAAACAAAAGTGACAGAGATGCTAATTTCAAATGCAAACATGCAAACAATGAGTAAAATCATTAAAATTATGCACATCGTCCATGTGCAATGAATCATTCATAATTTTTCAACAATAAATTGGAAAAATGAAGTTCTGTTAGTAATACTTAACTTAGTAGGTCACTTTGAATAACTTTTTTTGTCTAATTGTACGATTATTAAGAAGTTTTATGCTGTGGCACATATATTTTTCGGTCTTATTTAACATAAGGAATTGACTAATACCATTCAAATTGCTAAAACATGGAATATTAAATAAAAATTGAAAAGTCTTCAATCCATTCAAATCCGACTAGGAAGACGGGAAGTAAATTATGCAAATAACAAACCATCTTTTCGGCGTAATTTAGTCCCTATCGGAAAAATAGACGAAATTGTTGTCCATTTAGGATTTGTTTTGAAATCATAGTTATGACGTTAGAACTATCATATTACGCATAGGTGGTACACATGTATTTGTATACGTAAGCATAGACGATGGGAAACATTTTGAATAGAACGAGAGAGCGAACAACTTATTTGTGCGCTCGTTTCTCGGAAAGAAATTTCTAAAAATAGATTTTCCGGAATTCGCATATCTCGGACTTAGCTCAGAAAAGGCTAATGACGAAATGTGGCCTGTTTACGGAAGATTCATATTGCTGGAAAAGATTTTTCGGGTCCTAGTGAAATTGAAGAACAAATGTTTAGAATAGATTATAAATTAAACTCATTGGTATCATTAATCCTAGCCGAGTGTTTTTAAGGCGTTATTTGTAAGTCCCTTGTATGGAAATGTTAGCGCAGATAGCGGATCGGATTTATTTTTCGGAACACTCAAAGAGCAAAACTGACAAAAAAACTGCAGTTTATTTATTCCTGTGAAGCCTGAAATAATCTTTTGTATAATCAATCCATAATTTTATTATGTGCCAAATTTTATGACCGTTTTTTCTGTATATGCTGATTCATCTCTTTTTTGTACCTTTTCTTACTTTTATATATAGATTAAATATAGATGCAAGAAATAAATGCGCTAACTGCGATTCAAAAAGCACTACGAAATAAAAAAATAAGTTTATCAGTTAGGCTTTGAGATCTTTCTCGGAAACGCATTCATTAAGTATGTTGACAATACTCTTATTGCGAATCAGAGGGTCCCTTTAATAAAGGACAGTAGGTACCCAAATCCTGGAAAAATAGTAATAGCATTTGTCTGATAATCCCGAATTCTGATAAGCTCATGATACTATTTGTTTAAGAACTGTTTGATGCCATCTTGAATCAATAGAGCTCATAACTGAGCCTTTTCGTCGTTATACCAAACCAGCCCTTACAGTAATCCTTAAAAAAATAATAGTCAGTGAACATTTATTTAATACCTCAATGGAATCGATGTGTCAACGAAACGTAAGTACTTAATGTTTCTAATTATTATTTTATATCTAAAATAAGCAATTCGGGAGAAAATACAGTTGTTTCGACAAAACTTTTTTACATCAAAACGTAGATATATAAAATCTATAAAATAAAATGTATGTATCCATTCAATATATCTATAAAATGAAATATATCTATAAAATGTAGATATCAAACATTTGCCTTTACTTTTTCTGCATTACCAGTAATTAGTTACTAATGAAAATGAAACGCTGAATTTACTCATGTTTCTATCTTTGATTTATTCATTATAACATATTTTAAACTGGTTTTTTTCTAGTCTGGTTTTGATTAGGTTTGATGCATTATCAAATAATGTTGCATTAACTTTCTTTATATTTAAACAAAAAGTTTTCGAAACCGGACTTCGTTTCTGAGAAATTAGATTACCCTTTCGGCAGATCCTATTAAATCGAACCGAATAGGGTCTATTTATTAGATCGCAACGTACATACTCAGTTAAATGAAAAACTATTCAACAACCCAATTCATCGATTTTTTCAAACATTGCTTGAATTTCAATAGAATGAATTTATTAAAATGTCACGTTTGAAATAATACGGTATTTCATTTTATTTCTCTTCATAAATATGAACCTCGTTTTATTCTCATATTTTGTGCTTCAGGCGGCAATAGTATTATCTGTGCCACGTAATAGGAGAGCAGAAACTGTAAGTGAAGACAGTGAAGTAGATAGGTTAGATGCACTAACGAAATTTTTCTGACATAAACAGAAAATAAATACAGTCCTTAAAAGTACAAGACAAGGAAAGGTTAGAAACAGACGAATAATGGGTAAAAATAGAAACTTATTACAAATTACGGGAATGAAGTATGCTTAAAACTTTTTTATGCAATCGCAACATTTAAGAAACTTCTACGGCCCATTCATCTAGATAAATCTGAAACTTTTTTATTCTTATCTCCATGCAACCGTCACACCTGACTGACCTCCCACGACTGGTTATTTGTGATTAGACATGTATGTATGGCTATATATATTTGAAGGATGTCAAATCCCTAGTAGGACACGTGCAAAACTTTACAGGGAAGATAAGGCAACATTAAGACTTAAAAGTATTAATGATCAATCAATCATTGTGGTTTTTATGGCTATTTTACTACTCAAAATTTTTAAGGTCATTAAGCTCAAAAAGGCTCTCTGGTTGACCCATCCAGCCATGGTTATAAGTAGTGACCAGGTATGTGCGTTCGTGGGGGAGTTGGAAGCAGACATGCACGTGGGGAGAAGGTTAGGGGTCTGTCTAGACCCCCAGAATAGAAAAATGAAAAAATTTCCTAGTGAAAATGAGGCGAAAGGCCAAAAATGAATGAAAACTACTGGAAATTTTCTCCAAAAGTGCTTTACATTGACCAGGAAGACCGGCTTATTCCCTCTCCCCAGATCGTCTATGCTATGCATCTATGTTTGGGATCAGGGCCGTAGTAAGGAGGGGGCGGGCGGCCCCCCCCTTTGCCGGAAAAAAAAATTTCGAAAGGTAAGATAATGCATAGAAAGATGGAAAAATTGCCTGTCTTTGAGGTAAAATCTTCAAGCCGGATATGAATATTTTCCATAATTTTGACACAAGCGCGACCAAAAAACGACAATTTTTATAGCATATTGAGTGAGAAGAAAATTTTTACGAAAAGTTTGAATTTTATGATCTTAATAGATAAAGCATGTCGAAAAAAGTCGAAAAATGCGGTTTTTGCGAGCTATCCCAACTAATTTCCCGAGGTACAGACCAATTCAAGTGGGGTCCGCCTCCCCCTTGGCCAAATCCTGAATACGGGCCTGGTTGGGATTATAGACTCTAGAACCAAGAGAAGTTAAAAGAGCGAATTCCCGCGGGAAAGGCAATATAATGACTATAAAACGACAATATAATGACTATAGCATGAAATAAAAACTTTTCTGCAAAATTGCTTAAAATTTATCAAAAGCTAGAAATTAATGCATTTTTAGCATTTATACTCTGAATCAATAATCGTATTGTGAGTTATAACAAGATATAAAAACTTGGAATATGCGAGTATAAGGCTTAATGTGTAAAAACTGGCAAGCTGTTGTCAATAACTGAATTATTCTCATAAAGATGTTAGTGTTACTTTCAAACTTATAATTTATTATTATTATTTTCAAAATCAGAAAATTATTATTATTATTATTATTATTATTATTATTATTATTATTATTATTATTATTATTATTATTATTATTATTATTATTATTATTATTATTATTATTATTATATTATTATTATTATTATTATTATTAGTATTATTATTGTTATTATTATTATTATTTGATTGTTAGTATTATCGTCATTACTAATTATCATTATCATTAGCAGAATTATTATTGTTATTTTTTGTTACAATACCCATCGGCGATTCTCTCAGTATTTTTACAGCAGAAATATATTTATTTACACTGTTTTTATTTTCATTATGAATTGTTATAATTTTTGTCGCTTGTGTTTCACTAATAGCTAAGCTGCCACTTTTATTAACGACAACTTACTACTATCCCCCTCAACTATTTTACAAGTCGA
Organism: Mermis nigrescens; assembly: GCA_036768485.1. Classification (NCBI taxonomy): domain Eukaryota; kingdom Metazoa; phylum Nematoda; class Enoplea; order Mermithida; family Mermithidae; genus Mermis; species Mermis nigrescens. Next base: position 668,250 of record JAVLUZ010000167.1, on the reverse strand, counting down.
TTTCTTTAAAGAATTACTGTCGTACGATGAAATCGAGGAAAAAGAAAGGCTTGCCAGATCTCTGCAAGAAAACGCGAATAATTTGTCGCAATTCGATGCCAGCAACTTATGGCCAAATTCTACGGTTCCCTTCAGATTCGACCCAAACTATTTTACGAGTAATGAAATGCGCTCCGTCGTCAAAAGCGCTTTTTCAAAGATTGAAAGCAAAACGTGTTTGAGATTTACTGAGCTGCAGCGGCAACAGCTTCTCCATTCTGAACAAATGGGTAATTTTCATTTTCGCACGCATTTGTCTCATAATTTATCTTAATCCATATAAAATTAGACTTATCTTGAAACTAAAAATCTTGAAATCTATTATTTCAAGAAACATGAAAAAATCGCAATATCCGTTAATGCTGGATTTTATGTCAAAACGTAAAAACTGTCAAAATAATCTATTTTTTGTATTTTTGGACTATGCAAGATTAGCGAACGCTGACTGAATGTAGCTACATACACGAATTATCAAAAATATTTCTGCATTTATTGAAGCCGACTGAACTGAAGTATAAAAGCTTTGTTTTGTACTAATGAAATATGCAATAGGTTAACCAAACCAAAATTAACTGGGCTATGATAGTTAACGAAGGAAAAATTTGGCTATTTTCGTGAAGAGATTATACCGTTATAAACAGCTTAACAATTTGTTTCTCTGACAACAAAACAATCTTGTGAAATTTTAATCGAATGCAATCACATATACAGGTGCTGAAGCGAGTTACTAAAACTTTTAAATAAAAAAATGATATTCAAAAATATACTCACGTTACATCTTAAGTTTCATCATTACAGAATGGCCAACTCATCTATTTTTCACAAACGGCCGCTTTTGCTCATCATTTGTCGGCCGACAGCCTCAACTGAAAGTTCAAGAAGTTACTCTTCCTCTGCAGTGTCTTAAAGAGCGTGGCGCTATCCATGAAATTATACACGCCTTGGGATTTGGTCACGAACAAGTATAATTTTATTTATATCTCCGTTCAAATGCACTGAATTCAAATAATAAACGAATAAACTTAAAACGTATGATATAAAGTTTAATCTGATAAGAATTGGATTCTCATTGGAAATTCGAGATTAACTTTAAGCGAAATCAGATTCATCTATTATTATTTTATTATGTCGGGATAACATAAATTAACTTTTACCTTCGAACACCTGAGGTACTGCGTTCGGTTTTGGGATAATTCCAATAAAAAGGTAGTGTGTGTTGCAGAGCATGTTACTCTGATGCAAAAAAATCGTGTAGAACTAAAGATGTAAAATCAACAAAAAAGTAGAAAATGCATGAAAAGCAGAGTACTCAAATAGAATGCAAAAATGCGAAATATTAGAAAATAAGCGAAAAATAAAAGGCAAACAATACTCTGTAAAAGGCAGAATGTTGAAAGTAGCTCTATGCAAGACGTTTGAAGCTGCAAAAGCATTCCGCCAAAAGCGCATTAGACACCGTGTCAGTTTATCCAAGCTTATTCTTTACCAGATTTTAATTGCTGTAGATTTTCGCGATTTCGCATCATGTAGAATTTTAAAATTCAGATATGCGTCAAGTTTTACTGGTATAAAACATATGCTATTCTGATGACCACAGAATATGAAAAAAGTGCATTTAAATAGGCGTACCTGTGTGAAACAGGCCCGCTGGGACAGAGATAGTTTTGTACAAGTGTTATGGACCAATATACCCGAAGAATATTGGTTTACGTTCCAACAGGACAGTGATGGTCATTATTTGTTGAAATACATCGTTCCATATGACTACGCCAGGTAAAAAGACTTCTTATAAAAAAGAGTAAATACGTATATTACATGAAAAACGTATGTTAAATCCATTGAAACAAACCGCCTCTATGTTAAATCCATTGAAATTTCGCGCAGGAATGCGTTTGCGGATTTTCCACAAAGCACCAACTCTTGAGAAAACTCTGAATAATAAAGAATGTAACATTTATGTATTTTTAACCCATTAGCACTACGGTATTCACGTGCGCGACACTATTTATAAGCGCTAATGTTTTAAGAGTGTGGCGGTAGTCAGATGCATAGATGCTCAGAATGGCTGATCTGGGGGAGATCAGACATTTCTCAACAAGCACTATCCAATGTTATCAAAAAATTTCGAAATAAATAGAGAAAATTTTCAAAAATTGAATTCTGGGGGTATTTTGGCGCATACCCCAAACCCTTCCCATGCCCAGGTATGGTCGTGAGTCAAAATTGAGATTTTTGCGCCAATATGACGTCAAAAAGTGGAATAAATGCTAAAATAGTGTCAAAGCAAGATTAATCCATAGTTTAGGGTCAATTTCAAGGACTTTTGGAGAACTTTTATTTTTAAGGGTTTTTAGCCTTCTTTTTACCTCGTTTTTCTCAGGAAACCTTCCATTTTTCCATTCTGGGAGTCTGGACTCTCCGAACCCCCCCCCTTTAATGGTGACCATACGTGATCGGGGAGGAGAGGGAGAGGTTTTGCCACCCCCTCCCAATGGCTACTGATCCTCGAAAAATGGCTGCGAGCCACCCAGAATTGTCAGCTTTTCGTAAAAATTGTAAAAAGTGTATCTTTTAAGCGTTTTTAGCTCATTTTGGGTGTAGTCCTAGCATTGCCACGGTCCCGACCTTGCCACCATCCCAACACTGCCACCGTCCCAACACTGCCACCGCGAGTCTCAACATTGCCACCTCGAGTCCCAACACTGCCACCGTCCCAAAACTGCCACCGTCCCAACACTGCCACCATCCCAATATTGTCACTGTCCCAACAATGCCACCGCGAATCCCAACATTGTCACCATCCCAAAAGTGCCACCCTAAGCCCCAGCATTGCCGCCATGAGTTCCAACATTCAAACAGCGAGTCACACATGGACGTTGTCTTGAAGGGCGGGGGGCTTAAACTCCCCAGAATTTGGCAGACCTCCCAGAGTTGTACTTGCGGCTTTTTCCTCGATGTTTGACCCATCAGATCTTCTCCCTGAATTTAGTTGCGGTCCGTTTGTACATATTTATGTACTAAATGGAGGTGAACATGTAATCCAAACGCATTAGGTATCTAATTTTCATACATAATGGTTGGGGTCGCTAGGAAGGGGTAAAATCAAGAAGTGGTGAGGTGAGAGGCTAAATCCTCATTTTTTTGTATAGTAATTCTGTTTTGCATTTATTATGTATTGACATGTCGAAGTTGTCTGGAACACTATTCTGTTTCAAAAGTGCTCTTCAATACCTAACTTCTAACTTCTCAATTGGTTAATACCCTCTCGGTAATAATATCTTAAGGGGGTTGGTTGTACATACGTGGGCAGCAAGAAAATTCTGGGGGGGGTGCAAGATTTTTTGAAGGTCGAAAAATGGCCTTAAAAATGGTGGTATGGCGATAAAAACACCATTTTTCGGCGTTTCTCATCAAGCACTATCCATTGGCATCAAAAAATTGCGAAAAAAGAGAGAAAAAATTTCAAAAATTGAATTCTGGGGGGGTATTTTGATTTCTGGGGGGTATTTTGGTTTCTGGGGGTGCATACCCCCCAAACCCCCCACGCCCAGGTGTGGTTGTAACCCCCACAACAACGTCCATATGTGAATCGATGTGTAAGTGTGCAAGGTAATGTTAGGACGTGGTAGCAATGTTGGGATTCGCGGTGGCAATGTTGGGACTGGTGGCAACGTTGGGATGGTGGCAATATTGGGACAGTGGCAATGTTGGTACTCGTGAAGGCAATGTTGGGACTCGCGGTGGCAATGTTGGGACTGGTGGCAATGTTATGACGGTGGCAAAGTTGGGACGGTGGCAGTGTTGGGACACGCACGACCCATTTTTTGCTCAAAAGTTAAAATTTTCAACGCTTCGCGCCATACACTTATTTTTTATCAATATTTTGTCCAATTTTTGAATTTTTTCAAATTTTCTTATGTTTTCATGTTCAAGAAAGAACAAGCATTGCAAAAAACACTTTTTTTGACGTGTATCAATCGTTTTTTAGCCCAAAAAAGACACTTACTAAAAATTTTTCGAGTCTGACACGCAGAATGATGGTCGCAGATGATGGTCACAACACAATCCTTTTTCAGCATCATGCATTACGGACCGTACGATTTCGCAATCAATAAAAGGATTCCTACGCTCAGCTCAACAAACAGTTATTTCAGTATTCCGGTCAACAAAGAAATCAGCGACTTGGATTACATAAAAATTAATTTGTTATACAATTGCACATGGCACTTGAGTCATTATTATCGGAAAACGTGTTTCGATTTAGAGAGGTCATGCCACCTTGTTCCTCAAACTGCGTGCGCTCGGTGGCCTTACTTCTCCAAAATCTGTAGAAAGAAATGTAATGTTTGTCGTTAATATTCGAATTCTTGACTTTAGAAAATTCGAATCGATATTTACAGCTTGATCTCGTAATCGTAAAGTATCAGTTGATATATGTACATAGGTAACCTACCGTATTTATTCTAATAAACGGCGCGCCGTTTATTTTTTCAATGCCCTTTTTGCTGCGCCGTTTATTGGAGGGCGCCGTTAATCATTTTTCGTTTACAGATGGCATCAACTTATGCATAAGTTTTACTTAAAAACTCAAAACTCTTGCATTTGAGCGAATGCAGTTTACGATATTACAGTTCCACATAGTAGATTCCACCATCTAACTCTACATTCTTAAAAAACAAATCAAAGACATTCATGCCAAATCTTTAGCAATTTATTTGATAAGATTTTTTCGGGAATTAAATCATCTTACATAAGCTAACCTTAGATAAAAACATGGTACCCACGTTCGGTCATAAATTCAAAAACTATCTCCGACAAGCTGACAGATTGCGATTATATAGCATTGGTCTGATATATAATTATCGTAACCCTCGGCTTAATTTCAAAAAAATCTTAAAATTTATGCCCAAACTTATGCGAAACAGACCATACTTTTGTACACACCTGGGCGTGGGGGTTGGGGGTATGCACCCCCGAGAAACCAAAATACCCCCCCAGAAATCGAAATACCCCCAGAAATCGAAATACCCCCCAGAAATCGAAATACCCCCAGAATTCAATTTTTGAAAATTTTTTTCGTTTTTTTTGCAATTTTTTGATGCCAATGGATAGTGCTTGATAAGAAACGTCGAAAAATGGTGTTTTTTACGCCATACCACCATTTTTAAGGCAATTTTTTGACCTTTGGCAAATCTTGCACCCGCAGAATTTTCTTGCTGCCCACGTATGCTTTTGTAGGTGCTTGCTTGAGCGCTAAGAATCCATGTATGCAGGGGCGGATTAGGGGGCGGGCGGGAGGGGTGGCCGTCCCCCATTGGCCCAAAATAGTGCGCAAAATTAAGCATTTTTGAGCGATTTTTAGCGATTTTCGGGTTAAAACGGCTAATTTTTCTGCCCAAGTCAGGGTTCCGCCCCCCCCCCCCTTAGGGGTACCGCCCCCTTAGAAAAATCCTAGATCCGCCACTGCATGTATGCACAAGGTTTTGTGAAATAGACTAAGAGGGTGCTGCTTATTATAATAAATATGGTAATTCAAAAGATTAATTGCAGATTTACGGCTTTCTTTTTTTGTATTAGACATGTTTGGATTTTTGGTCGCATTGTAAAATTTTTAATTTTGAGTGTTATAAAAAATAGGTAGATGCATGTATGTACATACGTCCAAACACTGACCATTGGCAGAGCTGCACACTTTATATAGAAAAATCAGATCGATGCATGTATCGCGATTTGTCTATTTATCATCAATGATAGCTCTCTAAGTTATTGCTCATAACTGTGTGAAACCGAGTAGGCATGTACATACGTATAAAGCAAAATTAAAGTAAAAAATGGACAAGGAAATAACAGAAGCCGTCGATCATAGTAGTTTTTTGTTTCTTTTTGTTTATTAGTAAAAATTTTAAGCCTAATAAAAAATCAAAAAGTTTGTTTTTGTACACATTGGGCCGTATTTAAGGGGGGCGGCGGTGAACGACCAGGCCCGAAATTTAGCCGGGGCCGGGCCTTAGTATATGCTATACTATGTAGGTATAGATATATGCGTTTGTATGTCGTATGTTAGTGTGTGTACACAATGTATGTAGGTATACATAAGTATATGTATTTACAATCTGCTGATTTACACTGCTGATTTGAATAGCGAAACAGTATAAATGTATATATTTTAGATTCCTTTACAATTAAAATAGTTTTATATACCCACTTTAAAATTTGTATTATAATTTAGTGGCAAAATCGTTCTACGCAGCTTGAAATACAACTGATTTTTTATGTTGCTGTCCAGAAACATTGTTTTTTACCATATTGCCCTGCCCGCGACGTGTCTGTTGCAATCTGTGTTTTGATGTAATCTTTATTTTGATAAGATACTCATACATTTGTCCCTTCTTTTCTTAGTCATAAAAGACGATAATATTTTGATTAAGCAAGTCTCTTATAGCAATAAAGTAGGTCTTTCTATGCAGTATTGATAATTTACACTGATTTAGTTCACGGCTAATGTGAATATTAAGCATTATTTTAATGTTCAGTTTGCATCTCATTTTCTTTATCCCGTTCTGAATCTATTCAATCATAGTCTGATGCAGAAGCATGTGAATTTTGTTGAATTTTTGCTGCTTAAGCTGCCTGCTTGATTTTTAAATAAAACAGTCAGTGCCATTTCTGGAATATTTTAATGTTCACCGTATTAGATTCCTTATAATATGTCACAGAAAGTTTAGATGAAGTACAGAAATGCGGTTAGGCTGATTGATATTAAAGGTGTTTAACAAATCGGTTAGATCTGAGTATAATCAGAACTTTTGTATTATTCACGAAGCTATAGGCTGTTTCATTTAACCTTGCGGTTTTCTTTCAAAGTTTTCCGCAAGAATCAGGCTACAAAAGTGGTATAGAATGATGATGCAGTAATGCGGCTTAGCAATGGCATACGTCTCCATATGATACATTATACTGTATAATATCATATTTACCGTATTATTTTGAAACACTTTTGTAATCACTTTAAATATCTTCAAAAACCTGATAGCTACATGAAACAGACTATAGTTTACAGTTTCTACAACATGTTACGCAAAATGTTATTTTTTCAATTTTTGCTGGATATGCCTAGATGCGTTGATGAAGCTTTTAAGTTTGTCACTAAACCTTTGAAAATTGCACAAAAGTAATGTCAAGAATCTTTCTAGACTTTCAACTTCACAATCTTAGTCTCCTTCGTAAACCTGCTATTCTGTTTTTCTTTTATTTTTTCTTAATTAATTACAGTCAGTTGTAATGGCCGTCAGTCTGGACTGCAACGCTGTAGGATAGGCTGTGTTATAACATAGGCGATGACGTAAAAATCTGCACCCTGACGTCATCCCAGGGTGCAACGTTAAAGAATATAGAACATTTGGACGGGAAAGGAGGGGTGTGTGAGGGGAGGGGGCCCCCACCACGTCGCCTGTTACATCATGGTCTATCTTGCAGTGTTGTTCCTCAGGTTGCATGGTCGATCTGGGGGTGGTGTCAATAAATTGTTGTGCTAAAAAATAGCATAAAAACTAAATTTCAATCATTTTTCCGATTTCCGTACTTTTCACCTTAAATTCCTTATTTTTATATGCTGAGATGCCCCCTCGTGCATGTCTTGTATGTATTATTTACTGTTCGAAGAAAGCACATACACATCAAGTCACGAATGATGTACAACTAGTTTTGCTAAAAATTACAGTAAAAATGAACGAGGCAGCCATATAGATCAGCGAATATATGCTAAACCACTGCAAATGTGATCTGTTTCGTTTGATACAAAGAAACGATATAACAATACGTCGCGAAAATAACAAAAAAATTCGCAGTCATTTCAAGTGTTTTCTAGGCATATTATCCGTAGATGCGAAGCAGGGCGCTTCTGGGGGGCAGCCTCAAAAATAGGCATAAATTGATGGTCATTGCTGCAAAAAAATATAATTTTCATCATTTCCCAGGAACAGGTCTCCTCCCGTGTATGTCTCGTCTCCCACTCATTTGCATGGGGTCTGCATACTACCGAAAACTTTGCCAATTAAAAACAATTATTGATATATTTTTGTAAATTCGTGGAAAATCTTTGTCATGTTATGAAATATTTTTGTCAAGTTGTGAAATATTTTTGTCACGTTGTGAAATATTTTTGTCACGTTGTGGAAATATTTTTGTCACGTTGTGGAAATTTTTTGTCACGTTGTGGAAATTTTTTGTCAAGTTGTGAAATATTTTTGTCAAGTCATGAAAATTTTTTGTCAAGTTGTGAAATTTTTTTGTCAAGTTGTGAAATATTTTTACGTGCTTAAGCATAGTACTTTTGTCAAGTTGTGAAACATTTTTGTCACGTTGTGGAAATTTTTTGTCAAGTTGTGAAAATTTTTTGTCAAGTTGTGGAAATTTTTTGTCAAGTTGTGAAAATTTTTTGTCAAGTTGTGAAATATTCTTGTCACGTTATGAAATATTTTTGTCACGTTGTGGAAATTTTTTGTCAAGTTGCGAAATATTTTTGTCAAGGTGTGAAATATTTTTGTAAAATTTTTATATTTTGCTGAAAGTATGCAGTTTTACGAGTTTTTTGCTAAAATAATAGGAATTCATCAATAAGACAAAAAACGAGAAAATATAGATGAAAAATATGAGTTTTAAGCACTGAATTCTGGTGTCTCAGCTTGATCAAAAGCTGTTTACACCTTAAAAAATTAAAGTTGCTTCAATTCTGCATCATGAATGCAGGTTTACTGCATCCATGACCCCAGCTGGCACGACGTGGACGTATGAAGCTCGCCAGCCACGAGATAATATAAAAAACATTATTAGCACAATGTACAAAAAAAGGAAATAGGACAGTGTATGATCACAGGGTATAAATAACGCGTGTATTTACCGCGCGGCCAGTCAAACAAGTATACGTGCGCCCACGAACTCTTTTCAAGGAGGTAGCGCACGCACCTTTTCACTTCACCAGGCACACTGTACACCCCAACCGCCACTAACCCGGATCGCGGGGTACGGCTGAGAATGTACAACAAAACAAAATCGAAAACGAACAGAGGCCGCTACACATCGCCGGCACTTGCTCCTCACAAGGCACGACATGTAAACGGGAAACAAAACAAAATTCAGAAAAAATAATAATCAGGTATACACGTGTCCACGAACCTGTTTCACCAGGGTAACACGTGCACCCTACAATCAAAAGCCGAACGGTAAAGTATAGTAATCGGGGACCAAAGAACGTTTATCATACACAACCCTATAATCTTTTTTGTACACCGCGGTAAAAACGTTTCTCATATTATCCCTGAGAATTTTCTTTTCCAAAACGGTCTTTATGATCTCGTTTCCTGAACAGAAACCGATGACCATTTGTTTCATTATGTCGAAATCGATTTCTTTCCTAGTGTTGAATGTTAAACGGAACCCCCGAATTTTATGAGTTTGATTTACAATATTTTTCCCGTCAATAGTAACCCTGTATGCGTAATTTTTAGGCCCTCCTGCTACGAATTCACATATGTAAGCCCCATCCCCATAACCGCTAAGCTCGTCGGTCATATCGCCCAAGTAACGGCCTATCGGAACCGTATAATTATCATTTTTCCGAGTTAAATAAATAATTGAATCAGTGTCGAAATAAATTACGCGCGTATCCAATTTTTCTAAATATGAATATAATTTAAGTCTAGCTTGTGCTGTTACATAAGAAGCTATTACGGGATTTGTGTTATTTAATGCTTCTAAAAATTCGTCTTCTACAACATAAGTTGTACATGCCTTACGCTCGCCTAAAAACTGTACAGTGCTAACTTTTTTCGTGGGATCGAACATTAACTTTACAAATTTTTCCGGCTCGGTGAAATATTCGACCTGAGATAAATTATTACGCTGACCGAATTTTCCCCAAAAAGAATTTAACATAAGTTTAGATAAAGCGCGCATACCTGAGTTTTTCTCAATTTTTTGCCTGTCTAACCTGATACCCTCGACTTCCTCGTATCGTCTAATATATTCTTCTTTTTCTGCTTCCGTTGAACATCCCTTTGGCCACCCGTCCGCCTGCTGCTTCAATCGTAGGAACGTGTTGATATACTCTGTGAAAAGCCCTCCCTCCTTGGTCGTTGGGTCGTATTTTTCGATTTCTGTATAGTGCCAAACTTCGTGGATTTTTGTTACAGTGTAGCCTTTATCGATCGCTTTGTACAGTTCTAGGGAAACCCAGGCGCCCGTGATTGATCTTTCTTCGTCTGAATGCTCACAGACGTCCTGCTTTTCGAAAACACAGGTCCGGCAGAGGGGGAATAATAATTTGCCGTCGTGTCGAAAAGGTAGGACTGGGTGGTACAAACCCCGAGGGGGGACGACTGTACATTTAATAATACCATTATACGGTTTATCATACAACGAAACAAAATTTTCAGTGATAATTACAGGGTGTTTTAAAGGAAATTCGCCCGTTTTACATACCCAAGGATACAAACTACATACATATGTATAAGAAATTTTTCGCCTTCTTTACATTCATGATACAACTTTACAGCGTTTGTACGACCGCCGTAAAATGCTTCTCTCGGCGATAACGGAGTTACAAAATTTACAGAATCGAAAAAACGTTTCATATTTACATTTTGTTCAAGCTCTCGCTTCAATTCACATTCCCAGTTTTCTACAACTGTATAACCTAAATTTTCTAACGCTTTACGTCTATCTACAGTGGCCTGATCCGCTTCCTCGAACGTTCGATTATCTAGAGTTCTCTGCTTTCTATTTACAATATTACATTTTGTACACCCGTGATAGTAACAGCCGTTGAATTCGTAGATTGTGTTCCCCGAGATCCCGTCGACTTTAAACCGCCCAATTTTTACCTCGCCCCCGTTTAATTTATGTCTAATGCGAATGTTTTGATTTTCCGAAAGCCATTTTAACCATTTTAATGCTATTATCGATTGATTTTCTTGAGACCGGTATCCGTGAGCTGGAACAATGCCAATACGTTCTGGTTTGAGAAAATTTTTTCGAAAGACGTGATTACAGGCCGATGCTATTGTTAAACTGACTAGAAAGGGATCTACGCCCGTTTCGTCAATAAAAATTTGACGAAACTTTAAACAACAACGCCTTAAAATATCTACATCGGAATTACAATATTCTACAAGCTCTTTTTGTAAATCAAAGGGTTCGTTTTTTGCTTTTTCAGTTTCGTACCATTTGAAAAATTCGTCGCGCGCCTCGTCTTTCATAGTGTTGGGTGAGTAGTGTTCGGAGTCGGGTAGGGGGCCGATATAATTTTGGTTGTTTTTTGTGTTGAAAAGGTGTGGGAAGTACCCCTTCTTCAGCTCTGGAATCCCGAAAGTTTTTGGAAGAGAAGAAAGGGGCATGGGTAGGAAATTTAACGAATCGATAACCCGAACACCCCCACTTCCAACATTATGACTTCGAGGCCGCGCGTTACGATTTTGGGTAAAACTGTACAATTTTCGTGTAAATATTCAAGTAAAAATTGTGAATCGAAACCGCGAGCGTTATGGGCTAAAACTGTGGCGCCCCGATGCTGCTCGCTAAATAACCATTTACAAAAATTTTCTAGACATTTATCGCCCAAAAACGTATATTTGCCACAGTTCTGACAAAAATCTGTATCTATACATTTTTCACATACGCGATGAGCTATACAACAATTTGGTTCGTGCTTGAAAATTTTCCCGTACTTGTTTTCCCCAATTTCTACATCCTGACGAGTTTCGAAAATCAAAAAATATAAAGAAAGGTTTGCGTTTTGGTTCGGAATTCTTGTCTATAGGTTTCATATAACATTGATGATTGTCTCGATCTACATTACAGTTACAAGTTTTACAGAAAAACTGATTACATTTATGATTTTTACCGTATTTGCTGCTTATTAATTGATTACAAGATTTACAACGTTTTAGAGTCTGACAGAGTGAAAGACGAGTCTGATCGTTAGTTTTTGACGGTTTTCCTAATTTATGCTTGTCAAAACATGATTCGCTCACGAACCATCGATTACATTCGTTACATAACTGCCAATTTACAAATGTACATTCAGGAGACGAATCACAACATCTACATTCGCCCTTATTACATTCGTGTCGCTCAGAATGATCATACGCTTTATCACAGGTTTCACAATAATATACAGAACCAAAAAATGCGGGGACTCGAGTTATTAAATCAAAATGATTATGGTGGTGGTATCAAATGTATAATTTTTTCGGCCGTGGGGCCTGAGAAAATTAGCGAATCGTTAAAATCTCGAGAATAAACTTTTAATTGATACGTGGGGGATAAAACGGTCTGAATTTTACGAACTTCCTCGATCCCGCAGAGTGCCCTATGCTCCCCTAGCCCCGCTTCGACCATTAAGTTTTCAGCCAAACGTTTTTGTAAAGTGTTACGCCTTTTATCCCCTTGCCTAATTGAATTCCATTGAGGATGATTGTCTAATTTAGCTTTTCCCGTGACTATAGCCCTGGCTAAACATAATTTATCCGTGTTTTGGATTTGGATAAAACACCCCCCATTCCCACAATGCCTTTGAAACCAAGTGTCCCAATTTACGATTCTCGTTTTCGAAATTTTCTTACGATCTGTTCCGCGGCCACCCATGGGGGCGTTAACGATAATAACGTTTAAACTAATTACCTCATCGAATGAAAAATCCTTTCTCGACTGATTTACTCGTTCTACGACGCTTAAGATCCGATCGGCGGTCATGAATTGCCTGGGGACGAAAGGAATTATTACGTGTCGGTCCAGACTAGGGTGAATAAGCTCGACTCCGACCAAATCGTCGGGGCTACAGCCGTCTAAAATCCTTTCCAACGCGCTGTTTAAAACGGACTGGAGGAATCCGCCAAAACCGCGGAGCTCCTCCACGCGTAGGAAACGTAGGTTGTAGCCCCTGGCCTCAGAGTTAAATCGTTTCACTCTTGTCCTAAACATTTCACCGACAACGTAATAATCATTCGCCTCTCGTCCCCAGCCGACTTGCGCTCCTTCCTCTTCGCCGAAAATAACGTCCCAAAAATCGGGCGATCCGAAATTTGTTCTGTCGGCTTTTGATAACTTGATGAATTCTTGGAAAATGAACGATACGATTTTTCCTTCGCCGACCCATAATCGGCTATCGACGAGCTTTTGAAGCGTTTGACGATTAATAATCGGTTCTCGAAGTTCCTGTGACGACCCGTCTTCAACAACAGTAGCCCAAAATTGTGCCGTTATCGCGTTCCGAACTCCTATTCTTCCAAACTCTAAAATTTTTCGTAGAATAACGCCAATTAGTCGCTCGTTTCCGACCCATATTCTCGACTCGACCACCGCCAGTAGTGTGTTGAAAGCTGGAAGTTCGAAGTGTGCCGCCATAGTTCGTGAGACGAATGAGCTCGCTAGCTCTGCTTGGCCTATTTATAGTCAGAGTGCTCCGTGAGCCGTTCCGGAACAACTTGCAAACCCGTTCCGGAAGGTCCGTAAGCCCTTCCGGAACAACTTGCGTGATGAGTAATCATTGCGCGCAAATTGCAAAATATGACGTAACATACTGAAATTCCTTGTAGTGCTTTGACGATGACTCATCCTGATACTAAGTCATGTTTTGGCTGCCTAGCACACCTAGGCGTCTGGGGGTATGCAACCCCCTCCGAGAAACCAAAATACCCCCAGAATTCAATTTTTATGTTTATTTAGTAATTTTTTGATGCCAATGAATAGTGCTCGTTTGAAAAATGGGTGTTTTTTCGCTATACCATAATTTTTAAGGCAATTTTTGACCTTATGGTGCCTAGCCCCTAAAAGAAAGCATAGAAAAACATAAAAATTAATACTTTTTGCAGAAATTGTTTGAAAATTGACGACAATTTCAATGGTATGGAAATTAAAGATAGATATTTAGAAAAAGATACAAAAAAGGAAGATTTGAGTACAATATCTAATGAGATTTTAAGCTGCTTATCACTCTGACTGTTTTGTACGCTATTCAACTTATTAAAAACAAAATACTACATAAAAGACGTGTAATTAATCGTACGGTAGTCTAATTCCGCATTCTTTCAGTATCTTTTCAATATCGTCAATCTTTTTATACTCTGTTTCAACCGGCGGTTGCGGTTTTGGTGTAGAAAACCGAGCCATTCGCTTATCGATAGATAGTTCGATTTCATCGCTCCTTTCTGCCAGAGTCCCGATTCGGATCATGTTTTTGTATAGAAAAGCTTTCAGCTTGCTACCATCGACGTTTCGTCGTAATCTTTTACAGGTTTTGAACGAATATTTTGTGTAATTAACGCCTTTGATACCATCAACTCTACAGGCTTCGACGATCAGAAAACGGTGAATAAGTTTAATGTGAATTTCCGAAGGCGAAAAGTTTTCCGAAAGACAGAAAGACGTTTCAACTATGGACGTCATTTTGGCTGGAATGAACTTTTTTACTTGCATGAGTCTAATATACTGCGAATCATTATATCAGAACGATATAAATCACATTTCCTGCCCGAACCTGTTAGGACATACTTTCCAGTGGAGAAAATATTCACAGAAAGGTGACTCATGCGGTATTTTAAAGCAGGAAAAATTTCGGGTTCATAAAAACATTTTGGTTTCAATTTATCGTAGAGTCTGTGCAAGTTGACGGTATATCCAGCGCTTCCAGTAGCTACGTAATTATTTATACGAATTTTTTTCAATAGATCCGAATCGAGATGGCAAAGAGCCAAGATTTCACTAAAAGCCTGTTTAGCCTCCTCTTCCGACTTAGTCCCTGTACATATAAATTTACCATTTCGAAAAAGTATTATTGTAGCTTTTGGATTTAGGATTTTCAAGCTGAGACCAGGAAAATTTCCTTTTACTGGCTTATATTTAACCATTTCTGGAAAATTTTCGGCTGCTTCCTGAAGATTCAGAGGACACTGAGAATCAAGAGACGCTATTAAATTACAAATTTTCATTTTCAAAACAACTATTTTTCGGTTTTGAAACAATCTATACATAAATTGAAACATCTTCTTCACGGGTTACACGATTTATTTCATGTCTTAAACATTCGATAAAAATCAGACGTTTGAATAATGAACGGACTAATAATTTAATATGTACAATTTATTTATTCGTGACTTGTTGTGTATGTGCTTTCTTCGAACAGTAAATAATACATACAAGACATGCACGAGGGAGCATCTCAGCAAGGAAAATTTCTAGATAAAATAGGGCGAAAATCGGAAAAATGCTTGACCAGATACATAATTTTTATGCAGGCACGTAGATCTGGGGAATGGGGTCCTGACCCCCAAAATTCAGAAAAAATTGGACTTTTTAGACGTTATTTTTGGTCTTTTTGGGTATAGTCCTCCCAAATCAGTGCTGGTCCCCCAACGGCTAGCCACGTGCCTGTTTTATGCATTTTTTGGCACACCTGCTGGTACCCCTAGATCGACCATGCAACCTGAGGAACAACACTGCAAGATAGACCATGATATAACAGGCGACGCGGTGGGAGCCCCTCTTATACACACCCCCTCCCCGTCCAAAGCTCTATATACTTCAACGTTGCACCCTCAGCTTACCTCAGGGTGCAGATTTTTACGTCATCGCCTATGTTATAACACAGCCTATCCTACAGCGTTGCACCCCAGGGTCACGGCCATTACTACTACAGTCCATTCATATATTTACTAGCAAAGAAAAATGCTCCGATGGAACAAAAAAGATGAATATACTTGGAATTGTGGATTATTAAGGATGTAAAAGGAGGGGACTAGGAAAAATCTACCTAAAGTCGCAAAATCTGCTGAAAATCAGACTTTCTCTAAGCAACGCAAAAAATCGAAGTATTTTCTGCGGCCTCTAAAAAGTGTATTTTTTAAATAATTTTCAAAGTTTCAGATAAGAGTGTATAAACGAAATCTATAATATTTACTTTTTTAAATTGCTGGAAAGTAGCAAAGCTGACTAGCTTCGTATCCTGATTGAAAGAAAAATTAGTGGTATTGTATTTAAAGTTGTTTTATTTTGCTATGAGCATTATAGCAAGCAAAGCAGGGGCCGATTGATTAGTGCACACAATCGTTACGGGCATGCTAGTGTACCAACATTTAGTCTGTTTCAAGTCAACTCACGCGTTTCCTACTGTTTTGAACTAACAATTCTTGCAATTGTTTTGGATGCATCGATGTTTGCTATTTCACTCAATTGGCTTAGAAAGACTGTTACTCGATATCATTTCCCATAGCTGCTGCATAGCTAACGTGCTGCTTTTTCAATCATTTTTATGATTAAATATTTACTAGCAAAGAAAAATGCTCCGATGGAACAAAAAAGATGAATATACTTGGAATTGTGGATTATTATGGATGTAAAAGGAGGGGACTAGGAAAAATCTACCTAAAGTCGGAAAATCTGCTAAAAATCACACTTTCTCTAAGCAACGCAAAAAATCGATGTATATTCTGCGGCCAACAGATTAAAATAAATATTCAACCATAACAATGATTGAAACAGCAGCACGTTAGCTATGCAGTAGCTATGGGAAATGATATTAAGTAAACTAACAGTCTTCCAAGCCAATTGAATGAAATAGCAAACATCGAAGACAATTGAAGACATGGTTGGTTAAAAACAGTAGGAAACACGTAAGTTGACTTGAAACAGACTTAATGTAGATACACTAGCATGCCCGAAACGATTGTGTGCACTAATCAATCGGCTCCTGCTTTGCTTGCTATAATGCTCATAAAACAAAACAACTTTAAATACAATACCTCTTAGTTTTCTATCAATCAGGTGCCAGCAATTTAAAAAAGTAACCTTGATAGATTTCGTTTATACACTCTTATCTGAAACTTCGAACATTATTTAAAAAAGACACTTTTTTAGAGGCCGCAGAATATACATCGATTTTTTGCGTTGCTTAGAGAAAGTGTGATTTTTAGCAGATTTTCCGACTTTAGGTAGATTTTTCCTAGTCCCCTCCTTTTACATCCATAATAATCCACAATTCCAAGTATATTCATCTTTTTTGTTCCATCGGAGCATTTTTCTTTGCTAGTACACTACTTTTAATTAGCGTGATTTCAGTACATCAGTCAGTAAACACAATCAGTAACATGCCACAATAATGACAACAGTCCAAGAACGCGGAAAACAATATTGTTCTTAACATCAGCATTATCCTTTTTAAACAAGACAACCTTATTGACACCATCCATTTTCAAATTAAAACTGCATTAAGTTATTTCTTCTTAATGTGCAGTTCACTTATAATCAAGCACAAAAATTTAACCAACGAATTCACATTGCAAATCCTCACTCAATCAATACACAAGCACAATGTAGTTGTGACTTTTGAAATTGAAAACACCTAATTTTCAATTTTCAAATTAAAATTGGATCAATTTTCAAATTGAAATTGGGTCAATTTTCAAATTGAAAATTGGGTGTTTGAATTTGCGATGAAAGAAAATAATCAAAAGATAGTCACTTGGTTTATTTAAGCCGAGTAATAAAATAACGACCGTCCACCAATTCCAAACTAAACGCGACTAACCTGATCACTATGAAAAAGTTTTGAAAATGAGCTTGCTAAGCGAGAGTTGTAAACCAAGAGAAACTTAAATTAAAAACCTACCATTAAATTATTAAGAGAATTATAAAAGATTTTAAACTTCAAGAAAATGGAAAAGGCGGGATGTTGGTAAATTAGAAGGCAAAGATTTTCGGCAAAAATTCAAAAACTTCACGCAAATATCAAATGTAAGGAACATTAACGCTTTGATTTGGTAGTAAAATAAATTTGTAGTATAGACTACATATTAACAACAAATGAATAGTGCAAACTTTACACAACTACTAGGTGTAGAGAATACTAACAGTTTACGGCTTATTAATGTACATGATTACAATAAAGCTGCATATCTTTGTCGACTTCTGCTGCACAGTAGTGTGATTGCTGGTTCATTTTAAACCACTTTTGCAGGCAATTTACATCAATTAAACGATAGCTCTCCATGTGCAAGATTTTGTGAAACATATTATAAACACGGCTAAGAAAGATTTAACTTTAATGCAACCCATTTAAGACAAAATTACATCTCTTCAATGATCTAAGGACACTTGAACATAATTTTTAAATCACTTTAGATTACTTTTGAGGGTAAACAAACTCACTTAATTGATGTCTCACATATGAATCCTTGAAAATTTCTTGACTTCAGTTACAAAGTCTCTGCAAGTCTATCGAATTAAGGTTAACACGTAACGTAAACTTTACACAAACACATAGCGTAAAGAATATTTTAGTCGGATTCGTAATTTTGATATTGCTCCGATATTTCTTTCAACATTTATGGAAAAATGAGTCTCCATAATGTTTTAAAGACAATAAACATTAGGTTTAAACCACTTTGCAATACTGCTGAGTGTAAGCAAGCGCGCCCAATTGACGTATATATTTCATTCCCTGTAAATTTTTATATCTCAGGAAAAAATTTCGATTTTTGCAATGCTCTAGAACAAAGGCTAACATGCAGTGTAAAAAATTACTCGGATATTATGATCAACATTCATGAAAAAATTATGTCTCTACAATGGTCTGAGGACATATAAACAATGAATGTAAACTACTTTACATCACTGTTGGATGTAAACAAACGCGCCTACGTGACGTCTCACATTTGATCCTTTGAAAACTTCTAGGCTCCAAGAAAAATTAGGTTTCAGGAATGCTCAAAAACGAAGATAAATATATATGTAGTGTAAACTTCATGTAAACACCTAGTGTAAAGAAGATTTTAGTCAGATTCGTAATTTTGATATTGTTCCGATATTGCGATTAATATTTATGAAAAAATTAAGTCTACAAAATGTTCTATGGGCAAACTAACAATTGGTGTAAACTACTTTACAACACCGTAGAGTGTAAACATATGCGCCAGACTGGCATATCAAATTTGATTCCTGGTCTATTTCTAGACTTGATAAACGTGTCCCTGACTCGTAACCGGAGAAGCAGGCAGAAAAAACAAGACAGAAACGCATTTTAAAACTCCAAATTTTTGACTTTACACTCGCTAAATATTAATGTATAGACAATTTGCTTTGACATGCACCCGATATAAAGCACTTTATTTTTATTCTATTAGACTTATCCCGACTTCTGGACGGAGAAAGTGGCGAACAAAAAACGCAACAAAAACGTATTTTCCATCATTTAGAACACTGTAAACTTTAAAATTCCGTACCGAACTCCCCATTGAGTTTAAAGAAATTCGGTTTGGTACAATTTGTAGCTTTTAAATCGTAGTACATTCCTGTGTGCCAAAATTCTGTTGCAAAAATTATTTGGCATGATTTATCAATCAAATTTCGGAAAAAACGTGTTTTTTAGCCCATTTTTTACCTCTGATTTCGAACTTTACACCCCCATAAATAACTCAATATTGCGTTTTTTTAAATGCGGTTTGCTGCGATGTTTAGCCCCTGTGAGGCACTTTATTAATGCTGTCTTCGATTTGCACTGACTCATAAGCGGAAAAATTTGGCAGAGAAATCTTAGTTAAAATCCGTTTTTTACACCATCCACTAGAGTGTAAACTTTAAACCCCAGGATCTAACTCACCATAGAGCATAGAAGACTTTGCTTATATGCAGAATGTAGCCCTTTGATCCGCTCTACATTTCTGTCAGAAAACATTTTAAAAACCTCATAACCGGAGTTAGTATCGGACATAGGAAGGTTGAAAACTCGACCAAAAAGTGCTTTTTCACCCCCAGATTTTCGCACTCTTTACACTGCCGTTCGATAAATAATGCGAATTTCAAAAAACAAAAAAAGTGTCATCTGTAGAATTCATCCCTCTATTATCCTATTCTTGTTCAATCCTTCGAGTCATCAATACTCAGTTGTCCACATGCCGCAGTAAAAAGGTCCCAAAATTTGTCCTATGTTATAACGTTACACAAAAACTTTACACAGTCAATTTTGAGTTTCAAGAAAAACAAAAAAACACGGGCAGCGAATTTTTTTATTATCTTTCTTTTAAAAAAAACCGCACCTTCCAGAAGTGTCCCGTTATAGCTGTAGGGGGGTGCCCAGGTGTTGGGGGTACCCAAGTATATTATAGGTACGCGCTAACGCGCTACCTATGATTCTACTGTGTTGACCGCAGAATATACTTCGATTTTTTGCGTTGCTTAGAGAAAGTGTGATTTTCAGCAGATTTTGCGACTTTAGGTAGATTTTTCCTAGTCCCCTCCTTTTACATCCTTAATAATCCACAATTCCAAGTATATTCATCTTTTTTGTTCCATCGGAGCATTTTTCTTTGCTAGTACCCCACTTTTAATTAGCATGATTTCAGTGCATCAGTCAGCAAACACATACAGTAACATACCACAATAATGACAGCAGTCCAAGAACGCGGAAAACAATATTGTTCTTAACATAAATTAATTGCCTCTAAATTCAAAAAATGTTGTTTAAAAAAGAGACTCCCTAGATTTTATAACCGTCTACCTTTTGAAATCAATCAGACTGCATAGAATTTAAAACTGAATTAGATATGCTCTTGATTGTCGGAAGTATAAAGTTTACTATTTTTTATTAGCTATAGTAAATATATGTTACATTCTAAACAGTCCTGTAAGTTATAGAGGTCGTTCCACATTTAAATTAACTTGGAAACGACATATAACGTACCTACGGGACTTACTTAAGTACCTGGCTACACTTAGCGCTGGTCAAGTTGCTAGGGCGAAACGCCGGACTCAACCACACGACCCTACGGTCTCAAACTCTTCGGACCTAAATTCGTCCGTACCTACGGAGCTATTGGCAGCTATGCCCTAAAAACCTAACGCAGTAGTAATTAAGTAGCCCCGGAATTTTGCCCTAGGTCAGTTGACCTATTTTGGACCAAAATAATAATTAACGCAAAAAGCTTTTTTAAGTTGTTTTCGCCATAGAATACCTATGGCGAAAAACTATTTCTTTTCTGGTTCCTACGAGCACAATGAACAGTGAAAACAACAAAAAAGAGCTCCAAACCAGCCAGTCATCTTACATAAAAATTATGAAATAATTTTTATGATTTTTAAATTGAAATTTGGGTGTTTGAATTTGCGATAAAGAAAATAATCAAAAGACAGTCACTTGGTTATTTAAGCCGAGTAATAAAATAAGGGCCGTCCACCAATTCCGAACTAAACGCGATTGATCAACAAATGAATTGTGCAAACTTTACAAAACTACTAAGTGTAGAGAATACTAATAGTCAGATTCTCAATTCTGATTTTACGTGGAAAAAAACTAGAATTTTGCTTTATTTTTATCCTATTCGACCTCGCCCGACTTCTGAACAGAGAAAGTGGCGAACAAAAAAATGTACAAACACGTATTTTCCACTGTCCACCACATTGTAAAATTTAAAAATCTGAACCTAACGCCCATTGAATGTAAATAATTTCGGTTCGGGCCAGTTTGTTGCCCTTTGATTGTAGTAGGTTTGTATGTGCCAAACTTATGTTCCGCAAAATATTTGATATGATTTATCAATCAAAATACGAAAAAACCTGTTTTTTCGGCCCATTTCACACCTCAGTTTTCGAACTTTACACCCCATAAACAACTCAATATAACGTTTTTTAGAACGCGGCTCGCTTCGACGTGTAGCCATTAGAAGTTACTTTATTTCTATTTTATTTAATTAACCCCAACTTTTGGCACAGAAATCTTGGACAAAATCTGTTTTTTTACTCATCCACTAGAGAGTAAAGTTCAAAGCCCTGGTACTAACTGCGTATTGATTGTAGAAAAGTTTGCTGGTAAGCACAAGATGGCCCTTGATCCGAAGTACATTTCTGTCAGAAAAAATTTCCTAAAACTATAACTGGAGTTGTTGGCAGACATAAACATGTCGAAAACTCGGTTAAAATGTGTCTTTTCGCACCCAGATTTTCGCACTCTTTACACTCCCATTCGAGAACTGAGGCGAAATTCAAAAAACGAAAAAGTGTTATCTGCAGAACCTAAATAGATATATGAGTCAAATGAAGTACATGGTTTTGCCAAAAGAATTTGAAAAAATGAAAAAAGTCAGCATTCAGAAGATTCGAACCCATCATTCTTTGTTTAATACCGCATCCGAGAACGGAGTTGTCAATCACTGCGCCAACTCGACATATCAGCAGATTTCAGCTTGATTATCCTATTTTGAAAGATATTCATCATTCTACTGAAGTTTAAGAATAGTGCATTTATGATGATAAAAATAATTATTTATTTAAGACGAGTCAAAAACCTCTGAAATACGAAAAATCTGATCAAAAATATGCAATACGGAGTTATCTATCGGCAGTAGAAAATAGATGTAGATATAATTCAAAGTTCACCTCTTTTACCTCAACAAACACTGGCTGTAGAAAAGTTTAAAGGTCAGATTCGTTATTCTGACCTTACGGAGAACATTTAAAAAAATTCATCATCCACGACGCTCTGGGCGCAAAAATGCTTCTCGGTGTAAACTTTACACTTGTGCTAATACCGCAATATTGGGTGTATAAAAGAAAATAAACTGTGATCTGTAACGCTAAGGTCAGGGCACCTTTTAAGCATAATTAGCATGTTCCGCCTACTTAGCGGAGTAGTTAAAGAGATATCATTTTTCGTTTCGAACCCTTTACACTAAAACGATCACAGATCAAGAAATATTGCGTTATAAGAGAGAAAAAAGAATTGATTTGAGATTTTGCAACCCTCTACATTATAGAACTGATTGGACTGCACAGAAACCAAAATTGAGTTAGATAAGCTGAAGGACACGCAAAGAGTAAAAAACACGTATACTTTACACTTTTGTGCAACAACCATTGAGTGTAAAGTAATTTTAAGGTCAGATTCGTAATCTACAGCTAGGGGGCAACATTTTTAAAAAAACATTGGCCCTCCGCAGATTATTTAATTTTTTGCTTTACACTTTGCTCGCTCATTGCTAACTCAGTATTGAGTGTAAACAAAAGAAAAAAACACGCGCATCGAATTTTTTAATCATCCATCGATTAAAAAAACCGCACCTCCCAGGTGTGTGCCGTTGTTGCTGTGAGGGGGGCACAAATTTCGCACTCGCTGTGATAAACATATAAGAAAAAGGATGGCCAAGTATATTATAGGTAGCGCTATCGCGCTACCTATTATAATAAGTTTAACATATGTATTCATGAACTGCAGTCTTTTCCATTCCAAATGGTGTATTTCCGATTTACGGCTTATTATTGTACATGATTACAATAAAGCTGCATATCTTTGTCGACTTCTGTGCACATTAGTCTGATTGCTGGTTCATTTTAATACCACTTTTGCTGGCAATTTACATCGATTAAACGATTGCTCTCCATGTGCAAGATTTTGTGAAACATATTATAAACACGGCTAAGAAGGATTTAATTTTAATGCAACCCATTTAAGACAAAATTACAACTCTTCAATGATCTAAGGACACTTGAACATAATTTTTAAATCACTTTAGATTACTTTTGAGGGTAAACAAACTCACTTAATTGATGTCTCACATATGAATCCTTGAAAATTTCTTGACTTCAGTTACATAGTCTCTGCAAGTCTATCGAATTAAGGTTAACACGTAATGTAAACTTTACACAAACACATAGCGTAAAGAATATTTTAGTCGGATTCGTAATTTTGATATTGCTCCGATATTACTTTCAATATTTATGGAAAAATGAGTCTCCATAATGTTTTGAAAACAAATAAACATTAGGTTTAAGCCACTTTGCAATACTGCTGAGTGTAAGCTAGAGCGCCCAACTGACGTATATATTTCATTCCCTGTAAATTTTTAGATCTCAGGAAAAAAAATTTTACTTTTTGCAATGCTCTAGAACAAAGGCTAACATGCAGTGTAAAAATTACTCTGATATTATGATCAACATTCATGAAAAAATTATGTCTCTACAATGGTCTGAGGACAAATAAACAATGAATGTAAACTACTTTACATCACTGTTGGATGTAAACAAACGCGCCTACGTGACGTCTCACATTTGATCCTTTGAATATTTTTAGACTCCAGGGAAAAATTAGGTTTCTGGAATGCTCAAAAACCAAGATAAATACATATGTAGTGTAAACTTCATGTAAACACCTATTGTAATGAAAATTTTGGTCAGATTCGTAATTTTGATATTGTTCCGATATTACGATTAATATTTATGAAAAAATTAAGTCTCCATAATGTTCTATGTGCAAACTAACAATTGGTGTAAACCACTTTACAACACTGTAGAGTGTAAACATAAACATATGCGCCAGACTGGCATATCAAATTTGGTTCCTGGTCCATTTCTAGACTTGATAATCGTGTCCCTGACTCATAACCAGAGAAGCAGGCAGAAAAAACAAGACAGAAACGCATTTTAAACACCAAATTTTTGACTTTACACTCGCTGAATTATAATGTATAGACAATTTGCTTTGACATGCACCCGATATAAAGCACTTTATTCTTATTCTATTAGACTTATCCCGACTTCTGGACGGAGAAAGTGGAACAAAAAACGCAACAAAAACGTTTTTTCCATCATTTAGAACACTGTAAACTTTAAAATTCCGTACCGAACTCCCCATTGAGTTTAAAGAAATTCGGTTTGGTACAATTTGTAGCTTTTAAATCGTAGTACATTCCGGTGTGCCAAAATTCTCTTGCAAAATTTATTTGGTATGATTTATCAATCAAAATTCGGAAAAAAACGTGTTTTTTCGCCCATTTTTTACCTCTAATTTCGAACTTTACACCCCCATAAATAACTCAATATTGCGTTTTTTTAAATGCGGTTTGCTGCGATGTGTAGCCCCTGAGAGGCACTTTATTACTGCTGTATTCAATTCACCCTTACTCATAAGCGGGAAAATTTGGCAGAGAAATCTTAGTTAAAAGCCGTTTTTTTACACCATCCACTAGAGTGTAAACTTTAAACCCCAGGATCTAACTCACCATTAAGCATAGAAGACTTTGCTTATATACAGAATGTAGCCCTTGATCCGCTCTACATTTCTGTCAGAAAAACATTTCGAAAAACTCATAACCGGACTTAGTATCGGACATAAGCAGGTTGAAAACTCGACCAAAAAGTGCTTTTTTTACCCCCAGATTTTCGCACTCTTTACACTGCCATTCGATAACTAATGCGAATTTCTAAAAACAAAAGAAGTGCCATCTGTAGAATTCATCCCTCTATTATCCTATGCCGTTCTATTCTTAGAGTCATCAATACTCAGTTGTCCACATGCCGCAGTATAAAGGTCCCAAAATTTGTCCTATGTTATAACGTTACACAAAAACTTTACA
This sequence comes from Mermis nigrescens, assembly GCA_036768485.1. Lineage (NCBI taxonomy): Eukaryota > Metazoa > Nematoda > Enoplea > Mermithida > Mermithidae > Mermis > Mermis nigrescens. The sequence goes on along the minus strand of JAVLUZ010000167.1, from coordinate 642,820 downwards.
CCTTCTTTACACAGTCAATTTTGCAGTTTCAAGAAAAACAAAAAAACACGGGCAGCGAATTTTTTTATTATCTTTCTTTTAAAAAAAAACCGCACCTTCCAGAAGTGTCCCGTTATAGCTGTAGGGGGTGCACAGGTGTTAGAGGTAGCCAAGTATATTATAGGTACGCGCTAACAATAAACCGCCTCTAAATTCGAGAATATTACTTTAAAAAAAAAATTAAAAAAGTCGTCCCTAGATTTTTTGACCGTCTACCTTTTGAGATCAATCAGACTGCATAGAATGTAAAACTGAGTTAGATATGCTCTTGCACACGAAAACTGTAAAAAACCGTCTAGTTTACACTCCTGTGCAACAATCAATGAGTGTAAAGAAATTTTAAGACCAGATTCGTAACCTACTAATTAGGGAAAACATTTTAAAAAAAAATTGGCCCTCCGCAAATTATTTGAATTTTTGGTGTAAACTTTACACACTCACGACGCACTCGGTATTGAGTGTAAACAAGAAAAAAATGGGGCACTAAGTTTTTTTATTATCTACCTTTTTAAAAAAACCGCACCTCTCAGATGTGTGCCGTTATAGCTGTGAGGGGGGGACAGAAATTTCGCACTCGCTGTGAAAAACATATAAGAAAAAAGGGTGGCCAAGTATATTACAGGTAGCGCTATCGCGCTACCTATGATTATCTTTGAGGAAAATGATGGAAAGGCGCTGATCTTTTAGATTTTTTGAGAGAATAACTCTTTAATTGCTCAAGTATGCAACAAAAGGTGTTTTCTAAATAGTGTATTCTTTACGAGTGTAATCCTTGTTGAGGATTCCATTTAAACATTAAAATTTTTTCACATTTAAATTAATACTAGCAAATGGGGTGCTTCGCTGCCCCATCTGCTAGAGTGTTTGTAAACAAATAATATCTCAACCAGTAATTAGTATAAAAAAATTGAATGACTCTGCAATGGATCGGCGAGCGGTTTTTTATATTTTTGTCTGTGACACGAAGCCTTATATATTTTGTTTCATATTATTTTATGCGTACATAGATTTTAAGATTTTTTCGAATTATAATCACCGATTAAGGTAGTTATAATACAGACATGCACATGGGGGTTTGGAGGGGGTCCCAACCCCACCCAAGAATGGGAAAATGGAAAATTTTGTCGGGAAAATGAAGCAAAATGAAGTCCAAAAAATGGATGAAAACTGAAAATTTTCTTCAACAGTTCTCCAAATTGACCAGAAACTGAGTAATAACCATAGGTGGGCGGCTTCAAAGGTCTGGGGGGGGGTGCAAAATCTTTTCAAAGTCAAATATTGGCCTTTAAAATAGCGCTATGGCGGAAAAAACACCATTTTTGAACGTTTCTCGTCGATTTCTATCGATTGGCATAAAAAACCCCTAGAAAAAATAGAAATTTTAAAAAGTGAAATTCTGGGGTGGGGGTATTTGCCGTTTCTTGTTTGGGTATTTTGCCTTCTAGGGGTGCATACCCCTCATACCCCCCACGCCCAGGTATGATAATAACGTAGTTTTTGCGCTATTTTAGCGTTCAGGCCAATTTTTTAGGTCATTTTGGCCCAAGAAGCTCTATTTTTGACCCCCTCAGACCGGCTGACCCCCAGATCGGCCATGCTGTGCATTGTCAGATGAATGCAATAATCGCAAGCCGAATATAATGATTCTAAAAATTTATGTTGAAACTTAATTTTGGAAAAGATGTATTATTCTTGAATAGCTGTCTTCTTTGCATCTAGATATTTAGATGGCTAAATTCACATTTATTGCACGATTGAATAAAAATTACAGTACACATTGTATGGTCATTTGCGAAATGTATATAGAAGGATCGAGATTTATAGTACCTACCTACATATTTAATTCAATTATTATTTTATGCGCATTTTGTGAGTGCTTTCCATTAAGCAACGACTCATTCCATTTTGCTCTGTCTTCTTTTGCCTCGTTCTTCCGTTTGTGAGGCAAATCAACGGCAAAACTGCTTACAGTGTTCAACTTTGCCCTAATTGTAAACAAATGCAAAAAGTTGCATATTAAATTAGCCGCTAGAAGCAAAAACATTTGGATTTGTATTTTCGAAAGCTGCATGTTTGCTGCTTTCTTTCGGAAGCCGCACGTTTGCTGCTTTCGATTGCTTCGCATTAAATTTCACGCGCGCTGGTTTACAAGGTCAAAAATTTTGACTTGGTGCAAGCTCTTTTTCAGTGATTAATCAAGGTTAAAAGTACCTGTATGTGATTTCCTTTCAGCCCGTCTCATACATGTTTTATGATGCCAGATCGTATATTTAAAGTAGCGAATATGGAATCAGCGGTCCCAGAAACCTCAGGGGCCAAATTTTGGAAGCAACAGTCAATCTGTGCTTCTGCAAAAAGACAAAAACCTAAATTTTACGCTATGCATAGGGTACCTGTGGGCTCCCGTATCTCAGAAACCAATCCGTGAATTTTCTTCAAATCCTACAGTAAGGTCAGTCATAAGATATCCAATAATTGGTGGAAACTAAAAAAATTTATCCGCTGCGATTTGAGATATTTGATAAAATACATTTGTAAATCACGTTTTTCTTACGGCATCACATCACTTTACACTGTAGTGTAAAGTGGTTCACACCAGTCGACAGCGCATAAAAAGTTGATCTAGGGTGGCTTTAAAATTTTACCCTGTGGCAATTGCATAAGCGGCAAGAGCTACCAAAACCTTTTACATAAATCCGTAGTTTCCGGGTTTCAGGAGTCCGATCGAGCCATTTTAATCAAAAAATTGTAATTAGCGCCCGAGAATACCCATTGAGTGAAAATACAAGTATCACAAAATTATCCAGTAAAAACTTTTTTGCCTCACAGACACACACACACACTTACACACAACTCGAAATTAATATTATAGATAGATAGATGTAGGTATATCACTTCTGCATTTATTGCTGATTTATACATAAAATGTTAAATCGTAATTGGTGCAGTTTTTGACTTTATGCTAATCTACGTTTAATATCAATCAATTTTTGTTGATATATTTCTTGAAGCATGTCAGATGTAATACAACGAAGGGAAAAATAAGAAATAAGTAGTAAAAATTTAAAAACTAAAAATAAGTAGTAAAACCTTCAAATTTTCGGCGCTTCGCACCGATGTAAAGTATTTTCTACAATTTTGGCCCAAGTACGACCAAAAAATGACACGTTTAATAGCCCTTAGAGTAAAATTTTCGAAAAATTTTCTAATTTTATGGTCGAAATAGATAGAGCATGTCAAAAACGACGAAAAATGCTTTTTTGCGAGCTATCCCGACGAATTTTCATAGACTAATTTATGTTAGGTCCGCCCCCCCCTTGGCCGAATCCCGGATACGGGCCTGCATGTACATACATATATGAACTGGACTGAATTGAAATATTTGATTGTCAGAAGAACTTTACCTATAGTCTGCTTCACACAAAATCGGTCAAAGTTTAAATCTATCCCAGACAATAAGCTGACAGATTGCGATTATAGCATTGATCTTATTGATAGTATATAATTGTAAGTTATAGAGGTCCGTTCCGTACTTAGGCAATTATGGAACGGATATAACAGTACCTACATAAGGGGCTTACCTAAGTACCTGGCTACACTTAGCGCTGGTCAGGTTGCTAGGGCGAGACGCCTATATTCAACCTAGACCCTCAAAAATCTTACGGCCTTAATTTCATTGGTCCTACTATTTCTGACCAGTACCTATCGGAGATTTTGGCAGCTACGCCCTACCTACCTAACACAGGAGTGATTAAGTGATCTCGGACTTACACGCAAGGTCATTTGACCTGTTGGGATTAAAAACCCAATAAAATTCTCAAGTTGTTATTTAACTTATTTTCCAATGTCAACCAGTCTTGAAATGTTTTTGGTTCCTAGTAGCACAATGAACTATGAAAACAACAACAACAAAGAGCTCTAGACCGGGCAGTTACATTCATAATTTTTATGATTTTTGGTTTAAAAAAACGGATGATGGAATTCTGATGAAAGAAAATAATTTAAAAGAGATTCACCTGAATCGTAGGGCTGTAGAAATAATTAGGGGCCGTCCACCGGTGTCGAATTACCTGCGATATAATGCGCCTCTAGGTAGCTAAATTGCTAATTTTATGTACCTACACTAAATGAATAAAACAAAACGTCGTTAGCGAAGACGAAAACAGCCAACTGTACAGCTAAGAAACGACACCAATAATAATCTAACTCAACGAATATTCTAGAAGCTAAAAAAATGCTTATGACAGTAAAGTAAATAGCCAATAGTTTTCTGACAGAAATGTAGAACGGATCAAGGGCTACATTCTGCATATAAGCAAAGTCTTATACGCTCTATGGTGAGTTAGATCCTGGGGTTCAAAGTTTACACTCTAGTGGATGGTGTAAAAAACGGATTTTAACTAAGATTTCTCTGCCAAATTTTTCCGCTTATGAGTCAGGGTAAATTGAATACAGCAGTAATAAAGTGCCTCTCAGGGGCTACACATCGCAGCAAAGTGCATTAAAAAACGCAATATTGAGTTATTTATGGGGTGTAAAGTTCAAAATCAGAGGTAAAAAATGGGCGAAAAAACACGTTTTTTCCTAATTTTGATTAATAAAGTATACCAAATAATTTTTGCAAGAGAATTTTGGCAAACAGGAATGTACTACGATTTAAAAGCTACAAATTGTACCAAACCGAATTTCTTTAAACTCAATGGGGAGTTCGGTACGGAATTTTAAAGTTTACAGTGTTCTATATGATGGAAAATACGTTTTTGTTGCGTTTTTTGTTCGCCACTTTCTCCGTCCAGAAGTCGGGATAAGTCCAATAGAATAAAAATAAAGTGCTTTATATCGGGCGCATGTCAAAGCAAATTGTCTATACATTAATATTTAGCGAGTGTAAAGTCAAAAATTTGGTGTTTAAAATGCGTTTCTGTCTTATTTTTTCTGCCTGCTTCTCCGGCTATGAGTCAGGGACACGATTATCAAGTCTAGAAATGGACCAGGAACCAAATTTGATATGCCAGTCTGGCGCATATGCTTACATTCTACAGTGTTGTAAAGTGGTTTACACTTATTGTTAGTTTGCCCATAGAACATTATGGAGACTTAATTTTTTTCATAAATATTAATCGTAATATCGGAACAATATCAAAATTACGAATCTGACCAAAATCTTGTTTACACTAGGTGTTTACATGAAGTTTACACTACATATGTATTTATCTTCGTTTTTGAGCATTCCAGAAACCTAATTTTTTCCTGGAGTCTAGAAATTTTCAAAGAATCAAATGTGAGACGTCACGTAGGCGCGTTTGTTTACATCCAACATTGATGTAAAGTAGTTTACATTCATTGTTTATTTGTCCTCAGACCATTGTAGACATGCAATTTTTTCATAAATGTTGATAATAATATCCGAGTAATATCAGATTTACAAATCGGAATAAAATCCTCTTTACACTAGGAGGTTGTGTAAAGTTTACACTGCTAATTAATCTTCGTTCTAGAACTTTGCGAAAAGCTGAATTTTTAGCCGAAATCTGAAAATTTACATGGAATCAAATAAGGGACGTCAGCTGGGCGCGTTTGTTTACACTCAACAGTGATGTAAAGTGGTTTATCTTCGTTCTAGAGCTTTGCAAAAACCTAAATTTTTTGCCGAAATCTGAAAATTTACATGGAATCAAATAAGGGACGTCAGCTGGGCGCGTTTGTTTACACTCAACAGTGATGTAAGTGGTTTGCATCTGTGTCTATTTGTCATTAAACCGTTATGGAGACGTAATTTTTTCATGAATTTTGATCGTAATATCCGAGTAATATCGAATTTACAAATCCGACTAAAATCTTCTTTACACTCGTTGCTAGTGTAAAGTTTACACTATATAATAAGCTTCATTCTAGAGCCTCACGGTAACTTATTTTTTCTCTAAAGTCGTAAAATATATATGGAAACAGATGTGATACGTCTGCTAGGGGCGCATGAAGAGTAGTGTAAAGTGATTAACACCTAATGTTAATTTGTTCTTAGAACATTATAGAGGTTTCATTTCTTAATAAATGCTGATCGATATATCAGAGCAATATCGTAATTATTTATCCCACTAAAATTCTTTACACTCTTGTGTAAAGTTTAAATTGTAAATTAAGTTTAGCTCTAGAAAGTTTTGGAAACATATTTCCTTACAGGATGTTCTACGTAACATAAGAATTACTAATCAGAATGTTTGTTTCTTCTACAACTAGTAGCTTTGTAAAGTTTAAACCATTCAATAATTAGAAGAACCGCACAGTAAATGAAATCTAGTATTGTATTTCCAAATCTTGCTAATTAAAAGTAGGGTACTAGCAAAGAAAAATGCTCCGATGGAACAAAAAACGGGAATATACTTGGGATTGTGAATTGTCGAGGATGTAAAAGGAGGGGACTAGGAAAAATCTCCCTATGTTATATGCTAAAAATCGCAGAATATGTTAAAAATCAGACTTTCTCTAAACAATGCAAAAAATCGAAGTATATTCTGCGGCCTTTGAATAATGTACAAGTTTAGTAAACAATTGTTGTAGACATGTGTAAAAGAGTATCTACATAAGGTCTGTTGCACGTCAGCTTCCGTGTTTCCTACTGCTTTGAACCAACAATATCATCGATTGTCTTGAATGCATCGATATGTACTAGTTCATTCAATTCGCTTAGCTATGTACTGCATTGCTAATTCGCTGCTTTTTTCAATCAATTTTTTGGTAATTTGAATATTGCTTGCACTTTGACACTTAGACTGGCTGTATCTGCTAGGTGACATGCTTAGTAATAATGAAATACGAACAACTTAATTATGATTTGTTATCAGCATTTCACTTTCAGTCACATTATTAAGCAACTCAAAGTTAAATGAAGTCTGCAAAAAGTTGCATTACGTAATATGCTTTTAAGATATTATGTCAATCAGAAAGAATTATTTTAAAATAATACGTTAGGGAGATTTTTCCTAGTCCCCTCCTTTTACATCCTCGATAATTCACAATCCCAAGTAAATAACCCTTTTTTGTTCCATCGGAGCATTTTTCTTTGCTAGTTTAGATATAGACGGCGCATATGTACATACTAGCAAAGAAAAATGCTCCGATGGAACAAAAAAGATGAATATACTTGGAATTGTGGATTATTATGGATGTAAAAGGAGGGGACTAGGAAAAATCTACCTAAAGTCGGAAAATCTGCTAAAAATCACACTTTCTCTAAGCAACGCAAAAAATCGATGTATATTCTGCGGCCAACAGATTAAAATAAATATTCAACCATAACAATGATTGAAACAGCAGCACGTTAGCTATGCAGTAGCTATGGGAAATGATATTAAGTAAACTAACAGTCTTCCAAGCCAATTGAATGAAATAGCAAACATCGAAGACAATTGAAGACATGGTTGGTTAAAAACAGTAGGAAACACGTAAGTTGACTTGAAACAGACTTAATGTAGATACACTAGCATGCCCGAAACGATTGTGTGCACTAATCAATCGGCTCCTGCTTTGCTTGCTATAATGCTCATAAAACAAAACAACTTTAAATACAATACCTCTTAGTTTTCTATCAATCAGGTGCCAGCAATTTAAAAAAGTAACCTTGATAGATTTCGTTTATACACTCTTATCTGAAACTTCGAACATTATTTAAAGAAGACACTTTTTTAGAGGCCGCAGAATATACATCGATTTTTGCGTTGCTTAGAGAAAGTGTGATTTTTAGCAGATTTTCCGACTTTAGGTAGATTTTTCCTAGTCCCCTCCTTTTACATCCATAATAATCCACACTTCCAAGTATATTCATCTTTTTTGTTCCATCGGAGCATTTTTCTTTGCTAGTACACTACTTTTAATTAGCGTGATTTCAGTACATCAGTCAGTAAACACAATCAGTAACATGCCACAATAATGACAACAGTCCAAGAACGCGGAAAACAATATTGTTCTTAACATCAGCATTATCCTTTTTAAACAAGACAACCTTATTGACACCATCCATTTTCAAATTAAAACTGCATTAAGTTATTTCTTCTTAATGTGCAGTTCACTTATAATCAAGCACAAAAATTTAACCAACGAATTCACATTGCAAATCCTCACTCAATCAATACACAAGCACAATGTGTTGTGACTTTTGAAATTGAAAACACCCAATTTTCAATTTTCAAATTGAAAATTGGATCAATTTTCAAATTGAAAATTGAGTCAATTTTCAAATTGAAAATTGGGTGTTTGAATTTGCGATGAAGAAAATAATCAAAAGATAGTCACTTGGTTTATTTAAGCCGAGTAATAAAATAACGACCGTCCACCAATTCCAAACTAAACGCAACTAATCTGATCACTATGAAAAAGTTTTGAAAAATGAGCTTGCTAAGCGAGAGTTGTAAACCAAGAGAAACTTGAAGTTAAAACCTACCATTAAATTATGAGAGAATTATAAAAGATTTTAAATTTCAAGAAAATGGAAAAGGCGGGATGTTGGTAAATTAGAAGGCAAAGATTTTCGGCAAAAATTCAAAAACTTCACGCAAATATCAAATGTAAGGAACACTAACGCTTTGATTTGGTAGTAAAATAAATTTGTAGTATAGACTACATATTAACAACAAATGAATAGTGCAAACTTTACACAACTACTAGGTGTAGAGAATACTAACAGTTTACGGCTTATTAATGTACATGATTACAATAAAGCTGTATATCTTTGTCGACTTCTGTGCACAGTAGTGTGATTGCTGGTTCATTTTAAACCACTTTTGCAGGCAATTTACATCAATTAAACGATAGCTCTCCATGTGCAAGATTTTGTGAAACATTTTATAAACACGGCTAAGAAAGATTTAACTTTAATGCAACCCATTTAAGACAAAATTACATCTCTTCAATGATCTAAGGACACTTGAACATAATTTTTAAATCACTTTAGATTACTTTTGAGGGTAAACAAACTCACTTAATTGATGTCTCACATATGAATCCTTGAAAATTTCTTGACTTCAGTTACAAAGTCTCTGCAAGTCTATCGAATTAGGGTTAACACGTAACGTAAACTTTACACAAACACATAGCGTAAAGAATATTTTAGTCGGATTCGTAATTTTGATATTGCTCCGATATTTCTTTCAACATTTATGGAAAAATGAGTCTCCATAATGTTTTAAAGACAATAAACATTAGGTTTAAACCACTTTGCAATACTGCTGAGTGTAAGCAAGCGCGCCCAATTGACGTATATATTTCATTCCCTGTAAATTTTTATATCTCAGGAAAAAATTTCAATTTTTGCAATGCTCTAGAACAAAGGCTAACATGCAGTGTCAAAAATTACTCGGATATTATGATCAACATTCATGAAAACATTATGTCTCTACAATGGTCTGAGGACAAATAAACAATGAATGTAAACTACTTTACATCACTGTTGGATGTAAACAAACGCGCCTACGTGACGTCTCACATTTGATCCTTTGAAAACTTCTAGGCTCCAAGAAAAAATTAGGTTTCAGGAATGCTCAAAAACGAAGATAAATATATATGTAGTGTAAACTTCATGTAAACACCTAGTGTAAAGAAGATTTTAGTCAGATTCGTAATTTTGATATTGTTCCGATATTACGATTAATATTTATGAAAAAATTAAGTCTACATAATGTTCTATGGGCAAACTAACAATTGGTGTAAACTACTTTACAACACCGTAGAGTGTAAACATATGCGCCAGACTGGCATATCAAATTTGATTCCTGGTCCATTTCTAGACTTGATAAACGTGTCCCTGACTCGTAACCGGAGAAGCAGGCAGAAAAAACAAGACAGAAACGCATTTAAAACTCCAAATTTTTGACTTTACACTCGCTAAATATTAATGTATAGACAATTTGCTTTGACATGCACCCGATATAAAGCACTTTGTTTTTATTCTATTAGACTTATCCCGACTTCTGGACGGAGAAAGTGGCGAACAAAAAACGCAACAAAAACGTATTTTCCATCATTTAGAACACTGTAAACTTTAAAATTCCGTACCGAACTCCCCATTGAGTTTAAAGAAATTCGGTTTGGTACAATTTGTAGCTTTTAAATCGTAGTACATTCCTGTGTGCCAAAATTCTGTTGCAAAAATTATTTGGCATGATTTATCAATCAAACTTCGGAAAAAACGTGTTTTTTAGTCCATTTTTTACCTCTGATTTCGAACTTTACACCCCCATAAATAACTCAATATTGCGTTTTTTAAATGCGGTTTGCTGCGATGTTTAGCCCCTGTGAGGCACTTTATTATTGCTGTCTTCGATTTGCACTGACTCATAAGCGGAAAACTTTGGCAGAGAAATCTTAGTTAAAATCCGTTTTTTTACACCATCCACTAGAGTGTAAACTTTAAACCCCAGGATCTAACTCACCATACCATAGAGCATACAAGACTTTGCTTATATGCAGAATGTAGCCCTTGATCCGCTCTACATTTCTGTCAGAAAACATTTTAAAAACCTCATAACCGGAGTTAGTATCGGACATAGGAAGGTTGAAAACTCGACCAAAAAGTGCTTTTTCACCCCCAGATTTTCGCACTGTTTACACTGCCGTTCAATAAATAATGCGAATTTCAAAAAACAAAAAAAGTATCATCTGTAGAATTCATCCCTCTATTATCCTATTCTGTTCAATCCTTCGAGTCATCAATACTCAGTTGTCCACATGCCGCAGTAAAAAGGTCCCAAAATTTGTCCTATGTTATAACGTTACACAAAAATTTTACACCTTCTTTACACAGTCAATTTTGAGTTTCAAGAAAAACAAAAAAACACGGGCAGCGAATTTTTTTATTATCTTTCTTTTAAAAAAAACCGCACCTTCCAGAAGTGTCCCGTTATAGCTGTAGGGGGTGCCCAGGTGTTGAGGGTACCCAAGTATATTATAGGTACGCGCTAACGCGCTACCTATGATATACAATATTGATTTTTTCCGATCTCAACACAGACTTAACGTGAATAGCAGTCACGTCGCCTATGTTTTCGATATGAGAGAAAAAGGGATATTGATTGAATCTACAGGCTAGCTCACGTACCGTACCTCGAAAATGCGAACGTGACTGTGCTAGTGGGACCATACGTGGGCAGCAAGAAAATTCTAGGATGGGAGGGGGTGCAAGATTTTTCAAAAAAATGGCTTTAAAAGTGGTGGTATGGCGAAAATACACCATTTTCGACGTTTCTCATTGAGCACTATCTATTGGCATCAAAAAATTGCGAAAAAAAACGAAAAAATTTTTTAAAAATTCAATTCTGGGGGGGTATTTTAATTTCTAGGGGGGATGGGTATTTTAGTTTCTCGGGGAGGGGGGTCCATACCCCAACCCCAACGCCCAGTTGTGAGTGGGACCAATGGCGGCGGGGCAGCTGAATTGCCTCGCTTTTCTTGAGAGACGGTCCCTTCGTCCGACAGCGAATATCCGCTCCTTTCTCGGCTAGCGCGCCGGATCCAAAATGGCAAACATGAGAGTTTGTAACTTGGCGAATATTGGGTCTTTTTCGAAACGGTAAAGAGCGTTCCGTTCGAAATCACAAAACGCGTGTAGATACACTATCTACATAATTGTCGTAACCTTCGGCTTACTGCCAATGGAAAATCTTAGAATTTATGAACGAAGTTGTGTAAAACAGACTAAGCAAACAGGTTAAATCCCACAGATGGATTCAGAGGAAGACGTGGGGGGGGGTGGGCCGCCCCCTTTGTCGTCAAAAAATATTAGAGCGCAATGAAGAATAGATGTGTATTTTTTGATGATTGCAATTATGTTTATTATGATTTTTCGAATTTTTCCGGCACTTCGCGTCGCGCTCTAATGACATTTACTGACTATTGGCGCTCTAAAAAACTTAAATTTACGCCAGGAGAGTATACAGTTTTTGTGCAGACCAAAGATTTTGTAAATCTTACAATGATTTATCGAGTGTTTTTTTAGCAATTTGTGTCCATCTGCTTTAATGTTGTAAGTTTTCATAAAAATCTTAGAAAAAATTTCGAATTTTCTCAATTTTTTTGCATCAGAAATAATTCTGCCTATCGAAATAAAGCAAAAAACCGTTATTTTAAGCATAATATACGAATTTTAAGACAATGTTTGACAGTTTTAGGAAAGTTTTGGTTTCCATCCCCCTATCAGCAGATCCTGGATACGCCACTGTAAAATATACATAAAATGAAACGACGCGATGATTGGAAAAAAGGACTTACACATCATAGGATGATTAGCTTAGCTATGCCCAATGTAATTTGGCATGTTAATATTGAATGTTTTTTTGAATAAGTCGATATTGATTGAAGTCAGGTTAATTCATGTGAATCGAGATCAAAGAGTTCACAAGTTGAAGTTTTTACACAAATTAATCAAATTTCTTGATTACTGTCAGATTCCTAACGGAACTCTTGGTTTGTACAGAGCACACTGTGCTCAGGGCTGGCTTTTCCGACATTGAGTTTTTTCTCAAAGCTTGATGAGTGTTTTAGCTCTGAGTTTTTGAGTTCCTTTTTTTGTGAGATTTCTTTAGAATTCTTCCTCCAGAATTTCAGATTTTGCACTGAAATTGAGTTCTTCGTTTTATGCAATTTTACATGCTTTTCGACCAAAAACGGCAAAAAAAAACACCTAAAATTGGCCAAAAAACAAGTTTTTTTCTCCAAAAATCGAGGACTCGATAGTTCTCGAGTGCGGTGCCGAGTTAAATAACTAACAGTTATTTGCATTACTTTTAGTTGCCTGCCTACCTAAAACGGGATTCGACTTGCTAAATGTCTGATGAAAGCGCAAATTCTTGCTTCGATGTTTAAAAGTAATTTAAAAAATTCTTTAATATTTAAACTTGACCGGCATTCTTGAGATTTTTTTTGTAAATTTTAAGTATTTGTGTTTTTCACAGCTTTGAGTTGGCAACACTGATAATCGATCGAAATATCCGATCAGAACAATACGCACGCACGGCACGCGTGCACGTTGAGCAGTGACGTAGCTGGCAGGCCCATATCCAGGGTTGATAGGGACACGTAACCCCCAGAATAAAATTTAAGAAAGATTTTTTTCTCACTCTTCCTTTTCTTTTTAAAGAAAATCGCAAAAATTTTCCGCCGAATTTCACAATGATTAATTTCAAATTATGTAGGCCCAACGCAATGTTAAGACACTCCATATTCAATCTTTATGCAACCTAAAGCATATTTTGCATTTATGTCTTCTGTTTTTTGCAGATTTAACGCAGAAAATGAGATCCATGTAAGAAGAATGATAGTCATTTTTTAGGCGATGATAAAGAATTTTAGTGATAAAGTTTGACTATTTTTAGACTGCTTTCAGAACCAAAAATAGGCTGATTTCATAAAAATTCTAACGTGACGGTTCAACTTTAAGATGCTTGTTCCACAGAATTTTCCGGGGCTCTGTGCCCCGGACCTCACTGAGGGGGGGGGCGCTTGAGCGCGCCACCCCGGACCCCCCAGTCCTAGAAGAAAGAGTGTCCCTTGTATTTTCACCGTATATAAGATGTATGGGTAGCAAAATTTTGAAAGTATGTAGCTTTTTTAGCATAAAATCGCAAAAGTTTACGGCGCTTAGCTCCGAATTTCTCAATTTACGGCGCTTAGCGCCTAATTTCTCAATTAGTAATAATCTATTCAGCCCAAAGCGTGCGGTTTAAGCACTCCATATTCAGTCTTTACACAACCTAGAGCATATTATGCATCTTATGTCATCTGTTCTTCACAGATTTTACGCAGAAAATTAGATTTCGGCAAAAGGCAAGAATGGCAAATTTTTTGGCGATGATGATGAGTTTTGCTGATGAACTTTTACTATGTTTAGACTAAATTCAGGGCAAAGATTTGTCCGATTTCACTAGAATTTTAACGTTACTATTCAGATTTCACTAGAATTTTAACGTTACTATTCACTATGCTATTTTATTTTCCTTGCGACTTTGTTTTACCCTTGTGTTTTTTTCCGAATAAAGTATTAGTATTAGTATTAAAGTTAAAGTGCTCATTTTACAAAATTTTGTGGGGCTCTTCCGCTGACCACGCTGGGCGGCGCTTGAGCACGCCGCCCTAGACCCCAGCCATAGAAGAGTGAATGTCCATGGTCTCCCTTTATGTCTTTAAAAAAACATTAGTCGTGTTTTCCAACCGAAATAAAATTCTGGATCCGGGCGTGGTAGCTGGTGATTTTTAAGACAAGAAATACAAGAAAATATTTATTGTCTAGAAGTAATACACGGAATTAGGTAAAGCACGAATACATGATAAAATGGCGACTGAACAAAAGGACATGCATATCACAGAGTGTTATACTACTAGGTGTGATGCCCCATCATTAAATTGTAAAATCAATGCTTCGCAGCTCTTTTTTTGAAGAAACCATCATTTTGAGATCAGGTGACGTGATCAGGTAGTTTAATTTTCAAAGGTTCTCGAATATCTTTTTCATTAATCATGACTTTTTAAAGAAATAAATCCAAAAAAGGAGGCGCCTTGGTCGCCCCTATTTCTTTTATTTTTGGCAACTATTTTGGTTTAAAGTCAGCTGAGAGCTAAAAAATTCTTAGCGCCACATGAAAAACAAGTGGTATCTATTTTTAAACATTTCTGGTCAACGGAAGGTTAAGAATTAAGCAGAAAATTCGTGCGCTTAATGCAAATTGCATTTTTAAAACCTGTATAGTATGGTAGTATTCTAGAATTTAGCCGTCACAGCTCGCGCGGTTAAATCTTTCTTCTAGTCATTCCAACATGGAAATAAGGTAAGAAAATTTTTGCGCTTTGTGCCGATTTATTTTATCTTTTTATCGGCTGAATTCAATACTAAGATTCGGACGATTTTGTGAAAATTTTAGCTTACAATTCAAAATTGAGTGCTTATGTTTTACAAAATTATCCATCGCTTCACTCAACGCATCTCTGCATCCCGTTGACCCAGTATTGACTTAGGTCCTGACAATCAATTATGCACATTACTAAGCTTAGGCCTAAGCCTGATTTAATAATAGTCGGCTTCTTCAACTAACTTAGGCATACAGATGCGCATTCATATCGGTGCCAATTGCCATTGCATTTTTAAAGTGCAACAAGCGGAGCGGTTCAGGCTTAACTTATGTCTGTCACCATTGGCGTAATTAGGGAGGGGTGGGGGCGGCGGCCCCCATTCCCCCCTCAGCTCAAAAATAATTTTGGAAAGGCTAGATAATGCAGGAAAAAGGGAAATTGGGATCTTTCATAAAAAATCTCAAAACTTCCGGCGAAGCGTCGTTCATAGGATAATTACTTTCCATAATTTTGGCTCAGACGCGGTCAAAATAACGCCATTTTTCATAGCATATTAAGAAAATAATTTCTCTTTCTAAAAAGTTTGAAATTTACGAACTCAACGGATAGAGCATGCCTGGAAACGTCAGAAAATGCATTTTATTTCAAGCCCCGGCAAACATATCCCAAAATATAAGGTAACCAATTTCGGATCGCTTCCCCTATGAAAAATCCTGCGTACGCCCCTGTCTGTCACCAATATGAATCTTTACTTAGCCACGCTTTTGTGTTAAAGATTGAAATAAAATTCATGGTTACTGCAAAAATAGGAGCAGAATTTAAAACTTTAGCAATATGTAATGAATTAGAAAATTCACAAGACGAGACAAGAAAATATTTATTGTCCAAAGGTAATATACGAAATTAGGTAAAACAAGAATGCATGACAAATTGGCGACTGAACAAAATGACATACATCACGGAATGATACTAGGTAAGCCCCATTAAAAAATTTGTAAAATGAATGTTTCACAGCTCTTTTTTGAATGGACTAATGTATTAAGATGTGGCGACATAATCTGGTCATTTGTTCCAAGTTTTAAGGTAGCACTGTGAAAAGTCGTTTAAGTGAGCATTGGAACAGACAACTAGTAAGACATAAGCTTATATCGATTTTCAGCTCGAGTGACATTGGAGTTAAAGTGAGAATTCGTTAGCATCAATACGTGATAATCCATTAATAATTTGATACATGAGGCATAAACATATGTTAAGACGACGAAGTTGTAAAGAAGATAGGTTGAGAAGCTCTAAGCGCTCAATGTGAGATAATTGCTATGAAAACTAAAAAGACCTTTAGTTAATTTACATTGAACATCTTCAAGACGATTTATATTATTAGTATAATATGGATTCCATACAGAAATAGAAAACCCAAGAATAGGGTTTACACACATAGTTTGGGCTATAACTAAAGTATCTTTATCATGAGAAAGAAAAGCTTTGTGTTTAAGAAAACAATGAGAAACAGCTTTTTTAATTATATGATTCGAATGCTCTTTATAATTACGATTAAGGGAAATATATACACCTAGATCACGAGCAGAACTAATGTCATTCAGCATAGCTATGTATATTAGCCAAAGAATAATGCTTTTTTGGATTATTTTTACCGAGATGCAAAAGTGCTTATTTTTCTGTGGCAACAGGAAGCTGCTGATTATGAGACAAAGTATAAATATTATTCAGGTCTTTCTGTATACAATGATAATGATATTCAGCGACGAACCGACACACATGGACGTAGGGATCGGGGTATATACTCCCGCAGAACTTGAAACCCCCACCCATAACTGTAGACCGCAGAATTCTGTTTTTAGTAACATTTTTGGCAATTTTTTTGCGATTTCATCCCCTAGAATTTTCTTGCTGCCTATGTTATGGACCGAAGATTTTAAAATTATCAGCAAAGAGTCATTTTTCTACCTACAATCAACTTACATAGATCATTAACATAAATTAAGAATAAAGTAGGACTAACAAAACTACCTTGGGGCCACTACTGCCAAAAGAATTCCGTTAATGAAAAATGAGATTGATTATGTAAAAAGAAATCAAGTCAATTAAAAAGTAGACCTTTTTCCCCATATCTAGAGAGCCCATATAAAAGCTTCGCTAAAGGAGTTTTGTCAAAAGCTTTCGAAGAATCAATGTAAGTTACGTCGATAGGAATTCTATCACTCAAAGCTGCCGTCCAGAGGTGTTTACATTCAATCAGTTGTAATTCATATGACTTAGATTCTAGAAAACCAAAATGAGAAGATAATGGGGGTCTATTTGTAGTAAAAAAATAGATAATTTTTAAATTAATAAAACTTTTCATAATTTTGCGGGATGAGCAGCAAATAGAAATCGGTCTATAATTACTCACTAAGGCTGCATCTTCTTTCTTGAAGACAGGAGTTTTAACGGCTCATTTCCAAAAATTAAGGATGATGCTCGTTAAAAAAGAAACATTAAAAATATTCGCTAAAGGTTCAGCAAGGTAATTTGCAAGTTTCTTCGAGAAAAAAGGGCAGAGTCTATCAGGACTAATAGAAAAAGGATCCTTATTTGATTTAAGACCAGTTGCACGTTCCAAGCTTCATAATAAATGGTTTGTAAAGCAAAACCGGTCATCGAATTTAAACAGGAAGATGATCATTATCAACAGAAAAAAACAGGAGAAAAGTAATTCATAAACAAATTTGCCTTTTCTAAAGGATCAGAAACAATGCTGTGGTCTTAAAGGAGAGGTGGACGAGAACGATGATTATTTAATTAATTATTGACAAATTTATATAAAGATTTTGCTAAGAAGAAGATTTTTTTAAGATTAATCGAGTAATTGATCAATTGATTAATCTTTCATATAAAAGTGGAATAAATTTACATATATTTTTTTGAATTTTTTAATTTTCAGTTTGTTCAATTAGATTTTTAGATAATTTTTAAGTTGCATTATTTTTGAAATTTTTAATACATGACTAGAAATAGGCATGGTGTAAAAACAAATAGGTATTGTATCCATATTCTTGATCAGCGCGTCGAATATAGGTACCTAACAAGAATCGATCATTTTTGCACAAAAATTTTTTTGACGTCCTGTACCACCTAAACACTCCAGAAAAACCGAAAAACGGAGTTATTTTTTAAAAAGCAAAGCGGCAGATAGGCATTGTGTCTTTAGCTTGAATTGAACCTGGGTCTCCCGTGGAGCATCGTAATCATACATGATCTGGGGGGTTAACACTCTTCCAGAAAAATTTTCACCACCCGCAAAAATTTTTTCACCCCCGCCCCAGAATTGGCGATTTTTTCAAAGTTCCCAAATTTTTCTGAACATTTGTAGAAAAGATGCTTTCTAAGCGTTTTTAGCTATCTATTTGCTCAAAAAGTGCCAAATTTTTGGCGTTTCGCGCCATTATACTCATGTTTTGACTATATTTTGTTCAATTTGTTCAGACTTTTTGATTTTTCAAAAATTTTTTAAATCTTTTTATGCTCTAGAAAAATAGAGCATCGTCAGGAACGCTGAAAAACGATGTTTTTGACGCGTACCTACTATTTTTGGACCCGGAAAAGGCACTTTAGTATTTCATCCTTCCCCTAGAATTCCCATGCTGTGCATGTATGATTGTAACGCTTTTAAAAACGCTCTTGTCGGTTCTTTCCTCTTCTATACACAAACATTTTGTGCGCAATTGGGCTTCGTATTCTCTCATCTTTTGCTATCTCAGTTTGCTATTTCGTATGATGCCGCTTTCTAATTGCTTGAGTTTGTAATTTATTAAAAGCAGGCAACGTAAAACACCTACGCGTGTTCAATTGCTTAGATAAATAATATGGGAGACAAACTGCCTATTATTGAAAAAGATGAATTGAGATTGGAGACACAGCCTGCAGGTGTCGCTGGTTCGACATCTTCACAGCATTATGAAGAGTTATTGGGCGGTGTTCCATGTCCTTCTTGCCATGGAATCGGTCGAATACCGAAAGGTATGCGTGTCTTCTTATCTGCGTAGGTAGGTAAGTATATGTAATAGTTGAATAATAGAAAGTCCGAGGCTTATCAGATTAAAATTAAAGGTCCCACCATACGTGGGTATGGGATGGGGTTGGCGAGCCCCCTCCGAAATCCCAAAAGCCCGTAAGGCGTGGAATGCTTGTTTATGATCAACATTTTATTTTAGCGATTTTTTATGCTAGTAGTGGACACTTTGATGGAATATAGCATTTTAAAAGGTTTTTAGGCTCATATCGCAGATTTTCCAGATAAAAGAATTTTCCACTCAACAGATGGACTTACTCGATGAACGGACATTTGAGTTGCATACAACTTATTTTTTAAAACCAATTAAGGTGATCAGTTCTTGCCATTTTTAAATAAAAAAGGCCAGTTATTTCCTCCCAAAAAAGGCCAACTACCCTAAATTAGTAATAAGGATTTTGTTTGGGAATATCAGATAATATGCGAAGTCGCACACCTCGATAACTGTGGCAAGCATATTGCCATTTTTAAGCTTTTCTCGACCAGCTCTCTAACGAATGGTGCAGAGAAAGTTACAAAGAAATCTGAAATTTTTTGCTGTACTCAAACCTCTAGCTCATAGAAATCTGTCGTTTAAACTATCTGTGTGCATGACTATTTCTTAGCATTCGACGCAATCTCGCCTCTTAAAATATTGATATTCTTGTCTTTGTATTCAATTTTCCCAATTAGCGAAGAAAAGGGCTTCATGTGCCTGAAAAATGACTATCATTTCAAATTATCGACTGGAAAAAGATCGTTTTTGTGATGTAATTAAATTGTTAAGAACTTTTCAATTAATGTTCTGTTATCGTGCAATTTGTGGATGTTTGTCTGAAATTCTCTCATAAATTCGTATAATTATAATACTGGGGTGGGGTGTACTCATCTTGCTTAGAGGGTATTTAAATTATTTACTTATTTACATTTGTTTTACCGACATTTTATAAGCTCCTCTGTCTCTTCAACTCTTTCGTTCATTGCATTCACTTTTTTCAGAATTAGAGAAAACGCTGGTTGCACTTATACCTTTCAATGATAATCGCTTGAAGCCGAGACGAACGTGAGTTTTCTTATGTTTAAAAGACGATCTCTTTTGCGCCATGCTTGTAAGATAAAGTATGGTTACGCAAACGAACTTATTTCTAAGGCTGGTAAAGCTAAGTCATTTATATGTATTTAAATCACTTTATTTTATCATAAATTATTAGCTGCCTAAGTCTGATTGAATATGTCATTTAAGCCAGTGGCGAAGCGAGCAGACATGCTCAGCGTGGGAATTCTCGGGGGGGTTAAGTGCCTTTTTGGGACCAAACTGGTGGATTCGCGTCAAAAACATCGTTTTTTGGCGTTTCTAACGATGCTCTATCTTTCTAGAGCATTAAAACAGAAAAAATTCTGAAAAGATAAAGAAGTCGAACCAATAGAACAAATTATAGTCAAAATATGAGCTTGATAATTAATACCCATTCTTCAAATTCTAAGGAAACATGAAAGCCGCGCATTCTGGAGGAGGGTGAAAAAATCTCTGTGGGGTGAAACATCTGCTGGGGGGTGATGCCTCAAACCCCACAAGATCATGTATGGGTACATTCTTGTATTAAGCTTGACGATCGCACAATGTGCCTGAATTTTTTCAGCATGTTATGGGTCGCATCAGCTATTTTGATATGCGTACTGATCAGTGGACTTCTATTATTTTTCCTCTTCCCTCGTAGTCTAACGCTGTCAACCGAAGAAGCATCGATTACTCAAATAAAAGTAGTTTCGTACGCGCCAAAGTTTCGGCTCATCATTAATTTTCAAGTATGCTTGCTATATTTTCAGTTAATCGTAATATGTATGCATTCGGAAACTTTGCGTCCTGTATCGCATACGACCATACCCGGGCGTGGGGGTTTGGGGGTATGCACCCCTCAGAAAACCAAAATATCCCCCAGAATTCAATTTTTGATATTTTTTTGGTTTTTTTCCGCAATTTTTTGATGCCAATGGATAGTGCTCAATGAGAAACCTTGAAAAATGGTGTTTTTTCGCTATACCACCATTTTTAAGGCCATTTTTTGACATTTGAAAAAATTTTGCACCCCTCCCCCAGAACTTTGGTGGCGCCCACCTATGCATACGACTACGTTTTAGTTCATTTTAGCTAAATTTTTACGTAAAGCTTTAGTCAGAAAAAGTGATTGACCGGGGTTCCTCCGGCCCTGGCTCCGTCCTTTTTCGGGGTCGCTTGCCCCGGCCGGGGCAAGTCAAAAAAATGGCCGGGGGTCGGGGAAAATTTATTGCATTTGCTCAGTTTTTATAGTACAATAACAACAGCGTTCTTGTCTCTAAATAAATTATAGAAGTCATTTTCTTCCTTCAAGTGATCACATGATCATTGTTCATTATTTTGTTAAGCAGGACCTTCTACGATTGCCTGTGACTGAAGCAGTTAGCCTGTTTT
This sequence comes from Mermis nigrescens, assembly GCA_036768485.1. NCBI lineage: Eukaryota > Metazoa > Nematoda > Enoplea > Mermithida > Mermithidae > Mermis > Mermis nigrescens. The sequence continues at coordinate 621,452 of JAVLUZ010000167.1, read as the reverse complement.
CCCATAATGTATGAAAAGAATTCTTTGTACTCCTTCTAAGATATAGGTTTCATAATCAATCAGTATCTCAAGTCAGCGTTTTGGGAGACTTTAATTTGTCAATATAAATACGACAGACAGCAGGAAAATCAAACGAAGTAGGATGGGTTTAGAAATTCTCAAGCGCAAGAACTAAGGTCATATTTTAATATATGCAGAACTAGTCAAAGTTTCACGATTTTTCGCAGTTACAAAGTCCGAATTTTGCTCATTCCGCGTGTGCGTTTTAATTAAGTGCAGCAAAACAAATCTGTCTACACAAACTGTTTATGAATTCTTTCAAAAACAGCGAAATTAATTCATCCGATAATCGCTATTAACTGAAATCACTGCTTAAGGATTAGTTAATATTGAAATATAAATGTCTTGTCTCAAATGTGATCTTTTTCACTTCAAGTGGTAATGGTCATTATAGAGAAGAAATTAGTATGGAACTGCATCTTAACAAAATTTTGAGCTGATAGATTGAATACCCAGAATGGTGGAAGCGATGTCCTGCAAAGTAAATTCTTCACAGAGTCAGGGTATGCCTGAGAATCGTGGACAGGAACTAAAACGTATTTAGCGTTGCAACTGAACTTGAGCTGTATTAAATATGATCAATCACTTCTTGCTAAGCGATCTGTAAAGTAAGCCGCATGTTCTCTGTCACACCGAAACTGCATCACTTTATTTACATTTGTTATATATGTTTACTATACTATGACTATACAATATACTGTGTACCTATACACTATATGCTATAGTATGTATATTATACCTTGTGTACCCCAGCCCCCGACTCTTGCCCGGCCGAAATAGTCATTGTTTTTCATCTAGCGCTAAATGTCCTCGCTTTTCAGAATTCTATTTCCGTAACAAACGACAATTATTTCAATGTTCGTTTGATAAATGCTACGAGTACAGTGGTTAAAGTTGTGTATCCGGATAATACGGAAGTGATTGGCAAAGGACACAATTATAGTCGAATCACAGTGCCAATGAAGACAAAAAATATGGACATTTGGTTGAATCATAGTGTAGCTATTACGGACTGGACTCTGTAAGTTTGTTTCTCCTTAATCCACGTATGTGGATTAAGAAAAATTTATGTAAATTTTTTACTCAGTGACGTTTGTATAGTTTATGCGTTACTAATTTAACGCATTTGCTTGATTTAAAGATTTTTCATCGTAAAAATGAGGTAGGTATGTGTTTGCCATAAACCAGAACTAATTATTTTCTAGGGTGCTTTATGAACGAGGGGGAGTGCATACGCCCCAAACCCGCTCCCCCCACGCCCAGGTGTGGTCTGGTCACCCTCCTCACCCTCCCCTATGTACATCATGCGTGCCGAAGTTTGACTACCTGAAAATGTCAGCTTAACTGTTTGGACGGTTTGTTGATAGTTTAATTTGTTACTTGGTTGGTTTGCTTGCTTGGTGAATATGCATGCAATGGCTCAAAATTTTAGATTGGGTCCTCACCAAAATTCTGGGGAGGTCAAAAAAATGACCTTAAAAATGGTGGTACGGCGAAAAAACACCATTTTTCAACGTTTCTCATCGAAAGATTGCGGAAAAATTTTTTTTTCAAAAGTTGAATTCTGGAAGGGGTATTTTGGTTAACTCACGACGCCCAGGTGTGGTCCCCACGTACATGCAATCCATTAAAAGCTCTGGGAGGGGTAAAGCGAGTTACCTTGGAGGTGGGGTTAATGATAAATTTCTCACATATTTAATGCCAAATTTTTGTACTTAATTCGTCGTATTCTATTGTTCATGAATGTTTACGGTTATATTTGCATGAGAGCAATAACAATAAGGGCAATGTGACGACCTTTAACAGCAAATATGTACAAAATAATGGAAGAAAAGTGTATGGATGGAAAATATTGTTCAGTCTATTGCTCGTAAAATAAGTATCTACTTGAAATTACACTCTTAGCCGTCATTTGACGCTTTTTCATGATTCAAGCAATCAGTTTCGGTCCAAAATGACCTGAGGGGTATGCTTTTTGAAAGTTATGGTAGGGAGGGATACCCCCAATATTTCCCCAGTGTGCATGTGGGGTCCCTAGCCAATTTGGGGGTTAAATGACTTCCAAAATTAGGGGAGGATAAATGATCTCCAATTTCCAGCTAAAAAACACGTAAGAGCGGCTAAAAAGGGCAAATTATTTCACAAAAATTAAGACCAACTTTGGGTGGGGATTTCCCATTTCCCTGCTAATTGTGTATGGTGGTAGTGGTGACTGACTGCTGATTTTCTGATTTGATTTACTATTGGTTTTCATATGTTTTTAGAAATTTTCTCCATCATTCTCGGTAGGGGCTGATATAGGGGGGCGGGGCGGCCGCCCCCATTGGCCTAAAGTAGTGCGCAAAATTAAGCATTTTTGAGCGATTTTTAGCGATTTTCGGGTTAAGACGGCTAATTTTTCCGCCCAAGTCAGGGTTCCGCCCCCCCCCCTTTAGGGGTACCGCCCCTCCCCTTGGAAAAATCCTAGATCCGCCACTGACCCTCGGCTAAACGCTTCTTTTGTTTTCGATGTAGTATATGGGTGTTTGGAAGTTTGGGGGTTCAGTCGGACTTTTAAATCCTGGAAGATCTCCTCAAAGTTGGCGGGACTCCCTAGAATTACCTTTTAGAAAATTTTGTTCCATCATCAATATGTTTTTTAAAATTTTTAATAAATTCTTTTAATTAATATTAATGTGTTCTTTTTTCGACCCTTGTGTATCTTGGGACTCCTTGAAATTCGTGATTTACCCGGGTTTCATGCTTTTGGAGCCATTAGAGAGTCTGACGCTCAATGATGACAAATCTAATAAATAAAATTTGTTTGTTGTCTCGCTTCTGGGTTTTCGGGCGATATCATATATCTACCTAAAATTATTTGAAACTCCCTAAATCTGTATATATCTCATTATACGCTTATGTTTGTACGCAGGTTTGTATCCTGAATTCGTCCAAGGGGGATGGACGGGTATAATATAAATTTGGGGTAGCTAAAAGTGTCGTTTTTCTCGTAGGCAAAATTAAGGAAACACTGCAGTCGAAAATTCGAAAATTTACGAATAGAGAGATGCGATTTTTCCATCATTTAATGCATTGTCTTACCTGTCAAAATTTTTTTCGGCCGGGAAGTGGACGGCCGCCGCCGCCTCTCCCGCCGCTATTTTAACGAGCAAAAATGAAAGAGTTAACGACAAATTACATGAATAGCTAGCTGATCTGGGCGGTTTCCACTCGTCCTTTTTGGCTAAATGTGCTAATCAGAGTTTAGAGGCGCTCATCATAGGTGAGCGGCACCAAAGGTCTTGGGGAGTGCAAGAATTTTTTCAAAGGTCAAAAGATGGCCTAAAAAATGGTGGTATGGCGAAAAAACACCATTTTTCAAGGTTTCTCATCGAGCAGTAGCACTATCCATTGGCATCGAAAAATTGCGGAAAAAACAAAAAAAAATTCAAAAATTGAATTCTGGTTGGTATTTTGGTCTAGGGGTATTTTGGTTTCTATGGGGTGCATACTACCCAAACGCCCTCCCCCACCACGCCCAGGTATGGTGCTCACTGCTCGTTTTTAAATTTTTTTGCGAAAAATGTACAGGGTGTCCCATCTAACTATCCAATACATTTTTTCTTAACAATTTCAACAATTCTTATTTTCTCAATAAGCTTTTGGATATGGTTAGTAGGTCCAATAGGAAGATAAGTGACTAGGTTTGATTGGTTTTGCCCATTCATTGTGTAAACTGCAGAACTTAGTGTAAACCTTAGATTTTTGATAGTCTTTCCTTGTAAAATTGATGTATTTTGCGATCTATGTATAGCCCACGATTTAAGGCACTCAAGCAATAAAGGATAGTGCATTTTGAGTACCATCTGAATGCTTGTGAATCAATAAAAAACTTGCTGAATGGGTTTACACAAGTTCATGAGAAATTGCTGTCAAAAGTCATTACGACAATTTTTGCGTAGCGAAGAAAAGTTAGTTCTGTAAAAATGTTTCATTTTGACAGTATATTACCAATTGATGCCAAACTTAGCCAGTCGATGGCCTATTATACGTTCTCATAATCGCTTGAAAAAGTTTTTTAAAATATTAAGAATTACATGAGCTAACGCGAGATAATAGTTCGGATACTCAGGTGGGACCGCCTGTAAAAACTAAGGTTTACAAAAAGTCGTGTAGCTTAAACCATAAGCAAGCAAACGCCACCAAATCATGCCATCTAGTTTTTCATTGCACCTTACAACCATATTTGGGCCTGGGGGATTCGGAATTTTTTTGTTTTTTTTTCGCAATTTTGATGCCAATAAATAGTGCTCGATGAGAAACTTTGAACAATTGTGTTTTTTCGCCATAACATTATTTTTAAGGCAATTTTTTGACCTTTGAAAACCCCCCTAGAGCTTTGATGCCGCCCACTTATGCTTACATCTAAGTTCAGAAAATCATCGAAAAATATTTCGAATCAGCGGAGTTATTATGAAAAAACAGTTGGGATAGTTAGGAGCACACATGGGCGTGGGGAAGGGGCTTGGGGTTTGCACTCCCAGGAGGCCAAATACCCCTAGAAATCAAAAATTACCCCTCCCAGAATTCAATTTTTGAAAATTTTTTCGTTTTTATCGCAATTTTTCGATGCTAATGGATAATACTCGAGGAGAAACGTTGGAAAACGGTGTTTTTTCGACATACCCTCATTTTAAAGACCATTTTTTGACAATTGAAAAATCTTGCACCCCTCCAGAATTTCGGTACTGCCCACCTATGGTTTGGAGGGACACTATGTATATTTCACGTGCTTTTTTTATTTGTAGGGGAATGTGCGAATTATACTACGGCTACATTAGATTATATTTTCAATTTACGTTGACATTCGAATATTTCAACCACCAAGAACAAGAAACGCGTGATTGTTCGCAGTTGGTTTGCTGTAGGCCCACGGCTAATTGCAGTCAGCTTTCAATGATGAATAATTTAAAGCCATTGGCTTAATTTGCGTTCTATAATCTTATGCAATGCGCTTGAACTGGAACATAATGCTGTTGTGCAAAGTGAATGGAGTGTCAGCAGAATGGTAGGAGTGGTGTTAAACTTTATGAACATTCAGAGCTGAATTTTTCCTTATGTTTTGAAACTGAATGTTGCTAATCATAATAATCTCGGGGGAGGGGGGCGCCCGCCCCTATTGCCAAAAAATATTCGGGCGCAATGAAGAATAGATATGTATTTTTTGACGATTGTTGCCGTTTTTATCATGATTTTTCGGCGCTTCGCGCCGGGTTAGATACTTATTAATGACATTTACTGACTTTCTTGGCGCTCTAATAAGCTTATTTGTACGTCAGAAGGGTAGTTTATGTACAGAACCGTGACTTTATAGTTATTACATTGATTTCTCGAGAATATTTCCGCATCAATTTTGCGAGTTCTTTGCATTATTACTGATTCTGCCTATCGGAAAACGGCTAAAAACCGCATTTAAGCATTTTTTGACAACGCTAGGGAATTCGGGGCTCCGTCCATACCTGGGCGTGGGGGATTAGGGGGTTTGCATCCCCAGAAAGTAAAATACCCCCCAGAAACCGAAATTCCCCCCAGAATTCAATTTTTAAATTTTTTTTTCTTGTTTTTTTCCGCAATTTTTTGATGCCAATGGATAGTGCTCGATGAGGAACGATGAAAAATGGTGTTTTTCGTCATAACACCATTTTTAAGGCCATTTTTTGACCTTTGAAAAAATCTTGCACATTCAGAACTTTGGTGCCGCAACCTATGGTTCCGCCCCTCCTCTTTCAGAAAATCGTGGATCCGGACTGATATCAGTATGAAGGTATTCTTACTTTAAGCATAGTACTTGCTAAATTGACCTTAGCTCATCTAATCAATGACTAAGTGCTGTGCTGACTCCCATAAATTGTAATTTTCTAATTTAATGGAAAAACAGAAAATGTACTGCTTTAAGCGTGTTTGGCGATCTGTTTAATTCAATAGTAATTTTTGAAGATATTTGGTTTAATTTGATTTAACTCTAAAAAATTTTACCGGAAACATCGGTAATAGTGTTTTTGGCGTGTTTCCATAGTTTTTAAGCCCAAAACAGATACTATAAAAGCTTGTTATTTGTTTCGGAGCAGACCCTCAGAGTTTCTATGCTAAACAGAACAGTGTACGTACATGTTTGTATAATCATGATTAAAATCCAACAAGCTACTTATAAATACATGTTTGTATAATCATGATTAAAATCCAACAAGCTACTTATATATCTTGAATGAGAATGGCTTGCTCTAGAGCAGAATGTTTTTAAATTTACATATTAAATCTGTATCCCGAAACCTTCAGAATTTAAAAATTCGGCGTTTCTGACAATGCTCTATTTATCTTTCTAGAGATTAAAAACAGAATTTAGAATAAACATAAATTCGAATAAATTGAACAAAATATGGTCACGAATTGAGCATATGGTGCGAAGCGCCGAAAATTAGACACTATTGAGCAAACAGATGACTAAAAATGCTTAAAACAGCACCTTTTCTACGAATTTTTTGGAAACTTTTAATAAATCGGGAATTCTGGGGGTTCAAAAATTATCTGGGTTTTGGGGTTAACCTCCCAAACCCCTTCGCCAGGATCATATATGATCACGCTCTACACAAATGCGTTTGACCTTGTTGCTTCAGTCCGAAAGGACAAATAATGCACTTGGATATATTGAGATTAGGACGTCCAATCATGGTGATAAATGCTGATCTCTTTTGTAAGTAGTTGAATTGAATGTGCATGCGATTATGTGCGCGCGTTGTAATCTGTATTACTGCAAATAATATTTACTCAAATTGCTGTTGTTCTGTAAGCCGGTGCGCTGGTTCGTATATTTGATCATTGTTCTTACTAGCATAAATCATCTAATCCCTTGGTCTCTTTTCTGTTTTGTGGCTTATTAGCGTTGAAGTAAATTATGCTTTTTCGATAATTGTACACACTTCAGCAGTACAAGGACTGATTAAGCGGAGGCGGCTTAACGTACCTGCCTATATGTGCCATCATAATATGCTTGATAAGCAGTACCTATATATTTTTCGGTCATCATCTGCCATATTTTTAAATTTTTTATGAGAATAAAAGTCTAAATGCCTTATTTTCGCGCTAAAAGTGTACGGTAGGCGCGTAGCTTACGCAAATGCCGAAGATTTTGTTGTGAATCTTACGAAAATTTGGGTTCAAATTTATCCATCAGTTTCCTTTGTTAGATATGCATATTTCACTATGCGAGGGGATGAGGCGGGGATCACACGTGAGTGTGGGGAGGGGTTAGAACCACACCTGGGCGTGGGGATACGCCCCCTTCTCCCGAGAAACCAAAATGCACCCCCCCCCAGAATTCAATTTTTGAAATTGTTTTTCCTCAATTTTTTGATGCCAATGGATAGTGCTCGATAAGAAACGTTGAAAAATGGTGTTTTTTCGCCATGCACCATTTTTAAGGTCATTTTTTGACCTTTAAAAATCTTGAACCCCCAGAATTTTGGTGCTGCCCACGTATGGTTAGAACCATGCATGGGCAGCACCAAAAGTCTCGAGGGGGATCAGGATGGGATAAATCCCCAAAGATGTTACTAAAAATGGAATTCTGGGGTTATCTGCTAGGGTATTTTAACTTCTGGGAGTACAAACCCTCCCACGTCCATGTGTTTACCATCAGAATTGAATTCTAGCCAGTTTATAAACACTCAGACCCCTTAAAATTTGGCTGCTGCACATGTCTGGATATCCTTAATCGTATAAACCTAAACTTAAATTCGAGGGACTACTGAAGAATCGTATGTCTCCCTCACAGCAATAACGGAAGTCGGTACACATCTTGGTATTGCGGATTCGTATCTTTTTTGTTTACAGTCAATAAAGTGAATTTAAATCTAGTTTTTAAATTTAAATTTGCACTCAATAGATTTTACACTATACTTTTTACACCACTTTGTTTTGTACAAAAATATATGTAGTTATAAAGTTTACACTGAGAAGCTCTTTTATGCCCATAACATTGTGGATGATAAAATAAAAAATGGTCTCCGTAACGTCAGAATAATGAATCTGACCTTCAAATGTAATTATATTTTCGCGCTAGCATGACTTTGTAAATCTTACAAAAATTTGAGTCAACGCGTTATTCAAGCAGGTTTCTCCTTGGTGTATTGCACAAATGTATTTCGCCACGAAAGTGCTTAAAATTTGTACCCCAGTCAATTCAGACTAAATACTAGGACCGAAATTCGAATACTCCCAGAATTATGTTAAAAATTTTCTTCGTTTTTCATTTGTCAATGGGTACTATAGTCTGTTTCATTTAGCTTTGAGGTTTCTTGACGATTGTTTTAAGAGGCTACAGTAGCAACATTTTCTTCGATTTACTGTAGTTTATCAAATCAGAAGCCTAGTCAGCCCGACCAGCTGCAGCGGCGCGGCCCGTCCTCGACGTCGGTCGACCTAGATTGGGCAGCTGTTATTAAGTTGTCGCTGCAATCGTATAGATTTTTCGTGGATGGCGGGCCATTGTTTTTTCTGGCTGATTTTGTCGTCGTAGTCTAGGGCACGAACATCGCTTTCATTTCGACTAGAGGTTCTTGGCAGATCGATACCTATTATCAAAATATTTGTACCTAGCTGATTCTGCTTACCTACGAATTTTTCCATATTAAGACGTTTTAATTTGATCGCAATCACATCAGCAGCAGAAAGTGGCCTAAAGAGGAGAGCCCAGCTTAGATTTTTGAGGCTAAACACTCGGTAATAGATATCAGAATTTCACTTTTGAGCATCGAGCTTTAAACTTAAGTGATGCGCCCTCTAAGAACTTATGTACGGAGTAACTTTAGGATATCCGAATTTGCAGAAATAACCAGAAAATAGGCTTAAACAGAAAGCTTTCAGTTTTTTGTAAATCTGAATCTTTTAAGACAATGAAAAACTCAGCCTTTATAAAACCTAAAGCGTATTTTGCACCTATATGTCTTCTGTACTGCGCAGGTTTTATGTACAAAATGAGATTCTACTGAATTTCACCATATTTGAGGCATCCAGTGGTCGAAAATACCGTTCTTTCCACTTTTTAGTCTATTTGTCAGCCAAAATTTAGGGGAATAGAAAAAAATTTTGGGCTTGGTTGACATTTGTGGAAAATATTTGTAATGTTAGAATGCGTTTTAGAGAGATAAAACTTCAAAAATTTTAAGGCGCTTCGCGCCGGATTGATTAATTCTTACTTGTTATTCGCGCCGTGCCAATTGCAGCGTCGCGCCGCGCCAATTGCAGCATTTTTATCGACAATCTGGTCTAGAACTATACTGCGATTGAAAATCCTTATCTTCTGCACGGATCTGGTTTGCTTTTGTAATGCAAAAATGCGCTTTAGAGAGCTAAAATTTTAAAATTTTCTGGCGCTTCGCGCCATTTGATCAATTATAGTTTTTATTGTCAAAAGCAACTTTAGAATCGGCTAAAATGCTTTGCTTTACTGAGGGAAGGAAATTCAAGTTTAAACAGAAATAACGTATATCCTGATATTTCTAGTAGAGCGCTAAATTTTCACACAAAAAGTGCAGAAAAACAGCTATTACATGTGTACATAGGATTTTCTATTTAAAAAACACCGATTTTTTCACACAGGTGCTCTATTTTTAACGTTTTGAGACCATCCAAGAAACGTGGAAAAAGGGTGAAAAAAGTGTAGAAAAATTTTGAGTCTGGTCCATATAATGCCAACCAAATCGCTGGGAAAAAAACGGTGGTCGTAAAACATCTATTTAAATTCATCTTTTGCTCCCCTCTTGTTTTTAAAAAGTCTTGGTCGTGCCGTTTCCCTCCGTAACAAAATCCTGGATATGGGCCTGTATGCGATGATCATTTTTCTAAAAGTTTTGACGAAGTTAATACGTTTGCAAATTAATGCAGATTTCAATCCGTAGCATGTCGGTCTATTTAGTCGGCAGTAATAAACTAACAATTAAGTATGCCTAAGACTAAACAGCCCTGTATCTCAGGGAGATAGGGGGCACGTGCCCCCCACACCCGAAATGAAATTTGAGGATGATTTTTTCCTTTGCTATCCCATTAGCTTTTTCTAGCGAAAAGTCACAGAAATTCTCGATGCTAGGCGGTCAACTTAATTTTCTTCTAATTTACGACTTTAAAAATTTCATTATTTTCATCCTAGGCTTACCAATATCACAATTATTCATGGCACGTCATCTACTTAGTCTCAAGCGCGCGATTAAACCACTCCAAATTCAACTTTATACAACATAAAGCATATTTTGCATGTATGTCTTCTCTTTTTTGCAGGTATTACGCAGAGAATGATTTCAGAACTAAGATTAGGCTGATGTTTAAGGCTTTTTTCACAAAATTTTCCGGGCTTCTGCCCCAGACCCCGCCGGGGGCGCTTGAGCGCGCTATCTCAGACCCCTTCAGCCGTGGAAGAGAGGGAGTTCTTTGGATTCTAACCGTATTAAAGTTACCTGGGAAGCAAAATTTACAAAGTGTATAGCTCTAGTGATCGTAAAACGTCTTTTTTTAATTTGTCCTTGGTGCACCTTTATGTTTTTAAAAAAATTAATCGTGATCCCCCTCGTCCGAAACAGAATCATGGATACGGGCCTGGCTGTAAATGGTATGCTGAGTAAAGCGGTTTTCAGAATGACTTTCAGAACAAAATTCAAGTAATTTTCGCTTTCAACTTTTTAAACTAAAATTTTCAAATTTAAGTTGCCGCCCTTTTTATTTTTATGGCCTTGAAAAATTCCTTCACTGTATTACATAAATATTAGCCTTTTCCAATTAGACCTTTATCCGCTTTCTCTTTTTATGCCGTTTATTAGCCTTAGCTCTTATTGCATTAACGAATGTTCGATAGTTGAAATTATCACATTATAAGAAATGCATTATTGTAATTATTACGGTCAATATCATTGCTGTTTTGCCGTCATAAGTAGTTTATTCTGTGGAAGTAAGTACCGGTTTTCATCTTATCATCTAACAGATTATTTAAACAGGGGCGATAAAAGATTCGATTTTTGCCTTGCAGCTCTGAAAAAGGCAGTATTACAGTTAAAACAATTCTGAATTTGTGTGAATACCTAGTTGGAAGTTTTTGAAAATGACGAATTTCATAATTAAAAGGGAATTAATTATTTTTAACTGGTCAGTTTGCAGTGCAGCCTCTTCGTAAGTCCGTTTTAATGCGAGTTTACATATAGCATTGTCCTTCACTTCATATTCGTATGTTTTTTACATTTATCAGTGGTATTTCAGATTGATTAGGATGAATCTGCAAGTTGTTGGAATTTGATTCGACGGCTTTAAATCGCTTGCATGACTGCGTCTTTTGGTACGAAGGAATATCATTTGCGAATTGCAGTACTTTTGTTGGTTTTTAATCGTTATGCTCTACTGACACGCTTTGCTTGCTTCAGCGTCTTGTCAGATATCAAGTAAAGTTAACATCATCTCAGTATAATAAAAACATTTATTTTATGGTTATTAACTTATTCAAGTCATACATGCACAAATAGGGGTGAGGGGGTATTACCCCCCTCAAAGGGTAAGCTGGACAGGAAATGTCTGGCGATTTTGAGCTGATGGAACGTTTTTTGCATCATCATTAAGGTCAAAAGCAGTAAAAACGTCAAAATTTTTCCGCCGACTTACTTTTAAGTACTTTTTACTAGAAAAGCGCCCAAAATTGATGAATTTTTGCATTTTTTAAGTGATATAATGCATTCAAAATGGAATTAAAATGTTTTTAAAAATCGATATTACCACAAAAAACGTTTTATAGGCTATTTTGATCCTTAAAACAGCAAAAAAATTGTGAACGTTAAATTTACTGTCTTGGATTTTTGGGATTTCACCCCCCTGCTGACCCTGACCTTGTGCACCTATGATTCAAGTACTACTTTAGAGTCATAAATTAAGTGTGAAGCTACCATACTTTATTCAAGTCCGCAGCAAAAAAATATCTAATCTATCTCAAACTGCCTAAAATAAAGATACACAAAAATTTCATCGAAGCTCATTCTCTTCGCTTGATTGCTTGATACATCTTCAAGAGCAGTGCTACGGCCGTGCTTTGGCTTCTAGCGGCCCTCGAAAGGTCAATTGGTGCAAAAATGGCATTTTTATAGGTGCTTATTACAAGTTTTTCTTCATAAATGATAATCGTACATTAAACACATTGAATTTTTTTTCCTGCATGACTTAAAAATGAAACACTTTGATTTCACATATTTTTGAGCATTTAGATTAGCCATTACTTACTCAAATTGAGAGTGGGATATAATAAAAATGCATAGTTGGAATAATATTGCTTCATAGAGATTATCAAAAAATTTTTATTTTAAAGAAGCACACATTCCCATCTCAGGGTCCGAGACTTGAATCACTGTCAGACGATTTTAAGCTATCAATCGTTTTCTGCAATGATTTTTGGATGCAAAAGCAGCGCAGATGTTAAAAATTTTTCGGCGCTTCGCGCCGACTAGTACATTTCTGTTTTATCTACCCATAAAATACCGAGAATGAAATTAAAATGATCTAAAAAGTCAAAATTTTCGATGAATTCTTATATTTTTTACTTACAAGAGGGACGAAACTAGTCAAAATGGGACAAAAAGTAGTTAAAAATGCAGTTTTTCACATTAAAACATGCTATATAGCATGTTTTAAGCGTTTTGCATATTTGACCTGCAAAAAAGGCTAGAAATCTAAATTTAGTGGTCTCAAATTTTGGGATTTCACCCATCTCTGAACTTTTGACCTTGGGAAACTATGCAAAGAAGTATAAATTTATTTGACCAGGGTTCTTAAAACTGTACAAAAATCTCCCTAATAGTTTTCATGAAGCAAAATTTTTCATACATATATGTGGCCATCAAAAATAGTGCGATTTTATTCTAAATTTTGGCAAAAAATGCCGATCATGAGGTTGACACAATGAATAGAATGCTAAGAAGTAAGTCGTGGAAGCGACCGAACAAAACATGCTAAATTTTCAAATAAATCTCATTCAGGCTTAATAATTCTGAGATTATACTTAAGTAAGTAATGCCTAATTTAGAGAAAATAATAATTCGTCAGATCAAAATAAAAGACATGATGTATTTTTGTGATCTTCTACACATCGACGTATTAAAAATACATACTTGTCTGTCCACCTGTTTTATGTGTAAATAAACGCTAGTCTTTTATACATACATTACTTGTTATTGATGTTTAGGCCGCGCTGAATTCTGACAGTTTTTGTGATACGAAATTGCGTTTCGAAAATGTGAAATCTGAAGATTTTCCGGCGCTTCACACCAAATAGATTTAATTTTATTACTTGTTATTAATGCTTAAAACACGCCAAATTTGGACAATTTTTTAATGCGAAATTGCGTTTCACATAGGTTAAATCTCAAAATTTTCCGGTGCTTCGCGCCGAATTGATTTAATTTTATTATTCGTTATTGATGTTTAGAGGTTGCGCTGAATTATGACAACTTTCGTGCATTTCAAGCAGGATTTATATTTGAAATGAAAACGTACTATTTGACGACATGAAAATGAGGAACTCTGTAGAAGTTTTATTTTTACCCAATGAATTGCATAAAAAATAAGCATATTAAAGGCGGTGAATGTCTCTTCAAGATTAAACGTCAATTGTTACTAAAGTAATTAGTTTTGAAACATAATTGCTATGCAAATTATCGATTGCACCATTTTTTTGCACCACACTAATTTTGACACCATTTTAAATTAAAAAATTATGTCGCGAGAAATAGTGCGACTTCGCGTGAAATTATGAATGGACTTCGCGTGGAAGCAAGACTAACATGTTAAAAATTCAACCACTTTTCTGACTTAGGCAACCAACCAAAGAATTGGGCTCCGGTACCATCTATGACCAGATGCGCACGGTAAAAATATGATGATTAATAAACTTAATGTAACCTTTCCAGCTTCATAAGTCCTAAATTGAAAATCTAGGCTATAAATAACATGTTCGCCAATATGATTTGTTTCATTAAAACCTCTAATAGAGTTGTACCAAGTTCCCTGGAGTTTTTTAGCGGGCCTCATATTTCGCGGACCTGGGCGGCCGCCTAGTTTGCCACCCCTAAGCACGGCTATGAGTGTGCACTATAATCATTCTACTGGATTTCCGGCATCAAAAACGTCATATTTTTGCGTTTATTGCGATGCTCTTTTTCCTGTATCGTAGAACATAAAATATTCAAACGAAACTAAATAAAGTTTAACACAGTATAATCAAAAATTGTTTTTTTGAACTAAGCGCTTAAATAAGACGTTTTCTACAATATTTTTGGAAATTAATAAATTCTTAGGTGGGGTGAGCGCAAACTTTTTTCGGGGAGGTGTGAAAAAGTTTTGTTGAGGAATGAAATTAAACGTCCAGAATAATGTATAAACAGTCATCGTATTCGTCCTTCCTGGAAAATTTAATTTTGTTTCAAGGCAGTATGCTGCTTGCTAGTAACCTTCTGCATCCTAAATATGACCATTTCATGGGAAGCGTTTTGGTTGGGCGACGATTGGATAAACGCAGAATACCAAGACTAATTATAACATCGCAATTAAGTGGACGTTCAACATGGGCGATTCATTGTGCTTTAGATATTCAATGTGATAATAGATTATGAAGTCATTGCCTTTTGAAATTTTTTAGTTTGTCCAATAGTCTACAGTACGTCTCCAGCATATATTTAGATAACGATAACGGCTTAAAAATGTTGATGATGGTCCTCGGCCATTTTTAGGGGTGGGGGTAAACGACCTCCAATTTTTGACAAAAACAATGGCCAAAAAACGCAATGTTTTCAAAAATCAGGGGATCGAAAATTTTCTGACTTTGAGGGATGATCAACTTTGGGTGAAGTATTCCCTTGTTAGCATATTTGTAACGGCTCGAAATTTGGGGGTCCGGCCATTTTTAGGGGGGGTGAATGACCTCAAAGTTTTGACCAAAACGGTCAAAAAATTCGACTTTTTCCAAAAATCGGGGAGGGGGCTCAAATATTTTCTGACTTTGGGAGATCGGGGTGGCCGACTTGGGTGGGGGGATCCTCCAGCCCCCTCTAACATGCATGTTTGTTAGGTACACGTATGTGTCTCTTTGATTCCTATGCATGTACATATCTATGCATCTGTAGAACGCGTAGTTTGCATTATTCTGCGTACCATGTATACATGTGTAGACAAGCGTTTATAAAAAACACATTAAAGAGGATTTTCCTGAAATTAATCTTGAATTGCCTAACACTGAAATTTGAGCATCGTTGATAAGAGCCTCGAGCACACATGGATGTGTAGGGTGTCTTAACCAGACATGCACAAGGAAATTTTCTCGAGAACATGAAGCAAAATGAAGGCCGAAATAGATAAAAATTCAATTCCAAAGTACCTCAAATTGACCAGAAACTGTAACAACGTAGTCTTGGCACTATTTCAGCGCCTATGCCAGTTTTCGGATCATTTCGGTCCGAAAAGTCCAGTTTTTGACCCCTCCCTTTAAATTGGCCATGCTGTGCATCTAAATAATCTGATCCCCGAGAATCCAGCGACTTGCCAAATGAATAAATCCCTAAAATTGAATTTTTTGCATCATTGGGCCCACAAAATTTGGCCACTGCTGTGGCCAGGAATGGAAGCTGATGAGGGTGTTACGTTATTTTTTGTTTTTTCAGAAACAGGCTGAGAGTGCGTGCA
>JAVLUZ010000167.1:464907-605557 GCA_036768485.1 Mermis nigrescens | reverse complement strand
GGGAAACGTCGAAAAATGAACACTCCCTTCGCCGTGTGTATGTAAAACAAGGTTTTAGACTTTTTAACCACAAGAAATTTTTGGAAAAAAATTGGATCACCGCCTGCCACTCACACGTGAGCGTGGGGAAGGGGTTTGTGGGTATGAATATACCTCCCCCAGAAGGCCAAACACCCCATCCACAGAATCCAATTTTCGAATTCTTTTTCATTTTCTCGCAATTTTTGATGCCAATGGATAGTGCTCGAGAAACGTTGAAAAATGGTGTTTTTAGCCATACCATCATTTTTAAGACCATTGTTTGACCTTTGGAAAATCTTGCACCCCCTAGAATTTTGGTGCTGCCCACCTATGCTGCCACTGTTTCAGCGCATTTATTAAATTTGAAAACAGCAAAATAATATTCACTGATGACCTACACAATGCAAATTCTAATCATGAGCATGCTGTGAGGCGTATCTCCAAACTTTCATCTTGAACACTTGACAAACGACCAAGGCGTATCCTTCAACGATTTTGTTAAAAGCGTTCCAATGCGCTTGAAAGAGGCTTTGGATAGATCAACGCGCTGTTTACTACAGTACGAACAGAGGTCAGCCACCCTGACCACTATTGTCTTCACTTTTATGCACACATTCAAAATGCACATGGGGTCCTTTGGAGATGGGCCGCTTGTGCTGAAAACTAAGTGAGTTGTACATAAAGCAGTATAAAATACGTAGGAACGTACTTATATATACATAGTTACTTTACGTGTGCCGCATTTTTTGCAAACTGTCCGTGAACTGTTTTTGGACAATTGACGAACATACAACAGCCCTACATTCGTATTTATGACAAAATGTATCATCCTCTTGAGTTTTTGTCAGATTTTGTTGCTGCTTTGTGTTCACAGATTGTTCACAGACCGTTTAAAAACAATGTGCGGTTATTTGTGAGCGATAGTGTATGTACTTAGTAGAGAAATAAAATAGACTGCATAACCGCCTACACTCTGATCCTAGAATTAGCAAAACCTTTCAAATCCCATTTTTTAGATTTCTAATTTTCTGCATTTTTTTACCACTGACAACCATACGTGGGCAGCAAGAGAATTCTGGAGGGGGTGCAAGATTTTTCAAAGGTCGATAAATGGCCTTAAAAATGGTGTGGTATGGCGAAAAAAAACACCATTTTATGACGTTTTTCATCGGGCACTATCCATTGGCATCAAAAAATTGCAAAAAAACGAAAAAAATTTTCAAAAATTGAATTCTGGGGGGGGGTGTTTATTTTGATTTCTGGGGCATTAAAAAAATTTTGCTTTCTCGGGGGGGATGCATACCTGCCCAAACCCCCACGCCCAGGTGTGCTTACAACTTGAAGAGAAACGTTATAAACATGATGCTTTGACTCAACATCAAAATTTCTTAGGTCTTGTTACATTTGCAAATTATTAAACCCCAAGAAATTTGGCCTTATTCGAATAAGGGAGTACCCATATTTTATGCAGGAGCGGATTCGAAAAAGAGAGC
This sequence comes from Mermis nigrescens, assembly GCA_036768485.1. Taxonomy (NCBI): domain Eukaryota; kingdom Metazoa; phylum Nematoda; class Enoplea; order Mermithida; family Mermithidae; genus Mermis; species Mermis nigrescens. The sequence continues at coordinate 604,043 of JAVLUZ010000167.1, read as the reverse complement.
GACTGAATACATTTACATATCTAACATACCATCAAGCTTAGATGACATGTATTTTTGCGTTTTGACAAGCTTTAAGGAGAAGCGCGTTTTTAATGCTTGGACCATAGGTCAGAATGTCATGGGGAAATGGGGAGGGGTACAAAAATCTAACTTTATTCTGCAAAACTGCTTGAAATTGACCATAAACTGCCCGCCAAAAATTTAGAGCATCCTGAATCTTTCTTCGTGATAAATGTCTACAAAAACATTTGAAAAAAAGGTTTTGCGAAATCTACATGTTAAACAGGAAGGTGCACACACACCTATATATCCACATATCAAATTACAAGTCGCTATTTTTCTGATTCATTTGACTTTCCTTGCCACACGTCACAAATTTAGTCAAAATTGTTGCACACAAGAGCTAAGCTATCCGTCTAGCTGTCATAAATCTCCCATTAGTTGAAAACAATAATGCGCGCGCACTGCGCACTAGCACAAGTTGGACATCATACACAGAACGCACGCTCGCAGGCTGTACCTACATACATCATACATTTACCTACCTACATCTTTTGTTCTCAAATTCGGCCTGATGAATCTGTAATTTATTATGCTGTGACATTTGAGTAATTTATAACTGAGTTGCGACCTGGCGAAAATTGGTCGTTTTCTTGACTTAAATTTGCAAAATTCTTGTCAAATGCCTGTTATATAAGAGAGATACAAATTTTTGCCAAATTCTTGTAATACAAACCGCTTGTCTCTTGTGCACCGTTATTTGTGGACCGGACTGTACGTAGTAGAGAAATAAAATAGACGGCATAAACGCCTACACTCTGATCCTAGAATTAGCAAAACCTTTCAAATCCCATTTTTTAGATTTCTAATTTTCTGCATTTTTGTTACCACTGACAACCATACGTGGGCAGCAAGAAAATTCTGGGGGGGTCCAAGATTTTTGAAGGTCAAAAAATGGCCTTAAAAATGGTGGTATGGCGATAAAAACACGTTTTCGACGTTTCTCATCAAGCACTATCCATTGGCATCAAAAAATTGCGAGAAAAACGAAAAAATTTTCAAAAATTGAATTCTGGGGGGTCTTTTGATTTCTGGGGGAGTCTTTTGGTTTCTGGGGAGGGGGGGGGGGTCCAGACCCCCCTCCACGCCCATGTGTGCTGACAACCATACGTGGGCAGCAAGAAAAATTCTGGAGGGGGTGCAAGATTTTTCAAAGGTCGAAAAATGGCCTTAAAAATGGTGGTATGGCGAAAAAAACACCCTTTTTTGACGTTTTTTACCGAGCACTATTCATTGGCATCAAAAAATTGCAAAAAAACGAAAAAAAATTTTCAAAAATTGAAATCTGGGGGGTATTTTGATTTCTGGGGGGTATTTTGGTTTCTCAGGGGGATGCATACCTCCCCAAACCCCCACGCCCAGGTGTGCTTACAACTTGAAGAGAAACGTTATAAACATGATGCCTTGACTCAACATCAAAATTTCTTAGGTCTTGTTACATTTGCAAATTATTAAACCCCAAGAAATTCGGCCTTATTCGAATAAGGGAGTACCCATATTTTATGCAGAAGCGGATTCGAAAAAAAGAGCGACTGAATACATTTATATATCTAACAGATCATCCAGCTTAGATGACATTTATTTTTGCGTTTTGACAAGCTATATAAAGAGAAGCGCGTTTTTAATGCTTGGACCTATGTACATAACGTCAGAATGTCATGCGGAAATGGGGGAGTACAAAAATCTAACTTTATTCTGTTAAACTGCTTGAAATCGACCATAAACTGCCCGCCAAAAATTTAGAGCATCCTGATGTGAAAACGGCAAATTTCCGTATTACCGTTAATGACGTTATCATAAGTAAGAAAATTTTTTTGACAGTTTAAAGGAACAGCCTCTTCCCCCACTTCGCCCACCTGAATACGGCCGTGTACAGATGTGAATGCATCGTATCAGAAGCTCATTTTGTACATCCTACCTAATACTATTTATTACCTACCTGCTGACATTCCACCATGCCATGCTGACAGCTGCAAATTGTTCGACATCCGAATTCAGATCATATCCACACGTTCCATGACCCTGCGTAGAATAATAAGAAATTTCGCCACGGATGTCAGTGTTCCATGGTATGCCGGTTGCTGACGAAGATTGGCCACTTTTGGCATTCCTATTCGGCCTGTGATTGTTCAAGACCGCAGCGAGCGATAAGATTAAAGGTAAAACAAAGACGAGGAGCCTTAAAATTATTGAATATCTCATTAAAAATAAAGAAGCCTAAGGTTAATTCACAGGCAAGAATACGGACAGACGATCAGCTTTCACGTTTGTTTTAGTGCTAAGTGCTAATTCTCGTTTCGATTGACAGACGACAACTAATAAAATCACCAAACCGTTCGCCCCCGCGTGTGCTATGTATGTATACAGGTGTCTTCAGAAAACCTGCTTTTTATGAATCAGAATAAAACTAGTTTAATTGGACCTTCAAAGTAGATAGATATGTACATGCGTACATCATGCTTCGGATTCATTGTTTATCCATCGAATTATTTAAATTCTGTATTGCTGTTCTCTGTTCGTACAGCACAAAGATTAAATGCAAGACAGAAGCTAGCAAATTATTCGTCGATTGAATGACGGGAAATCCTTTTTTGTAGATATTTTAATCGATAGATTTGCTTTATATGAGTACGGAATAAAATGAAAGCTTTTGAAATTTTTCTTCACCATTGCATATGTAGAGCTCGCCGATACATATATATGTACGCTTTAACATGCCTATATTTATGCCCATCTAATAGTTCTCGAAATATCTGACCTCGGCACACCCCAGAAATAAAATCCTGGATATGTACGAGCACGGTATAGGTTAATTTGACGATACATGTATAAAAAATCTGATAACATAGGGCATTAGGCGTTACAGAAGCTAAACTGGCATAACTTAGGACCTTTTTACACAGATTTAGCGTCGCATAACCTTGAGACGGCCAACTACTTTAACGGCGGAATAATTGAAATTCTAACCTTTGCAATTACAAATGCCTGAAAAATGCTAGGAAACAATTTTTGGCTAACTGATAGAAGTACGTGCGTCACAATCATACCTGGGCGTGGGGGGGGGTTTGGGGGGTATGCACCCCGAGAAACTAAAAACTCCAGATTTCAATTTTTGAAAATTTTCTCTCGTTTCTCCGCATTTTTTGATGCCAATGGATAGTGCTCGATGAGAAACGTTGAAAATGGTGTTTTTTCGCCACACCACCACTTTTAAGGCCATTTTTTGACCCTTGAAAAAATCTTGCACCCCGACAGAACTTTGGTGCCGCCCACCTATGGTCACACACAATTCTTTATTAACGCTTTCATTTTAATACAATGCATGAAAATAAACAACAGATACATATTCGAACAATAACAAATTAGTCATCCACTATACAAATCACATTATCATCGGCTTTACGTTTGATGGATGAACGATCGGGACGCCCTTCTTTATCTACTATGCGGCCATTCTCCTCATTTATGACCTGTTTTATTGCTTTTCTATTCAAACATTCGTCGATGTGCTTATTGAGCAAATCCAAATTTGTTATTCTCCTCAGTTTGAAGTTACACACAGGACACTTTAAAGCGTCCGGGACTGTATTTCGTAAATTTCCTTCGTCTTTACTGGACACTGGGCGATGATCCGCTTCAGTTTTAGGCTCATTAGGGAAAAGGTTATCTGGTTCCTCTTTGGATAAATTAGTCGTTTCGCCTAATATTAAAATGTCAGAAGAATCTTCTATAAAATCGGAATTAAATTCGGAACATTTGGAATTGAGGTGTTGCTCGAACTTGTCGTCTTCAGGTTCAAGAAGGCATTCACGATCGAATGTCTTCTGGCAAGAATTTGACTGGAAAAAGTCCTTAATGGATTTTGTTCCAGAGGCGACTTGAAATGAAGACAATCGCACACCTGTAAAAATGTCAAAATTTTCAAAAATGCAATTAATTATGTTTTCAACCCCGTATTCATGATTTTATTTCAAGGGGACGGAGGATAGTATTTTTGCGCTAGCGGATTTAAGGGGAGGGGCGGGGGGCTGCCGCCCCCCATTGACCAAAAATATTTGGCGAGATAAAGAATGGATATGCAATTTGCAATGATTTTTGGCCGTCAGTGACCATAATGTCTCAAATTTTTCCGGGGCTACGCGATACCTATTAATGACATTTATTTACTCTCTTGGCGACCTAGAAGTCATTTTCTGTTCATGTAGGTTTGAAAATGATTTTAACAGCAGAAACAGCTATTTTTTCGCATAATTTTCTTCTATTTTCAATTAGAAATTTCGATGTTTCGCATCAAATGCTGTAAATACAGGAAATCAAGCAGTAAATCATGCTTCTAGACGTTTCCGCCTTAATTTCACAAATTTTCCGGCGCTTCGCGCCTGATTTTCGTTAACGTCAAAAATGATTCTTTCGCACAAAATTGTCGAAAATTTTAAAATTTTGAGAAAAATATTGCGTCAAAGGTGATTTTATGTAAAAGTATTCAATGTAAAACAGAAAAGACGCTATTTCGCGCGTTAAGGGAAAATTTTTGGACCTATTTTTGACTGTTTTTGGAAAAGTTGGGATACCCCCCCCCTTAGGAAAATCTCAGATCCGCCACTGGGGACCTAGTATGAAAAATAGCTGATAGCACAAAAGTAACTAATAACGGAAACACTGTTTATAGTCTTTCATTTAAATTCAAAAGAAGATAGGTTTCTCATATTCAGTTTTGACTAATTTTCCACACTTTTGACTAGACTGTGATTTTTAATTTGTATCCAACAATTAGAAGGTAATATCTATTTTGACCTTGCAAAATGTCTAGAGAATACAAAATTTATGAATTTTCTACAACACGTGTAGCTACTGTCTTACCCATTAGTCGAAGTCTGAGAGAATCAGGCAACGTCGCTTCAATCTGATACGATAAAATTTGCTTAGCGATTCTGAATATGTCTTCCGCATCACAGATATAATGCTTGGATGATTGAGCTCTAGTTTTTACAACGAAATCGACAGTTTTAAATTTCACGGTTACTGTGCGTCCCTGTAAAACAAAAAATCTACTACGGACGGCACTCTACATAATATCGACATAGCATCGATTGGGTTTTTAGAGAGTTTCAACTCCAGAAAATTTTTCACTCTTCCAGAATTCGTGATTTTTCAAAAATTTCTAAAAGAGTTTTTGAGCGTTTTTAGCGATCTATTTCCTCAAATGTTTAATTTTCGGCGCTCCGCGCCATAAACTCAAGTTTTGACCATATTTTGTTCAATTTGTTCGATTTTTTTTCAAGATTTGTAAATGTTTTCATGCTCTAGAAGGATAGAGCATCGTCAAAAACGTCGAAAAACGATGTTTTTGATGCGCACCTATCCATGGTTTTCGAATCAAAAACACGCACACTGAAATCTCACCCCTTACCCTAGAATTCACATGCTGTGCATGTCTGTACCTTATTTTTTGATATTAAAGTCAAAACTTTAATCGGCGAAGAGGTTTTAAATATACAAGCAAATATAAATATATGAAAAGTGATTATCATAGAACTTTATTGAAAACTAGGAGTAAACGGACAGACCAAGTCAACTAAAAAAATGGAAAAACTTAGTTGAATTCTTCTTAATTAGTACGCTCGAAAAATTTCCTACAAGATAACTTCCGTTTTCCATAAATCCGCCCGCTAGATCAAGACTATTCATAACTTTAAACCTTAGCCCCTCTGCATCTGTCATTTGTTGCACTTTAGGACAAAGTTCAACTTAGACTATAATTAGAAGTTATTTTGCTACTACTCGTATATGTGCTTACCTTGACATCTTCGCTTTTTGCATCTTCTGCTAATCTGTAGCATAGGCTTTGACAAATTTCTAATAAACGACTCGGATTACTGACTTCCGTGAAAGTTCTGGAAGGATGAATATATAACTTGAGGACACATTTATATGTATGCACTATGCAGACATGTAACGCTCGAAATTTTGGGATTGGGGTCCCCGACCATTTCTAGGGGGGGGGGGGTAGACGACCTCAAATTTTTGGTCAAAAACCGCAAAATTGCACTCAGATGTATATCAGGCTAAGAACTTTTTCAAGGCCCCTCGTACACATGTAAAATACGCAATACTGAAAAAGACGGTTTTTTCAAATTTTTAAGAAAATTCTAAAAATTGACTGTCCTCAAATAACGCTTAAAGAACAAAACTTATGAAATATTACATATTTAGACACAGTATTCATATAAATAAAAGGATGAAGAACTTCCATCCATGACAGCCGTTTTTTGTAATTTCAAATAGTTTGCTACTGTTGATTTTCCAGCCGTTTCCGACGTTTATACAGTCTCGTGCAGACATGCACAGCATGGGAATTCTAGGGGGAGGAATTTTGAAGTGCCTTTTTGGGCCCAAAAATTATGGGTTGGATACGCATCAAAAACATCGTTTTTCGGCGTTTCTGACGTTGCTCTATCTTTCTAGAGCGTAGAAACACAAAAAATTCCGAAAATATCGGAAAAAATCGAATACATTGTAGAAAATATAATAAAAGCATGAGAATGTAGCGCAAAGCGCCAAATATATGACGTTTTTGAGAAAATAGATAAGTAAACACGCGTAAAAAAGCACCTTTCCTGCGAATTCTCAGGAAATTTATGAATAATTTTGATAAATCGCAGGTTCCGGGAGGTTTAAAAGTTTCTGAAAGGGTGAAAACTTTTCAGCGGGAAGGTGAAAACCCCCGAATGCCGGCCATTATCATGTACAGTCTCATGTCCTCTTCAAGCAAAATCAGACCATCAGCAAAAATGATTAAAACCATTTAATATTATACAATGAATTGCATGTCAAACAGATGGTGTTTACTTATCGACTACGAATTATTTCCATCAATTCTTTAAGTTAAGATTAAGAATTAGACTAAACATTTAGCGAAAAAATAGTATAACAATTTACCTTTCTACGCTGATGCTTTTACGATCGCTTTCGCGGCTGAAAAACGGCGGAAAATAAAGCGTCAAATCAGAAAAAACACAGTGACGAACGATAAAGAATAAACTGTTAGGAATTTTTATTCAATGCAGCTTTGAGATTAGGATAAAATATCGCGCTTCCGCCTATGCCTTGCAGAACATAACATAAAAAGCTCCAATTTTAGAGTCCATAGGTGAGCAGCACCAAAATTATGGGGGTTGCAAGCAGTGATCGTAAGGGGACCCCAACCCCGAAAAACCCCGGCCTAAACCTCGACCCCAGACCGGGGGCATGATTTTTCGAGTCGGGGTTGAACCTTTTTTCGGGGGTGAAATATAGCATTTTATTTGTTGGTACATAAAAGAATTGTACAAATAGCAAATAAATTCGGAACAAGGACGATTCATTCACCAGCAAAATTAATATGTTAAACTCGACACTCGCGATATTTCATAAGAAGTACGCCTGGTCGCCATGTTGTTAATACGTACACACATGTTCGCATATTTTCCATTATGAAGTGCGCCGAAATTACTGCGGAATCACAGGCGTAGCCGGGGGAGAATGGAGGCACATGCCTCCCGGAATTTTTCAGAAATTATGTTGATTTTTCCGGCGCAATGGGTCCAGAACATTGAGTTTAAAAAGGCACAAACGTCAAAATTTTCCGGCGCATCGCGCCGAATCATTATTATTTATTGTTATACAGATCCAATGAATTTAAAAGCTTGAATCTGTTAAAATAATTCAGCACTTCGCAGCACTTCAGTGATTTAATGCACTATTTGTTCATTGAATGAAACTGCACATGCTTGTTGAACAAAATAGTATAAGTGCGAAAGTGTTTGCGTACCAATTTATCTATTCTCTGCTTTGTTTATCTTTCTTTACAAGGACACATAATTCTATTTTAAATGAAAGGAAAGGCCAAATTTTCTTGTATTTTTGCGCATTTTCTGTTTTCTGAACTAATTAATAAGAAGGCCACAAATGGGCCTGAAAATAGTAAGAACAAAATTCTCATTGATACATCTTTCAATGACTTATTGGTTGCGACCCGTTGCTGCGCTACATACTTAGCAGAGGTCGAAAAACGCATTTCAGCTCAGAAGTTTTGTGCAGTGTAGGTGTTAAACAATTTTAAGTTTTTTTGGACTTAATTCAGCACCGAGATTTTGCCAATTTGCGAAAATTTTAACTTTACTAATCAAAAATTAGAGTGCTTTTTTACAAAATTTTCGGGGGTTCTGCCCTGGACCTCGCAGGTGGCGCTTAAGCGCGCCATCCCAGACCCCCAGCCGTACAATCTCGTTCTACATGTTGAAAGATATTTTTAGGAGGACAGCAAAGGTAAAAGCATTAGGAATTTTTAAAAATTTTCGGCGCTTCGCGCCGCAATTAGTTTATCTGTTCTGTATGATTTAAGCGGTATAATTTGAGTTTAAAGAGTAAAAACGTCAAAATTTTCCTGCGCTTAGCACCGCCGATTATTGTCTTAGGGCGGTAAAATATGACTGAATTTCTTGATGCTTTGCGCCACTTATGATTTCCGAACTGTTTGTCAATAAAAGGGCGTAAATTCTACATAAAAACAGTAAAAATTTCGAAAATTTTCGGCGCTTCGCGCCATTGGCTCCTCTAAAATCAGCGCGCCATAGAAAACCGTTATGAAAAAACTGTGGAAGAATACATAAAAGCGAGAGCGATTAGTGATTAAAATTGAAAGTAATGCTAAATTGCTGAAACCATGCTTGAACTTGGAATGAAAATAAAATGTTGAATATAACCAGGTTTATTAGTATGCTCTGCATACAAGTGAAGGTATCGTTTTTATCTTTTCCAAACTGGTATGTAATCATGCAATGTTAATTGTTAATCTTCAACCCCGACCCCGACCCCGAAGACCGGGGTTTTTCATCCCCGACCCCGTACGATCGAAGACGGGGGTGAAAATCTGACCCCGTACGATCACTGGTTGCAAGATTTTTCAAAGGTCAAAAAATGGTCTAAAATATGGTGGTATGGCGAAAAAAACACCATTTTTCAACGTTTCTCATCGAGCACTATCCATTGGCATCAAAATATTGCGAAAAACAAAAAATTCCAAAAATTGAATTCTGGTGGGTATTTTGATTTCTGAGGGAGTGCATACCCCCAAACCTCCCTACGCCCACGTGTGGTTTGGACCCAAACGATTTTTTAGGCTAGAAAACAACCTTTTGGACAAGGAAACCCCATTTTCGGACATGGGCAAGCACTTTCTGAATCACTCCAACCACCTTACAAAAGTGTAAAGCCACAGACAATCACTTTACAAAGTTTGTCAACAACTTTTGAACCAGAAAAGCACTTTTCGAAGATTTATAACCAGCTTTTGGAGCCGGACAATAACTTTCAAGCCGGATACTGAACAACCAATTAACGAATCAGAACAGCTAACCCCTGATTGAAAAGTTGGACAGGGTGGACCATGAGCGATATACGTTAGGTGCCAGGATGAGTGAAATTTAAAAAGAAACCTGCAATGAAGTAAATTAAGATCATAATTCATCTTTTATACCGCAATACATCCTTTGTCCAGCCATTTGATATGGGAAGGATTAAATCTAATTTAATGCATTAGGTACTGCGCTTGTTTAAATTACAGTTATCGCTGTGAAAATTAAATAAGTGTTATTTCTAAAGCTTCATTAAGGGTCGCCAGCACACCTGGGCGTGGGGGGTTTGGGGGGTATGCACCCCCAGAAACCAAAATACCCCCCAGAAATCAAAATACTCTCCCCAGAATTCAATTTTTGAAAATTTTTTCCGTTTTTTTCGCAATTTTTTGATGCCAATGGATAGTGCTTGATGAGAAACGTCGAAAAATGGTGTTTTTATCGCCATACCACCATTTTTAAGGCCATTTTTTGACCTTCAAAAAATCTTGCACCCCAGAATTTTCTTGCTGCCCACGTATGGTCGCCAGCATACGTGGGCAGCAAGAAAATTCTGGGTGGGGGGATGCAAGATTTTTCAAAGGTCAAAAATGGCCTTAAAAGTGGTGGTATGGAGAAAAAAACACCATTTTTCGACATCTATTGGCATCAAAAAATTGCGAGAAAAACGAAAAAAATTTTTAAAAATTGAATTCTGGGGGGGTATTTTGATTTCTGGGGGTATTTTGGTTTCTCTGGGGGGTGCATACCCCCAAACCCCCCACGCCCAGAATTGAAGCAAACGGTGACGTTTCGCTACGTCTATGTTATGGTATAGACTCGGCAATCATTAGCAAAGCGCCCGGATTGTTAAGTTTGACAACTGACTTAAAGGCTAAATGTTATAGAAAAATTTCAAACTGTGCTGTAACGTTCCAGGATAATTGATAATTTGGATTAGGAAGTTGGACTTTCTGCCATGAAACGGCTGACAAAAGATAATCGTTCGAAATCTCAAAGAAAAAAATTCTGGAGAGTGTGGTAGATTAAAATTGCAAGAAGTCGCGAAAAAAACGTCAAAAATTTTATTAATCATTTTTATTCTAATAATAGATTTGAAGTACCTTTGCTAAGTATTCCGGTAAAAAAGACGGAAAAATCCGCAGCGCACAAAGAATCCTAGATCTTCGCTGCTTTCGAATAGGCGGAACAAAGAGCCGATCCCCAAGTTAGCCTTAATTTTCTGTCATTAAAGACATCGAAAAGGGCGCGAAACACTATTCTAGGGGAGAAAGACCACAATTCTAGAATACTGAGACCGGTTTATTCGCATTTTACTGAGATTCACATTTTTAAAATTGAAAAAAGTGAACAGACTTTTTAAAACTACGTATTTTGCGATAAGTACGAGAATTCCGAGTGAATTTAAAAACGAGCAGGATATAGACATATGTGCAGCACTTTTTGAAAGCGAACACATAACAGGGATATGGGGCGCCTCCACCCGAAGTCTGTTGTCCACCATTCCCCTAAAGACCGAAATTTTTTAAACCCCCAACCCGGTTTTTGGCAAAAACTTGCGTTTAAGGCGACTTTAGGTGCTTTTTGGACATTTTTAGTCAAAAATCGACGACCGCTTCCCCACCCAAACAACACCCCCTCTTCCTAAAATTTGCCGAATACCCCTCGCCCAAAATATTGAGCTATTATATGACTGTAAAAAAGAAAGCCGTATTTACTGTTCAAAAGTTGTACAGCCAAGGCCCAGGTGAACCTTCATAAAAAATCGCGTCAAAATAGGCGAATAAAGCAGACAAATGAGGCCTCTTTTGTCAAATATTTGTCCACATTTTTCAACGTCTAGCGATTTTAACATCGCTTCCGTAACCGCACCGATTCCATTGACCTAACCAGGATTATTCGTTAATAAGATGAAAAGAAATAGGACCAACAAAGAAACAGGATCAACAAAATTTATACTGAATTACTTGCAAAGTGTTTCACAAAAATTACCATCAACATTAAAAACAGTGAAAAAAGCTGCATGACGTCCACTCTTGACACTTAAAACGCACAACGATTTTTCTTCTAGCTTCTTAGAATGCAATTTCTGACGTAATAAGTTCATAACATTTAAAATTCGCAGTCCTATGTACTTACATATACCTACCTTGAACGTGTTTTAAGTGGATAAATCAACGAGTGTGGTAAATGAATAATAACTAACCTTACGACTTTGTAAAAAAAGACATTAATAAATCGGTGTAAACTGACCACATAAAAAATCTAGATCATTAATTTGAATTATTTCACGTGAATCCTTAAACTACTGCAGCAGATTGTGCTGTCAAAAAATCGACCGACAGGACTTGATTTTCGATATCTTTTGAGTACGTAGAAAGGGGTAATCTGTATTTCCTGACAGGTGTCAACCCTCTCTATGCTAATTTGTGGTACGACACATGCATATAGGGGTGAGGACTGAGGAGTGTAGTTGGGGTCTGGGGTCTTGGCGTTCAGAAGAGAGACACTGCCAGACAGTCTTTATCTTATGAAACATAATCATCGTTATTTTCAATAACGGAGGCGATATTTAGTTATTGTTCGTCCTTCTTTGCTTCAAGTGTCTGACACTAAAAAATGTCAACATGGCGTGCGAAATGCTAAAAACGCAGCCTTATTACATGCAAACATTTGATACGTAAGCCATTTGTATCGTTTTCATGACTTGATTTGCAGAAAAGCATAAATGCTCGAGGTCAAACATCATACATCTTGAGATTTCACTCCTACTGTGAAACATACCTGGGTGTGGGGGATTTGGAAGGTATGCACCCCACGGAAACCAAAATACCCCCATAGAATTCAATTTTTGAATTTTTTGATGCCAATGGATAGTGCTCGATGAGAAACGTTGAAAAATGGTGTTGTTTTCCGCCATACCACCATTCTTAAGGCAATTTTTGACCTTTGAAAAATCTTGCACCCCCAGAATTTTGTTGCCGCCCACCTATGCCTACGAACCCGGACCTCGTCGCAATAGGACCTTCGAAATCTGATTTACGATAAAAGATTTCCCCGAAAAAGTCCCAGTTACAATTTGCAACTATCATATGTACTATATTCAATACGTATTAGAGGAACTTTTGAACCAAACCGTGAACTAAAGCTGAGAGAAGTTACATTGTGATGCGACTAGATTATTCTCCATTCAAACAGCCAAAAAAACGCAAACCAGGGGAAAAGCGAGGGAAAGGAGAAAAGACTACTTTTGCATGAAAATATTTTCATTATGTATATGAGGCTTTCTAGGAATAAAATCCAACCTTTCTAATAGGCAGGTCTGACATAAAACGACGAATTGAAGCTCGGTCGGACGGAAGAAAAAATTGACCATTAGGTTTATTGATATCAGAACAGATTTTTGCCAATAGGGAATTTGAGGCAATACCTGCAAAATATTCCAAACGAGGGTCATAAATCAATGAAAACAATGAAAAATGTTCGAGGGAAAATTCGATAAAGGAAAGAAAATTAAAAACTGAAAGAAAATACCTTTTCGGCGCATTTCATCTCTAACATGCAATAATTTTTTCTCGTTCGAGTTTCTACCTAGCACCTTAGGCTGACTGATCTAGAAAGGAGCTGCTAAAACAAGGATATGTAGCTCTAGAATTTTAAAAGGAAAACGTTTACATTAAGAGCAGTATTAATTGTCCGAATTGTCATTAAGTAAATTTACATAACGATATCTAAGTGACTCAAAATACAAACTCAAACATATGTACATGCATGACTAAATAAATAAGGAAAATTTGTAGAATTAAAAAAGTTGAATTTCGTTGGAATTGTCCAAGGTTAAAAATTTCGGCTCAACTTAAGTTGTTAAATAAGAATTTATTCGGTCAGGATGTGACTGCGTTGACGGAAGTATTTTTGGAAAAATGTGTAAAGAGATGAAAATGATACACAGTCATGTAACCTGTTTTAAAAAATAAAGAAAAAATGTACACAGTCAGCAAAAATGACCCAATCAACTAAAGGTGAAACAACCAAATAATGTGGCCATGTTGACGGGCCAAATAAATTACAGTCAACAAACCGACCACCCTAGGATCAAATTACTAAGCAAAACTGGATTAAACAATGCACCAAAATATCCATCAGCAGTTATCAATGGAAAACTTCTAAATCTGCCGATGGAGGTTAAGACCGACTACAAAAATAAGCCTAAATCGCATATGTATGTACACTAGCCAAATAATGGTCATTTTTCACAATTTTAACACTCAAAAATCGGTCAAATGCTACTGAAACGAAATGGAAAATATGAAAGACGATATTGCGCAGTAAATGTATTGCTTGCAAGTTCTAATTTATGTAATTATTGTCAATTATGAAAATATAGATTTATTACCTGCACTTGCTGTTAAACCAGTAGTCTGTTCTATTCGGAAACGAATTTCACGCACTACTTCTTCAGGATCGTGATCGAATTCAATCGAGTCTTCATGGCACATTCTAGCCTTTGCGCACTTTAAACAAACTTCCACATTTATCTGGTTAACATCGCTTTCCATTTGAGGCGATTTGCAAATTGTTTCTTCTCTGCTTTCATCACTCGGCAATTCACACGAACAATGATCAAAATACCGCTTTCTCTTGTGAATCTTTTTGACGCTGCCTTAAAATCAATAACGTACATACGAATAAAGGAAAACTAAAGCTACACATATACAAAATATCGATATTGTATTGTATATTCTGTGCGAGTAATTAATTAAAGGCATTAAAGTATCAATAGACAATTTCTTTCAAAGCGACATGAACAGCGTACGAAAACTAAATCGAAAAATTAACTTGCTTTCAAACGATATAAGTGTTCCAAAAATCTAACAGGTAAAAGCATTCAAAATATTTACATGCATAATAGTCTGCTTATTCGAGTTAAATCGTGATTTAAATTTAAATTTTAAATTGAAATTTTAATCATTTAATACACGCCATAAATGAAGTACAGCTCGGTGAAAAAGGACGTTTGTATTAGTTTTAATTATCAAACTGCGAGTTCAATCACGATGTGCAATAGGTTTTGTGGTACCTACTTGCGACATCGCAATGGTAATCGAGGATGATTCACTTGATCTCAAAATTGTGCATTCCTATTTTGTTTTATGCCTAATCATGAAATGTTAAACGAAGCAGAATCCGGCGCATTCGGAAAAAAATAAATATATTATAAAAACTATATTATTTAATGAAAAACTCAAATGTATTTTAATCGTTATTAAATGCAAGTTCCACATAATTCGTCAAATAATACAATACAGAGCACTTATGTACACTTCTTTTAGAGATTTTAAAAATATATCTTTTTCAGCTTACAGCACGCAAGAACTGGGAGTGTTATTAAAACCATTGCTATATAGCCCCTTTTGGGCTCAGAAAATTAGCTATATAGCCTTTTTGGGCTCAGAAATTAGCTTTATAGTCTCTTTTGGGCTCAGAAATGCTATATAGTTGTCTTTTCTATGTTTCAAAAGGATTATAGCTGTTTTATCGACTCCAAAAAGAGATATGTACATAGCTATTTTTAGTCCAAAAGGGCTATATAGCCATGCTTAGGAGTCCAAAAAGGCTACATAGCTATGTTTGTGAGTTAAAAAAGGCTATTTTTTGCTGAAAATGCTCAAAAACGATTGTTTCAAAGCGATACCATCGTTTTTCACTAAAGATCCGTTTTTTACGAAACACATACATGGCTATCTACCGATTTTCGGTTTTCACCCCCCTGAAAGTTCGACCTTGCGCACATATGGCTAACAGTGATAATAAATTCAATTGGCATGCGAATATTGTTTAAAATGATAATTTTAAATTTCGACTTCACTTCATTCACGAAAAAGCAGCAATTTAGGATAGGGGACCCCGTCAACGAGTTATTCCAGTAAAATAGTTGCGTACATATACGTATTACATATGCATCCAATCTTAAAATTTCTAACATAAAAAGCCAACTCATTCCATTAAGGAAAGGGTCTTTAAGATTAAGTGCGGAAAAATATGAACATGATTCTCGAGAAGTGAAACGTTAGAATAAGATTAACATAACAAAAACAAAAATACTAGGAGGATGATCAGAATACGAATAAAAAATACCCAATGAAGCATAAATATCAGTACAATACATACCGTATTCCTCGCGGCGACGTTTCAAATATTCCGTTAAGTTCAAATACGCCTCATCTATACTCATTGAAAGATTTGGATCGTATTCTAGAAGTAGATCGCGAATAAGGGAACTGGTGCTTCGATATGAATCAAAATTAGGCGGCACAATGACGAGATCAGGGCACAATTTCCGGCCAATGAAACCTGGCATTGCCGCACGAACTCCATACTTCCGGGCAGCGTAATTCGACGTACTCTAATAATTGATTTGAGAGCTGATAGGCAGTTTACAATTTAGTTACAAATATCCTGATACTTGAAATAACACACGTAATAATGGACATTTTATTATTGTGACCATACATGATTTTATGGGGTTCTAACCACACGTGGGCGTGGGGAAGGGGAGTTTGGGGGTATGCACCCCCAAAAGGCCGGATACCCCAGAATTTAATTTTTGAATTTTTTTTGTTTTTTCGCAATTTTTTGATGCTAATGGATAGTGCTCGATGAGGAACGTTAAAAGTGGCGTTTTTCGCCATACCACCATTGTTAAGGCCATTTTTTGACATTTGAAAAAATCTTGCACCCCAGAACTTTGGTGCCGCCCACCTATGGTTCTAACGCCTAGAATTCGCGATTTTCCTAAAAATTCGTAGAAAGAGTGCTGTTTTCAGCGTTGTGGTTAAAAATACATAATCGTGACCGATATACGGTGGTATAGGAAAAGTATGAATTCTTAATGGTACCAAAAAAGGCGGATTTAGAAGGTTTGATCATACATACATGGGCAAGGTAGAGGTGGCCAGAGGGAAGTGATGTCCAGGAATGATTAAAGATTTTGGAACGACATAATTATAATTAGTTTCCAAAATTAAGCCACATTAGGTCGATTGAACTGTTTTATTGCAGTTTGCTTATCATATGTAATCATATAGACTTCGCCGTTTCCGATTAGCTATTTTTATCTAAAGTGCTCTGATGTAATGTGAGTTTTTACAACTATTATGCAGCAATACGTTTAAATCCCATTATCAATTTGCATCGAATTATGACATGATAATGAAGATGATCCGACAGCTTGTGCTATGATTTTTTGCATCCTCGAATTTGCATAATCTTAAAAACTCTCTGAGGAAACATGTGTCGACTGTACAATTTCAACTTGGAAGTTCGGTTGGATTTAAATTCTGAAATTTTTGAAGCTTCGCATGTATGTACATGTTTTTGAAATAACTGTTTTCAAATACATAATAGTGCCATATTTCCCTCAAATACATTTTCGGCAATCGTTTTTCCACAAAATATGGATCTATCACATGATACTAGTTGAAAATACTAGAAAATCTAACAAGCATTGAGTCGCTACCAACAGCCATCGGTTTGTTCCTCAGAGATGGATTCTCTCGCATTTCGACGGCAGCGAAGAAGCAATCCATATCAACATGGACTACAGTAGAATCCCAGTCTCGTTCAGATTCCAGATCGCGAATCAGCTTGTCCATCTAGTCGAGAAGATAAAAGGCAAAAATAATTCAAATTACAACAGATACAACAGTTTAATTTGAAAATTTCGAAGTCAGGAGAAGAACAGGTCTTCAGGACGATAATCCGAAAAAGATGCAGGAATTATGATAGTATTATGTATAAGTTCTGCTCACTTCGTATGAATATTACTATTTACAAAGAATTAATTATTCGCATTTTTGTGTGGTAATAACGCACTTTAAAGCATTTTTAGCCCATTTTTCCGGAGGAGAAGAAAGACCCGATTAATATAACGTCTTTTAACTAGTGGCATGTGCTTGATAGACGCGTATTTTCGAACAAATATTTACTTGATCAGCTATTTTATGTAATTTTAGTTGTAGGATTTTTTCAAGAAGCTGTCGACATTTATAGTTAATATTGTGAAAAGTTTCATCGAATGGTGTAAGAATGCAATAAAAGTAATACTTTTATTCAAATAATATCTTACCAGGACAAGTAATATGATGATTAATGATAAAGTACGATTTCTTGATCTAAGCGATTTGCGACCAATTTCGATACCTACTTGCATTTCCGCCAACTTGATTCTATCAAGAGTAAAAGTCGAAATAGCTTCCTTTTGTCTCTTTATTCTCTCTTGAATGACTTTATCACGTTTTTCGGCATGCTTCGAAAACTGCGAACCCTCCGATGCCTCTCTTATCAAGGCATTTATTCGAACCTTAAAAATGATCAAAAGCAAATTCAGTGAAGTTTTTACTTATCTCTGCAAATCCTAAATATGTACCCATACTTTAAATTCAAATGTAAAATTTAACTGCGCAAATAAACGAAGTGAAGCAATACGACGCAAAGCGGTAGAATACGTGAGAATTTTCTTGTAACTCAACCACGACGTTAACCACTTATATGTACATTTCACAAACGTCAAATCTCATTTCAGCTATCTGAAAGATGGAAACGTTTTGAAACTAATTTTAATCAATCTGCTAGGCGTGGAAAAACCTGCGGAAAAAATTTCACACTTTTCAAAAGCTGTGCACAGTATGTAGGTATCGCGATTGCTCCTTCAGTTTAAATCGCTTTTGTAAAGTTCAACGCTTTTCCAGCCTTTTACAAGCGCTCTTACATAGTGCATGAAGTTTAGTCATAAATAAAATACATGCACAATATACGAAAAAATACATTAGTATATAAAGGATGAATTTTTCCATCATAAATAAAGACTTTTTAATAAAAAAATTCAGCGCAAATTATACAACTCGTTATCGATCCTGAAAACAGCGTACGACAACACTTTAGTCACTGTTACTTTGTCAATGCCCTGAAGTCCTGCTTTATTGTCATTAATCTCCATAATTATCCCGCATTCAATAGTCAACCAGCTAAAATCAAATAAGAAATTAATATTGATACACAATCAGTAGCGGATCTAGGATTTTCCTAGGGGGCGGTACCCCAACTTTTGCAAATACAGTCGAAAATAAGTCCAAAAATTTATATTTAAATCGCTTTTAGCGCCACATTTTCCCTAAAAATTTGGAAATTCAAAACTATTTTGGTATAAAAAATCATTAAAATTCCTTTGATTTTAGCGAAGATCTGGCGCGAAGCGCCGGAAAATTTGTGAAATTAAAGCGTAAGAACCTTTAGAATCTTGAATTACTATTTATTATGTATTTAATTATAATTAAATAATTACGTATTTATAGCATTTGACGCAAAACATCGAAAATTTTGAAAAGCTATGCTTGAAAATAGAAGAAAACTATGCTGCAAAAGCTGTTTCTGCTCTCGAAATCGTCTAAAATCTATTATCTGAGAAAAAATATGGCTTCCGGACCGTCAGGAAAGTAAATAAATGTTATTACTAGCTATTATCCGGCGCGAAGCGCCGAAAAAATTAAAGAAATTATGAGCACTGACGGCCAAAAATCATTACAAATTACGTATCCTTTCTATATCCCGCCAATGATTTCTGGCAAATAGGGGGACCGCCCATCTTGAATCCGCCCTTGTACACAATGGTCAGCTGAAAAATGTACAAAGTACGAGTAGGTTGGAAAACTTTATAAACAAAAAGTAAGGAAGGACTCCAAAATAATCAGCTTGTCGAGTCAATTTTGCGAAGTAAACAAGACAAGCTATTTCGTTACAAGAGAGCTATTGGGTTCATTCGGGTTTCAGGCAGATCGACACTACGTGCATATAGAGGGGTGAGAAGGTATAACACCCCGCTGAAAGGCCAGCCAGAAAGGTACAGTCCGGCGGTTTTCAGCTGACAGAACGTTTTCTGCATCATTTTTGAGGGCAAAAACAGTAATAACTTTGTGTGCTTTTAGTAGGGATGTCCCTAGCCCCGGTGCCGGAGTTCTGCTCCGGCCCCAGGGCAAGGCCTACCCCGGCCGAGACAGAAACATTTGCAATTAATTATAAAATTCTTGGATTCTCTTTCAAAATAAATCAAGGAATCTGCGAGAAATCATAAAAATGGTCTTTTACAGAAAACTGACGAATTCAAATTAGCAAAATTTGATCGTTAGATTGTTTCTATATCTAAAATATAGGTTTGGAACCTACTTAAAAAATTTGAATTCAGCGTATGTGCTCAACTTTTAAATGAGTGATTAATATATTTACTAATATTTATTATCAATAATCAAAGGTAGCGTGTTAGCGCGTACTCATAATATACTCGGGTACCCCTAACACCTGTGCACCCCCCAAAAGCTATAACGGGACAAATCTGGGAGGTGCAGTTTTTTAAAAATAGAGATAATAAAAAATTCGCTGCCGGTGCTCTTTTTCTATTCCTTACACTCACAACTGACTGTGTAAAGAACGTATAAAGTTTTTGTGTGACGTTACAACATAAGCAATTTTAGACGGTTTTTTCCGGAGCTTGTGATTAAGTCAGTATTAACGCCTCAAACAATTTAATGCTTTTGAATTGTAGAGGAAGGGATGCTCCAGATGACACTTTTTGTTTTTTAAATTTTGCCTTAGTTCTCGAATGAGAGTGTAAACAGTGAGAAAATCTGGGGTGAAAAAACACATTTTGGTCGAGTTTTCGACTTGTTTATGTCTGCCAAGAACTCCGGTTATGAGTCCCCAGAAATTTTTTCTGATAAAAATGTATTACGGTTTATGGGTTACTTTTTGCTCGCCAGCAAACTCTTTTACGCTCAATACGGAGTTAGATCTAAGGGTTTAAGCTTAACACTTTAGTAAATGGTGTAAAAACAGATTTTATCTAAGATTTCTCTGCCAATTTTTCCGCTTATAAGTCGGGATAAATTGAAAAAACAGAAATAAAGTATCTTATAAGGGCTACACGTCGCAGCTGACCGCGTTTAAAAATGGAATATTGAGTTATTTATGAGCTGTAAAATTCGTAATTAAGGGTGTTAAATGGGCGGAAAAACACGGTTTTCCCCTATTTTGATTGTTATATATGTCAAATATTATGCGGAACAGAAGTTTTCCACATACAAAGATAATATGATTAAATGGCTACAAACTGGCCTAATCCGAATTTCTTTACACTTTTTTAAAGTTTACAATGTGGTGGTTGGTGGAAAATACGTTTTTGTCCGTTTTTTGTTCGCTACTTCTCCGTTTAGAAGTCGGGCCAAGTCGAATAGAATAAAAAATACTTTCTAAGGGTTACACGTCACAGCAAGTTGCGTTTATTTACATCAATGTTCAGCTTTTTACGGAGGCGAAAAGTCAAAAATTGAGCGAGTTAAACGCGTTCCTGTCTTGTTTTTTCTGCCAACTTCTCCGCTTATGATTCTGAAAATGACCTCAAGTCTAAAAATGTACCAGCAAATCAAACGTGATACGCCATTTGGGCGTGCGTGGTATAAAGTGATTTACATGCAATATTCATTTGTCTTCAGGCCATTGTGGAGACATAATTTTTTCAGAAATGTTGATCGTAATATCAGAGTAATATCAGAATTATTAATCCGACTAACATCTTCACACTCTGTGGTTGTGTAAAGTTTACACCGCAAATCAACGTTAGTTCCAGAGCCCTACGAAAGCTTAGTTTTTCTCACAATGTTCTACGTAACGTCAGAATTAGGAATCTGACTGTTAGTTTTCTTTACACCCACTAGTTTAAAGTTTGCAATATTCATTTATTGTTAATGTGTAGTTTACATTACACATTTAGTTACATCCAGAGCACGTTTTTTGAATAAGTTCCATTGTATCTTTTCTTTACACCCAGTAGTTATGTAAAGTTTACACTGAAAATTAAATTTAGTTCCAGAGCGTTGCAGAAGCTTAATTTTTTCAAAATCTTCTATGCAACGTCAGGATTACAAATCTGGGCGTAAGTGTTCTTTACACCCAATATTTGCTTGAAATTTATGCCGAAAACTTTTAATCCGTTTCAAAGAAATTAGATTGCCTTGTTTATAGAAGATAATGCTGATGTTCAGAACAATATTGTTTACTGCGTTCTTGGACTGCTGGCATTTTTGTGGCGTTTTACCGTATGTATTTACTGACTAACTTACTCAGATCATGCTAATTAAAAGTAGGGTCCAAGCAAAGAAAAATGCTCTGATGGAACAAAAAAGACGAATATACTTGGGATTACGGATTATCTATGATGTAAAAGGAGGGGACATGGAAAAAGCTACCTATGTATATGTCAAAAATCGCAAAATCTGTTAAAAATCTGACTTTTTCTAAGCAACGCAAAAGATCGAAGTATATTCTGCGGCCTTTAAAAAATTGTACCCTTCTTTAAATAATTTTCAATTAGTCACATAAGAGTGCTTAAACATAATCATAAATTTTCACCTTTTGTAAACTGCTTGCAAGTTGCAACACTTACTAGCTTCGAATTGTGATTGATAGAAAACTAACTGCCATTGTATTAAGGTGTTTTATTTTGTTATCATGAGGATAATAGCAAGCAAGCCTGGCGTCAATAAATTAGTGCACACAATCGTTGCGGGCATGCAAGTGTACCTTCATGTAGTCTGTTTCACGTAAGGTTGCGCGTTTCCTATTCCTTTAAACTAACAATTTCTTTGATTGACTTGAATGCATCGATGTTTACTATTCCATTCAACGGGCTTACCAAGTCGCTCCTGTTTATTCCAGCTACATAGCCAATTAACTTGCTGCTTTTTCAATCGCTTTTTTGGTTCAATAGTTTATTTCAACCTGCAGGCCGTAGAATATACTTCGATCTTTTGCGTTGCTTCGAGAAAGTCTGATTTTTAACAGATTTTGCGACTGTAGGCACATACATAGGTGTAGCTTTTTCCTATTCCCCTCCTTTTACATCCTTAATAATCCACGATCCCAAGTACATATATTCATCTTTTTTGTTCCGTCGGAACATTTTTCTTTGCTAGTTATTTATATATTTGTGATTTATTTATTACTTTTTTTCGCTCAGATTAAATAGCATAAATCGAATGACGCATAGATTTTAATTCTATTCTGTTAGATCTTATAAGCGAAATTCTTATGATCTATTAAATCTGACCGGTTAAAATGCATAAAATCAGTGAAACGATCAGCTTTAGAAGAGCGATGTTTCATGCTGTGTTCGCAGTTCTTGGTCATCTGACCTAAAATCAGAAATAAATATTGTTTCTGTTTTATGCCAAATAATAATGTTCTAATCGTAATTCACAATTTGCGGAATTTTTCGAAAACCAAGCTTAAGCTGTCAGGAATATTTATCGCATCGGTCACAACTTTGAAAAGAAGAAGATGGTTAAAATTCGTGCATCCATGATTTTTATGGCTTAGTACAGCTGGAAGACACGACTAATTGTAAGTAGGTACTGTAGAAGCGGTTAGTCTTAAATCCAAACATAATCGATACTTAAATTAATACTTAATTAACCGAAAACTTATGAATTGTCATAACCTTCAGTCCTTTGAATGGAAACTCACAAAAAATGATCGGGTTAAAGATAAAAATGCATACTACATATCAACTGAAATGCTTTTATTTTTGATTTTTCTGCGGACAAGTTAATATTTACCATAAATAAAATGACGAGCACGTAGCATTATAGAAAATTTCTATTTTTCTTTAAAACTGACATCAATTATTGAGAGCTTAAATCAAAAAGTGATGTGAGTATTCTATAATGAACTTTAAAGTTGCCTCGCAATTCTTGACTTCCTCGGAAATCAGTCATGAACTTTTAAAAATAGATAGCTTGGACATTTAATTTAACTGATTTAGTATCAGAAGCATCACTGATATTTTTCAAACTGTTTTTTAACTTCAACAGCTTTCAACTTTAAGTCTTTATACGGTGAGTAACCTGTAATTAATCCCTTTTTCACATTCATATGATTAAGTACAGCCATAAAAAGTATCATAAATGATCTTAAGTGTACATCCCTTATGTATACAATATGTATGTTATGTTGACTCTATCATCTTATAGGGTAACATGCATATAGTATACATTAGGGATGGAACGGATACTAAAATTTTTAAAATTTCGGGTCCGGATCCGGATCTCAACAGACTAAAATTTCGGGTCCGGGTCTTTGACCTTAGACCCGACCGGGTTCGGGTCCAAAGGTACCCTATACTGTGCAATAATTATTGATATCTGCCGTTATATAACATTATTATATTCCTTGTTTTTAGATAATGGTAACATGATCAGAAATCATAAATAAAAAATGAATAATAATGTTCAAAAGAAGGTTAAGCTAGCTTTGATCCTATTGGCTCATGATAAATGGATTTGCATGATGTACATAGCTCATTAAAACGTTTTTTCGCTGTTTTTGTTGTTTCCGAATCGTTTGACAAATAAAACTTTAAATATGTAGTATTACTCTTACTTAATCTCGTTGCGTTTATTTCTAGAAATGAAAGTTCATTAAGTGAAACTATGATGACTTAACAACTTTGTCTTTTCCAGACAATGAAATGAATTAAAGGCTAAATCTGCATATTGTCCCTAGTTTAATGCTGCTCTATTCAATCAATTCTTATCAGCTGTTTTTACTGCCTATTATGAAATAATCATACAATTGCATTAAATACTTATTTCTCAGTTTAATCAGAAAATAATTTGACTAGGTTCCTAAAAATTCACAATTTTCGGGTCCGGGTCCAGGTCCTGATCTTTTGAAAATTTCGGGTCCGGGTCCAGATCTTTACTTTTGAAAATTTCGGGTCCAGATCCACAAAAATCGTCGGATAGTGCCGGATCCGGGTCCGGATACTTGAACCCGGTCCATCCCTAGTTTACATCATAACATCTTGCCCCGGCCCGGCCCCAGCTAAAAAGTCTGCCTCAGGACATCCCTGCTTTTTAGTCAGAAATGCACAAAATTGATCAATTTATCTATTTTTTAGCTTTAAAAGCGATATGTATACAGAATGGACTAAAAATGCTTTTAAAATGTACCACAAAAAAGTGTTTTATACGCTATTTTGACAATTTTTGTCGTTTTTATAGCAAAAGATCGTGAACACTAAATTTACTGCTTTGGATTTTTGGGATTTACCCCTACCCCTCCTGCCGACCCTGACCATGTGCATCTATGGAATGACACTTTGTTATAAAGCGACTTGCATTATAGAACTGAAGCGGACTGAAATATTTTATTGCAAACGATGACAATTACAAGGAATGCAAAAAGGATGCACTGTCGATTAAACGAGCGACATTATGTAAAAGGAGACATGCGAGTCACGATCATAGGTGGGCGGCATCTAAATTCTGGGAGGTGCAATATTTTTCAAAGGTCAAAAAATAGCCCATAAAATGGTGGTATGCATACGTGGGTGGGCAGCACCAAAATTCTGGTGGGTGCAAGATTTTTTAAAAGGTCAAAAAATGGCCTTAAAAATAGTGGTTTGGCGAAAAAACACCATTTTTCAACGTTTCTCATCGAGCACTATCAATTGGCATCAAAAATTTGCGCAAAAAACAAAAAAAATTTAAAAATTGAATTCTGGGGGTGGGGGTATTTTGGTTTCTCGGGAGGGGGTATACCCCCAACCCCCTTAACGCCCAGAGGTGGTGGTATGGCGAAAAAACACCATTTTTGAACGTTTCTCATCAAGCACTATCCACTGGCATAAGAAATTGCGAAAAAAATGAAAAATTTCAAAAATTGAATTCTAGGGGTATTTCGCTTTCTCAGGGGAGGAGGGGTGCATACCCCCAATCGCCCACGCCCAGGTGTGTTCACGATAATGTCAATTTATTTATGCTTGTTCTTATAAAAACTTGGATAAGTCGACTTCGATAAGCTGAGATTTAAAAATATTCAAGTTAGGGGAAGAAACTACAAAACCAGGTACCTAAGTTATTCCAAACGGAAATTTACTCTTAAAAAATCGAATTTTTGTAAATTAGAGCGAACAAGAGGTACATCTAGCTTATAACGATTTGAACTGCGAGTAATATTTTTGTTAAACACAAAAAATTGGTCATGACAAGCCAAGATTTTTAAGTAATTAATTGATAAATAATTATTAATCAACCCTAGACTAATGCTTAGTTTACTGACATTAGCGAATAGAATATAAAGGTGTGCAAGGTCAAACTTTCAGGGGAGGTGAAAATCAAAAACTTCGAGATACCTAAGCGCTTTATAAAACACGATTCTACAGCGAAAAAACAATACTATCGCATTAAAACCGTCTTTTTCGAGCATTTGTAATAAACATATAGCCTTTTTGAACTCACAAAAATATCCATATACCCGTTTTGGTCTAAGAATAGCTATTTAGCTCTTCTGAAGCCGAAAAATAGCTATAAATCGTTTTGAGACTCAGGAAAAAAATATAAACTTTAACATCTTCCAGATTTTTATATGATTAGAAATGCTAGATATATCAGAATTCCCAGAAACGAAATATATTTGATAGTCCAGGGAAAATAACAATACACCCAAAATAAATACGTACATATATGAAAGTCTTTTGAGCCAACAGACACGGGCAAGGGTATTGCGAACTTAGCAAATGTGTGTCCAAAAATAGCGAGAAAGCCGCAGCATGCTTTCCTTCTTATTCTCGTCTTTTCTTTACACTTGATTCTTGAGCACAAGAAGTTCAGCAGCGGGTCAATTTAAACAATAACGATACGAGAAGTCAAATTTTCAGATCAAAGCAATTATTCAGCTTTGTATATACAGGATGTCACAAAATGATAGCCCTCAGAAAATCAATTTCAAGGAATCACAGAAAAAATATACAAATACCATGTTGTAGAGCATTGAATTCTGCGTCGGATGCTTATTTTTTCAACACTCAATGTGACCCGGTTAATTTTTTATTGATCAAAAACAAAAAATATCTACGTATTTCGGAATTCACGACTACGCACTTCGATGTAAAATCAATGTGATCACTCTCAGCTGCATCGATCTGATTCAAATGCTTGCATCTTGAGTGTAACAGATTTCCAGACAGTTATGTATCGTATTCTAATTCATTTAACACAATATGAAAAATTTTCGATAGCGTTTCTGCATAATAGCGACCGATTTCCGACTCCCACGTGCATGCACTGTTCTACCCGATCCTTAACAATTTCACAAAGATAGATCTTTTTAACAGCTACTTGTGAAAAATTCATTTTGCGCAAAGTGTATCTTGCTCTGTATTATCCGAAGCAGCATTGAATGCTCTACAGGATGGTACTTATAGATTTTTCCTATCGTACATTGAAGTCGATGCTAGTTAATTGAGGCGGCAAGCTTGTCCCTTATTGACAATTCTTCCAAGGAGTGCGTCATAGATTGAGCAATTTTCGGCGCGTTCATCATTAAACAGTATAAAATCCCAGTGCACACCTTCGTCCAGTGCACATTCGGTTTCAGCATCATCAATGTCCGAGACGAAAGCCCAGCCTCTCTTTTTTCTTGCGGTCACGCTGGCTTCAATTCTAACACACACTATTTTTTCAAACGTATTTCGGAAAAAGAGTAAGTCCGAATACCGTCTACAATCGGCGACAATAAGAATTTCGTAGTTTTCACAATTGGCTATGGCTAAACGACAAAAGTAGGACGGATCTGCTCTTCTAATCTGTTCGCCCCACTCGACCATTTCTCTATAAAATCATACAGTACATAGGTAAATACTCCAAAGATGTCAAGAGGTAAAATTTGAAGATTAAATATTTTTTTAGATCGAATAATAAATGTGGTATACAAAGGCAGGAAACGAAAATTGTAAGGTAAAATCTTATCAAATCGGAGCCGGTTTGGGAGGACGTAAAAGGCTTTCAACTTGCGCATCGATCGAATGCAAGATAGATAAGAAAACAATGTGCAAATTATCATTAATCTGGTCATATAGATATTGTGCAGTTAGGAACCAAGTGTCAATTATCTGACTGTAATTGCGACTTAACGTTTTGTTTGTTCGTGGTTTTTCGAAGTCGGATATATGTCACGGCAATTTTTTCATATCCACAAATTTAAATTTGGCATATGAGGCTTGAGGTCTCTACCATGCATGGGCAGCATAGCAACTGAGTTTTGGGGTATGGGTGATAAGAAACTGACAAAAACCAAGAATAAGCAAAAAATTTAAATCTGGAGGTCTACCGATTTTGGGGAGTTTACTGGATTCTCAGTTGTCTTAATTCCCCTAAATCCCACGCCCACGTGTGGTCTCGCTTGACTCGATAATCAAATGTATGAAAAAGTCAGAAATCTCTCCCCTTTAGTGTAGCGATTTAAAGAAAATCAAAATTTTCAAACATTTTACGCGAAAAGAAGTCTTGTTCTAAAATTTTAAGAAGATTTCATTTCAGCGCGAAATCCCGACGTCAAAGTGCTTAGCAAATTGTAAAATTTAGGCAGAAAGACGGCTGAGATAAATAATTATCGTTTTACTCATAGCAATCAGGCACCTGCTAAGTGAATAAACGAATCTATCAAAAAAACAAAAATGAAGAATAAAAAATTTGCCACGAAATTTTGTCGAAAAACTGATGAAATTATTACATTTCACTCCATTAATGCTTGCGAAAGTCATAAAATATTAATTGCCTATAAACAATCATTATTTATGCGCGCAAAAATGTGGCTATCAGGAATAGGTGGCGGCACCAAAGTTCTGGGGGGGGTGTGCAAGATTTTTTCAAGTCAAAAAAATTACTTTAAAATGGTGGTATAGCGAAAAAAACACCATTTTCAACGTTTCTCATCGAGCACTATCCATTGGCATAAAAAATTGCAAAAAACAGAACAAATTTTCAAAAATTGAATTCTGGGGGTATTTTGGTTTCTGGGGGTGCATATCCCCCTCCACGCCCAGGTATGCTATCAGGCCGATAAGAAACCTGATGTTAATAATCAGTTCTAAACCTTGATCTGAGAAATTATAGTCAAAAATTATTTAAGGAGTGCAAGTCATTCGTTATCTCACCAAACTGGGCCTATGGGGAGCCGCCCATACTTGGGCAGCAAGAAAATTCTGGGGGGGGGGGGTGCAAGATTTTTTGAAGGTCAAAAATGGCCTTAAAAATAGTAGTATGGCGAAAAAAACACCATTTTCGACGTTTCTCATCAGCACTATCCATTGGCATAAAAAAATTGCGAAAAAATCGAAAAAAAATTTCAAAAATTGAATTATGGGGGTGGGGGGTATTTTGATTTCTGGGGGGTGCATACCCCAAACCCCCCATGCCCAGGTATGGAGCCGCCCTTCTATTTCATCACAACCATACCTGCTAGGGACGGAACTGAACTTTGAGGAAATTGTATCTTATTTCCAAAATACTAGTGGAACACACTTTATGTTGCGCCAAAACGATCATTTATATAACTGAACAATGTATTATATAATTCATTCTAGTTTCACCTTCTGTAGTGCTCCTTGTAGTCATCAGATCCCATTAATCTCTCGGCATTCAGACAATGTATTTTCGCGAATTGCTGTTTTAACGGTTCACTCAAGTGTATGATATCAACAGTCAAATCGTGAGTCGAAAGATCCGATTTCAACTTGGATGCAATAAAGTCTTTGCCAGATTTCCGTTTGCCAGAAATAAGAATAACTAAACGAACCATATGTGACAATTATCCTAAAATGTGTTAAATTAAAATAGCCGAATTGAAAGAAAAATGATAACGCTTTGAGAGGTCCATGCAATCGAAAGATAAGGGATCGAACATTAATACCCTAAGAACTTAGGGTTAAGTGTCTGGCTCAGCTTTGAAAGGTTGACCAATAGCTTTTAATGCTACGGAGTTGCAATCATAGATAGGCAGCAACTACATTTTTGGAGTCTGGGAACGAACTCACGAAAACATCGCTCAAGATCAATTTCCAGGCGTCTATGGGATTCTAGGAACCCCACGTTCACGTGTGCTTGCAATATTTTTTGTTTGAAGGCACATTTTATATACAAAGACACGATAGGTATCATAAGGCTTACATTTTATGCTTAATAAACTTTAGTATTCTATAATATAGTTCAGTAATGTTCTGCGAGCTTAAACTGCTTCGACATTTATTTTCACCAACTTTTTGGTCTCTGGCAATGGAGACATACAGATTTTATCAATACGGCGCCAAGTGCCTGCATTTTGGTCTTTTTAAAAGTAAATTACGGGCATTATAAAGTCACATACATATTACAGAAAATTACCACTTATGGCGCTAAGCTTGGAAAATATTCTATTTGCCAAACATAAAAAACCGTGCCAAGTTGCTCTGTTAATGCTATGTGGATGTGGATTTTATTCTATACAGAAAAGCGTGTAGAAGCCACTTTCAAACGCATCAAATTCAAGAGCTAAGAGATCGGATTAACCGTAATCCATTAGGATTTCAATAAAAAAATTTCATACGCGTCACTTAAAACCTTGAATCATCCAATCTAGTCCCTATTTTGGCAAAGATCCGACCTTTATTTAAAAAGTTGTTTCAAATTTTCCTTCGCACAAAAGCTCTTATCTCTACAAAGATGGCCCTACAAATGTTAGGACCAGAAATTTTTTCCGGTCACAAAACTAATCAATATATAAACAAAAGTCACGTGCATAGTCCGACTTCATCGTTTCCTTAAGTGTGGACATTCAAAGGCCCACGATTTAAACGTCTGATGGCGACATATTAATCATCATATCTGCCTCGCTTAAAAAGGTGCCATTATGCGAACTGATTAGTGAGAAGAAAAAGAGTAAAAACCACTTGAAAATTTAATCACGAAACAAGTAAAATCGGCTAATAGATTTACAATGCACAATAAGATACAAAAATATCGCAGCCGGTGGATAGGCACAACATGTTGATTATAGCATACAAATAAAACGGAAATATTAGCAATAGTACAAAAATGCGACAAATAAATACAGCAGATGTGCCTAGCGTTTCATGCATATCATGTCACATGGTGGGCGAAAATTTGTTCGGCACTAAGATTTTTGACTTCATCTTACGTATCAGAGGCACTGAAAGCATTAGTAGGTACGTATACTTACACCGACCGATATAATATTGAGCTAGAGAAACTATTAAACAGCATTCCTATGTACCACACATAGACTAAGCCAAAATGGCACGTCCAGGGGCCCAAAGGGCTAAAGAATGAAGACAGGAAACAGAGGCAAAAATTATAATTT
This sequence comes from Mermis nigrescens, assembly GCA_036768485.1. Lineage (NCBI taxonomy): Eukaryota > Metazoa > Nematoda > Enoplea > Mermithida > Mermithidae > Mermis > Mermis nigrescens. The sequence continues at coordinate 573,342 of JAVLUZ010000167.1, read as the reverse complement.
TTTGAAGTATGTAATAAACTATGGCTATTAGAATAAAGGAACGACAAAAAACGAAAAAATCTACAAAAGTTCACGTATGAATATGTATAACTGTTATGCAGAGGAATGAATCGTTTAATAAACTACTGAATATTACGATTTGAACTTAGTGTGCACTGTGCACCATTCAAACCTATTTTAAATGCATGCAGCTAAAGTGCCTTTTTGGGCTTTAAAACGATGGGTACGTGTCAAAAAGTATATTTTTGAAGCTTCTGCACCGTTTCTTATTTCTAGAACACAAAATTATGAAAAATTATAAATACAGAAAAAATTGAATTAATTAAACAAACGGAGGTGCCGTGCCGCCCCCTTACGAAAATCCTAGATCCGCCACTGCCACTTCTTTTTACCTGTGTCCAACACATTTTTGTCCCAGCCAGGTTTACGCCACGTTTCTTCTCGAATTTGTCGTCTTTTTGACAGGCTTTCATATGCTGCAAAACCGAAGTTTAAGAAGAACTAAAGAGAAGGTAAGTAAGATAAAAAATAACCCCAAAAGTGATAAACAACGTACAAGCGGCCGACTTGCGTGAAAAATCCACCGAAATCCTGATTAAAGTCGCGCCTGTGATTTATTCCTTTAGCCCTAAACGACGACTAAATAATTACTAGCGATTTTTTAGGTACCGACATTTGTAAAAGCCCGAAAATCTGAAAGGGGTGCACAAATATTTTGTAAAAGGGTAGTCAAATTTCTAACATTCTGAATAAATCGTCGAAAAATGCTGATTTTCATAAATTTAAACACTATGCTTTGCTATAATAATGAAAATAATTTTCTCAGAAAAAGTTGAAGAAAAAACTGTTTTATGTACACAAATATCTGTAACAAAATAATTCGTAGATTCATAGCTTACCAGCTGCTGCCCCATTCGAACATTGTGCCTGCCTAAAACATAATTTAAGCATAAGAAAACATATTTGAAATTAAAAAGGTGACGAAACGAGACTATACGGACACAAATATAGTTAACAGTGTTACTTTAAGAACGTAACTACGCATTTCGTACACGTTCTTTGAACTTTTCGGCTTTGGGTCGCCCCAATAGGAAAATGCAAGCATTAAGTTATTTTCTCTTTTGCGACACAATCTTGCTTGATCAGTTCGCAATACACGCAAGTCCTAGAATTAGTTGAAAATCACGTCACAACATGCGAGGGAAACAGAAGAATATTTTGTTTACCCCATCGTTTTGCACTGCGGCTAAGACTTCATCAGTGCCCAAATAACCTTTTTCGTACTTCCACAAGTGGACTAAAGCAGAAATAACAGAACACGAAAATGAGTTGCCTAGTAGAATAAATAAAAACAAAGTTATGATAAATTAATTAATATATATCGAAATTGTTAGTATTATTATAGCATTTTAAGGTAATGTAACAAAGAATTGATAAATTCACTCTTTAATTCAAGAACAAAGGGTCTGTTATTGCTGATAATAAACGAAGCCACAAAACCTGCAACTTCTAAAACTAAAAATCACACTTCATCAGAAACAAAAGTAATTGAATCTCTCGGATTTTTGCGCTGATTCCAAAACTGGCATTAGAATTGCTGTAGCACGCAAATTTTTTGAGACAATTGCATATCAAATTTATGCAAATCATGACTTTTGCTGATATTAATTATGCAAATCTAGGAGCCACAACGATTTTTTGAGTTAAAACTATAATTATTTTTATACAAACTTATTCGTAATTTAAATATCACTGGCGTTGCGTAATTTATTCTTGTAAAATATTACACATAATTTGCATATTTAATTTAGTAAATTTGTTGTTTCACAGAAGTCAGTAAAATATGCTGCGAGAACTTTTTTAATTTTGGTAGGGAATCGTGTAAGTATTATGTTGTAAGATTTTGTCCTACTATGATCACTTTGCCTTTCCCAATTTGATATTTGCACACAAAAAGTCATAATTCGCATAAATTTAAATGTGCAAAGATCTCAAAAAACACAAAACGTCATAATTTGCATAAATTTTTATAAGCAGATATCTCAAAAACTTGACTTGCTACGAAAATTCTGTGATTAGATTTGGAATTAGCGTACGAAATCTGATCTAGAATCAATTAATTTCGTTTCTGATGAAAACGAAAAGTATAAATTTTTAGACCAGTGTTATTATTCACTTTAGATTACACACAGGCGTGGGGGTATGCACCCCCGAGAAACCAAAATACCCCCCCCAGAATTCAATTTTTGAATTTTTTTTTGGTTTTTTTCGCAGTTTTTTGATGCCAATGGATAATGCTCGATGAGAAACGTTGAAAATTGTGTTTTTCCGCTATACCACCATTTTTAAGGCCACTTTTTGATCATTGAAAAATCTTTCAGCCCCCAGAATTTCGGTGCGCCCACCTATGCTTTAGACTCGTGAATGCTAAACTGAGATGAAGAGAGAAAAAAGGGAAAAGTTAAAAAAAGTCGAAAGTTGATAGAGATCCTTGTGCAGATTTGCGGTTTAAAGTGAGTAACCAATATTCTGACTACGATAAAACTTAGAAGACCGTTATTTTCAAAACAAAAGTATAATTCCTAGGATGCTAATGAGAAAATGATTTTCAATTACAAATTCCGCATGAAAATTTGAAACATCAGAAAAAAATTTTTCCGCAAGAAATAAAGAGACATGCGCTATTTATGACACCAAAATATCAATATTATTGCGATTTTCATTAAATTTTCAGCGACTCGACTAAACTGCAATCATATTTTTGAAAATCCAGACCATCACATTGTAAAGAGAATGAGCAGCGTATGTGTGCAAATGCCAACGCCATTAGCTTGGCTTGTTAGGCCTTATACTTGTAGGCCACATTGTACTATTTCAGACAAGAAATCTTTTAAAATCATACTTCCAACAAGCTCGCAACTAAATTTACGCTTTCATCCTTCTGGAGGTCTAGATCCCAAACATCTTACGAAACGTCTGATTCCCGACTTTTAGTTTTTTACAACATCCTCACTCCTAATCTTCTTTATTTTTCCTCTTCAACATTACTTTAGCTTTCTATTAATAACCTACTATCCACACCACATATTAATGAACTAGCAAAGAAAAATGCTCCCATGGAACAAAAAAGACGAATATGCTTGGGATTTTGAATTTTTAAGGATGTTAAAGGAGGGGACTAGAAAAAAGCTCATATAAATATATGCCTAAAGTCGCAAAAACTGTTAAAAATCAGACGTTCACTAAGCAACGCAAAACATCAAAGTATATTCTGCGGCCTGCAGATTGAAATAATCTATGGGACCAAAAACGATCGAAAAAGCAGCAAGTTAGCTACGAAGTAGCTATGGGAAATTAGATGGATTAAACTAGGAGCGACTTTGCAAGCCAATTGAATGAAATAGCAAACATTGATGCATTCAAGACAATCAAAGCAATTGTTGGTTTAAGGCAGTAGGAAAGGCGTAAGCTTACGTGAAACAGACTACATGTCGTTACACTTGCATGCCCGCAACGATTGTGTGCACTAATCAATTGACGCCATGTTTGCTTGCTATAATCCTCATGATAACAAAATAAAACACCTTTAAATACAATTGCAGTTAGTTTTCTATCAATCACGATTCGAAGCAAGTAAGTGCTGCAACCTGCAGGCAATTCACAAAAGGTGAACATTTTAGATTATGTTTATCCACTCTTATATGAAGCATTGAGAATTATTTAAAGAAGGTTACACTTTTCAGAGGCTGCAGAATATACTTCAATTTTATGCGTTGCTTAGAGAAAGTCTGATTTTCAACAGATTTTGCGACTTTAGGCATATACATAGGTAGCTTTTTCTAGTCCCCTCCTTTTACATCCTTAATAATCCACAATCCCAAGTATATTCGTCTTTTTTGTCCCATCGGAGCATTTTTCTTTGCTAGTAATACCCTACTTTAAATTAGCTTGATTTGAGTAAATCAGTCAGTAAACACATACGGTAACATACCACAATAATGACAGCAGTCTAAGAACGCGGAAAACAATATTGTTCTGAACATCAGCATTATCTTTTTTAAACAAGACAACCTCACCTTCTTTAAACAGATCAAAGGTTTTCAGCATAAACTTTACTCAAATATTGGATGTAAAGAACATTTACGCTCAGATTCGTAATCCTGACGTTGCATGGAACATTTTGTAAAAATATCAAGGTTTTGCAACGCTCTGAAACTAAATTTCATTTTCAGTGTAAAATTTACATAACTACTCGGTGTAAAGAAAACATACAGTCAGATTCTTGATTTATTCATTTCTTTATTTATTTTTTATTTACCTATTTATTTATTTAGATTAACCTTACAAGAATATTTTGAAAAAATTAACGTTTTGCAACGGTCTGGAATTAAAACAAATTTGTAGTGTAAACGACACATTAACAATAAATGAATAGTGCAAACTTTACACAACTACTGGGTGTAGAGAAAACTAACAGTCAGATTCGTAATTCTGACGTTACGTAGAACATTTAGAAAAAATTTAGCTTCCGCAAGGCTTCAGAACTAAAATTAATTAGCAGTGCAAACTGTATACAACAGCGTGTAAAGCAGATTTCAGTCGAATTCGTAATTCTGATATTACTCTGATATTACGATCAACATTTATGAAAAAATTAAGTCTCCACAATGGCCTGAAGACAAATAAATATTAGATGTAAAGTACTTTACACCACTGTCGAGTGTAAACAAACGCGCCTAACTGGCGTACCACACTTGATTCCTGGTACATTTTTAGACTTGAGATCATGTCCAGACTCATAACCGGAGAAGTTGGCAGATAAAACAAGACAGAAATACGTTCAATACACCCAATTTTTGACTTTACACCTCCAGAAAAAGCTAAATATTGATATAAATAAACACAATTTGCTGTTACGTGTACCCCTTAAAAAATACATTATTTTTCATTTCATTCGACTTATCTCGACTTCTAAACGGAGAAAGTGGCGAACAAAAATACGGTCAAAAACGTATTTTCATACCATCCACCACATTGTCAATTTTAAAAATCTGAACCCAACTCCCCATTGACTATAAAGAAATTCGGTTCAGGCCAGTTTGTAGCCTTTGAATCGTAGTACGTTTGTATGAGGAAAACTTCTGTTTCGCCAAATATTTGAGATATTAACCAATCAAAATAGGAAAAAACGTGTTTTTCCGCCCATTTTACACCACTGATTTCAAACTTTACACTCCAATAAATAACTCAATATTGCGTTTTTAAACGCGGTTCGCTGCAGCGTTTAGCCCTTAAAAGCGTGCTTTATTTTTAAAAATTTAATTTATCATGACTAATAACCGGAGAAGTTGGCGGAGAAATCTTCGACAAAACCTGTTTTTTACAATATCCATTAGTGTGTAAAGTTTAAACATCTAGATCTAACTCCGTATTGAATGTAGCAAAAGTTTGCTGGTAAGCAGAAAGTAGATCTTAAGCTGTAGTACATTTCTATCCAAAAAATTCCGCGGGACTTATTACCGGAGTTGTTAGCAGACAGAAAGAAGAAAAACGCGACCAAAATCTGTCTTTACACTCGCATTTTTCTGCACTCTTTACATTCCCCCTCGATAAGTAATGCGAAATTCAAACAACAAAAAAAATAGGGATCTAGATAAATCAATTCTCTAGAAGGCTGTACCATCAAATTGTATGAGGCATTTACACTGAGTTGTGTACACGCTGACTAAAAATGCGTTAAAAGTTTGTATGTAATAACGCTACGCCAAAACTTCCTACATGCTTATTACAAACTCGGTATTATGTGTGAACAAAAAAAGAGCACAAAATTTTTTAATCTATCTTTAAAAAAACCGCACTTCCCAGGCATGCCCTTTTATAGCTGTAGAGGGAGGACATATGTTGGGGTACCCAAGTATAGTATAGATAACGCGCTAACGCGCTACCTATGATTTAGGAATTACATAGATACGAATCACAGAATAAAAATTATAGTAGTACTCATTTCATCCTGATTTCCAAATTGCACATTCCAGCTGCCAACAAGAACTATGGGCAATCGCTTTGCTTTTAGTGCATCAACGTATTGTTCACTATAAGAAACGAGAATGTAAAATGCATGCGGCATTATCCTAAGCTACCTAAAAGAAAAAATATGGATTAGAAATTTGGCATACTATGTAGATAGATACTCTTCTATATTCGCTGGTTTGACTTGATGAGCTAAAGGAAAGTTAGTCAAATAAATTATTTTACGAACAGTAAAATCAGATTAAATCAAGTTCATGAAGTCTCATTACGGAATTTGAACTCCAAAATACAACTTCGAAACAAGAAGGTCACAAATAACTCTTTCAAAAGTGGTCAGTTCATATCCAGTGTTTTTTTTGTGGATATTACCAAATTTTCAATATTAAGCCCACAAAATTTTTCGATTTTTAATTATTTTTATACTTGGATTAGATTTTTTATTTTTCCATACTATCTTTCCCATACAAATTTTCGAATTTTCAATTTAACTGAGTTATTCGCTTATTTTTTGAATCAAAAAAGTGATAAACATTTTCCGCTCATCAAAAATTTCAAGTTTTTCTTTAATTTTAGATCACAAAATCCGACCAATGATAATCTTTATACCTGCATTTTCGACGTCAACATGTACATTCTAATCGACAATAAATAATGAGCAAAGGAAATAAAAATAGTAATCCATATTTATGCTATCTACTATTTCACATTTAATTATAATTCTTGTTATTAAACAGGCGTAAACAAACATGCAAAATATTGGAATTCTGGGAAGAGGGAGAGTTGAAATTTCGGAGTGTCTTCTTAGGACCGAAAAATTGTGGATACGCGTCAAAAACATCGTTTTTTGGCATTCCTGATGATGCTCTCTTTCTAGAGCATAAAAACAAAAAATTTTAAAAATTTTTAAAAAGTCGAACATATTAAATAAAACAAGAGCATATATCGCAAAGCACGAAAATTTGACACTTTTGGGAAAATATACTGGAAACGCTTAAGAAAAGCACGCTTTCGAAATTTTGGGACTTATGCGAAACCACAAATTCTGGAGGAGGGTAAAAAATTTCCATCTGAGGGGAGGATAAAAAAATGTCCATGGGAGGGGTGAAAATTTTCCTGGAGAGTGATGGGAGTGAAACTTCTCCCTTAAACTCTCAAGATCATGTATGGGCGTAAACTGAGTGAGCTGTGCTAAAATTGAGCTACCTGCCTAACGAAAAAAAGGATTGTAATATTAGAACCCTTAAATAAGGCAGATTGGCGAGAGGGTCAAGTAAATGGCACAAATAAGTCTGAAGATTCCGAAAAGAAACTCGTGCATTAAAAAGGAAATCGAATGAAAGCTTATTTGTTGTAATATTGCGCGTACTCGATAGTTCATATACGAAATCCTTATCAGATAAAATTGAAGAATGGGCCGTAGTGCTCGACTGTCCGTCCCTCGCCTTCATTAAGCGAGATAACCATCCTGATTTATCGAGCACATCCTCACCACTTCCAGTATGTATAGCTGCTGTTATATTGAAGCATCTGGCATTATTAAACACAAATTTAAAACGGATGTACATGACTGAATTAAGCGATTATTCATATGTAGGTACTTATAATAAGAAATCTTGCGTACGCTTACCTCTTCTGACTCCTGGCTGCTGACGCCTCCTGAAGAATCGAATGAATTAGATGATAGCGCTTCATTCCTATAACATTTATAAAAAAATATTGTATGTACCGGCTTAATTTTTTAGTTTTGGAACGTGTTTAGGTAAGTGACCTGTTTGTGATTAGCAACGTATATTAACGCAATCAAAGAAAGCACCGGAAATTCAATTCTGGGGGCCAATCGATGGAGGGTTGATCCGATTCTGGGGATCCAGACCTCTAGCCCATATGTCACCTTGTACAATGCGTTTGACTGCTCGATTGCACATGCAACTTTTCCGCTACTTATACAAAAATTATAAAAATGATTTAGAAGTTACTGTCGTGACGAGAACCTTCAGGAGAAAGAAATGCAATCATTTACGCCACTTGTTTTGCCCGGTGCAAGAGTTAAAGTCACTGTATATAGGTATATCCTGCTCGTATCTGTTTTTTCGAAATTACAAGTCAGTCCAGCATAAGGGAAATCCTTCCAGCGCTATTATTGCATGTAAATTAATATAATGTAGCTAAGCTACAACATAACCTTTTTAATATGTATTTATTTACCTCTCCGTCTAAAGCGCTTTTATCCGCATTATTATTAGAATAACACAGCGGGTAAAATTTCACTGAAATTACGAGAAATGATTTTTTAGCTCTGATCTTTTTCTCAAACTGCACACTATTCGAATCAACAAGGAACAAACGCGGAGCTGAAAAATTTATTTTAAAACGAAAAAACTTACAGAAAAAGTAGGATAAACAGTTAGACCAGAAAGTGGTTTACATACATATGTATGTTTCTATAGTAGGGATGTCCCAAGCCCCGACCTTGGTGACGGGGCTTACGCCCCGGCAAACTTTGCCCCGGGCCGGGGCTAAACACTTGTAATTAATTGTAAAGGTCTTAGATTCTATTTCAAAGTCAATCTAGTAAATTGCGAGGAACCATAGAAACGGTATATTTCAGAATACCGACGAATTCAAATAGCGAAATTTGATAGTTGGATTGATTCTATAGCTCGAAAGTAGATTTTTATTCAAGTTAAGCAATTTAAATCCAACTTGTTCGCTTTACTTCAATATGAGTGATTATTATATCAATTAATATTTAATATTACTATTTAATATCATTGATATATTTGTGATTTACATATTTATTACTTTAATAATTCATCTCGGAATAAATAGCTTAAATCAGATGACGAATAAATGTTTATTCTATTCTGTTAGATCTCATAAATGAAATCCGGTGATTTGTTAACTCTGACCGGATAGAATACCTAAAATTGATTAAATGTCCAGCTTTATATGGAAGCGAGATTGTATGCTGTGATCGCAGTTCTTGGTGCCACGACCTAAAATCATAAAAACATATTTTCATAATTCACAAATTTACAGAATTTTCGAAAATTAAGCTAGCCGTCGGGAATACTTATCGCATCAGCCACAATTTTGACAAGAAAAGGATAATTTAAATTCGTACTCGTATATCCACGATTTTTAAAGCTTATATTACTGGAAGATATGACTAATTGTAACTAGGAAATGTAGAATCGGTGAGTCATAAATCCAAGAACTGCAATGTACATAATCAATACATAAATTAGCAGTCTGTTTACTGAAAACTTTTTGAATTTTCATAGCCTTCAGTCTTTTGAAATAAAAATCGGCACAAAAATGATCACGTTAAACATAGAAATGCATGCTATAAATTTAGACATAGAAATGCATACTATGAAGTGCACACGTGAGCGCATTTAACTATTTGCCTGTGTGTCCAGGACATCCGCACTTTATACTTTGCTATCTTGTTTTCCTTGCGACTATTTATCCATGCGTTTATTCCGAATAAAGTATCAGAAATGTTTCTTTTTGCTCGATTTTTCAGAGGAAAAGTTAATCTTTACCGTAAATAAAATGACGAGCACGAAGCATTACAGAAAATTTCTATTTTTCCAAAACTGACATCATCGATTGAGAGCTTAGATCCTAAGTTATGTGGGGAATCTATTATGAACTTTAGAATAACCTTGCAATTCTTGACCTCCCAGGAAATCAGTCACGATCTTTTGCAAATCTGAATATAGCTACCACACTTAAAATTCAGTGCTAATAATCGTCATTTAATTGGACTGATTCAAAATCAGAAGCATCATTAATATTTTTCAAACCCTTTTAACTTCTAGAGCTATAAAATTTAAAGTGTTCATACGGTGAGAAACCTGAAATCAATCCCATTTTCGCACTTAAATGATTTGCTACTATTGTAAAAGAGTGCCATAAATAATCTTAAGAATACACTTATACATAGGGTCAGCATACACTAGTATGCATAACATCTTGCCCCGGCCCCGGTGAGGGGCAAAAGCCCCGGCTAAAAAGTCTGCCCCGGGACATCCCTAATCTATGGCTAATGTCCCATTGTTTAGGGAAGGAATTTCAGTAAACAACTAAACTTGTATACGTAGTACTTCAATTTAGAAAAATTTCCAGGTCCATCCGCTTGAAAAAATCAGCTTAGCAATGAAGCGAATTATCATGTAAGTATGCAAAAAACGGCTCACGAATAAGAACAATCTTGATTTGCATTAAGACATATATATGGAGAAAAAATTTTATTTCGCACAATAATAATACACAATAACAAACAACGCTAAAAAATAAAACTATTCTCATTCGAAGCGTATCTGAATGGCATCTGACGATCCTTTCCTCTGAAAAAAAACAATTAAGTCACTTGCAACCTGAAGCGAAACATTTAAAAAACCAAGTTTCAGAGACGAATATAAGAACAATAAATAAAAAGCTGATTGTATATCATAGAAAAAGTTTAGACCCGAAAGATACAAAATTAGAATCAAAATATTACTTAAATAAAAAAAATTACAAAACTTGAACGCTGAAACATAGGCAATCTGAAATACGCAACACTTGATTTTACAGCTTCGTAAACAGCGTTTTCGAACGGAACGCAATGAATTTAAAATGTAACAGGGGAATAGGAGGTCTCCACTTATAGTCGATCATCCCCTCACTCCCCAAAGCCAGAATATTGTTGACTTCTTCCTCACGATTTATAGAAAACAAACGAATTTTTTGGCCGTTTTTGGGCAAACTTAGAGGTCATTTACAAACCCCCCTTCCAAATGGTCGGAGACCCCCACCCAAAATTTCGAGCCCTTAGATGTCATGTATGTCCGCGGCTAAGTATAAAATGTACATGCCAGCGTTATAACAGAATTAGGAGAGGAGGGGGCGTGGAAAAAATAGTAATAGAAACTTCTAACTCGGAGTGAAAATACAACTTTTCTTTAGCAAATGTGTATTATAGATTTGGGCACTTAATTACATATTTGACGCAATGCTGGCACATTTCCAAAAATCATAGACATCTACCGTTTGTTATTCCCATTAGCAGATTTTCGTTGACTCGTCCATCCAGCGGCATTACTACTAAAAGCCCTTTCATACATGCATATTTAGCTTTAGACCTTATATATGTACATTGCACAATGTACATAACGAGCAAATAATTTTACGTAAATGTTAAAAAACTAATTATTAGTTACAAAAATGCAAAACACGACTACATATGTACTTTATTAAGATAATTCTTAGTCAAGCGTGCTGACAACAAAAAGGCAAATGAATATCAGAATAGTCAGGCACGTAGCTTTGGGGGAATGGGGGGTCCGGACCCCCAAAATTCAGGAAAATCGGAAAAATAGGACTTTTTAAACGTTATTTTGTGCTATTCTTGGCCTTTTTGGGCTTGGTCCCCCAAAATTGGTGTTGGTCCCCTCCAAAATAGGACGGCCAGCTACGTGCCTGGAAATAGTAGAAGCGAAATTCGGTCTTCGTTCATTAGCCAGGGAAGGGAACACACAAACTCATGGTTAGCTAACAATCCAACTTAATCAAAAAAGGAAGAATAGGGACGATTTTAATCGAATCATGCTTCAATCATATTTTTTAGCCATTTAAGTAAAAATACGACGATTGCCATGAAGGCCATCCCTTGAGATTTTCGGCATCTGATTTCGTGCAAAATTACATATAAGTCCCCTTGATATGCATCTTGTCGACAATTTTCTCTGTTTTCAAGCGAAAATTCAAGCCTGCTTCTCGCCACTAGAAAGTTTTAGCTGTTATTTGCATACGCTCGTTTACATATGTATATGCTTCAAAGAAGGTGGACGCTTGAATAATATTTTGGATTCTCTATTTCAGAAGTTGACTGTCCCTAAGTAAGTTCAGTGCAAGAAATTAAAAATTAATAAAAATGAACCATTCTCTCACTTTATTAATCTGCCAAACAGGTGCTCCCTATTAAAATCCGGATCTCCTTTACAGCCAAAGTTCACTTCTAAACCGACGTCTAGCCTACTCATCAAGAAACGCACCTGTATGGCCAAAACGTGTCTTTTGACCGAACACGGCGCTTCAAGAATGCAGTCAACATTGGTCGACCTCTCCAGTTGCTTAAATATGTTCAGTAAATAATATTCTCCAAATATATCGGATTGCGTGCATGCAGGCCCGTATCCAGGGTTTTATTTCGTGGGGGGAAGGGGGCGGAAATTTTGAGGTCAAATATCTCGAGAAGCATCAGTACTTTGACAAAAATAAAGGCATTTTTGAGCGTACTTCGGTGAGCTCTATACAGACAGTACAAAAATTTCAAAAAATTCCAAAAATTTACACTTTATTTTATAGTAAAATGAAACAAATCAGAAATAATAAAGCGATTGGTACATACCAATTGAATCTGACAATAGACGCCTCTGCACTTATGAAACAGATGATAAATAAACATATAGAAACTAATTTTGCTTTCAAACAACAGAAAACAGTGCGAAATTATCATAAAGTTATTATTTGCGTTTGAAATCTTTGAACAAATGGACTAGATAAATGCATAATTCATTACGTTTTCGAAGATTTATCGTGAGTGCTAAAACCGCGCACTTTAAGCTAAATAAATAGTGAATATGATATTCGGCGCAGAACGATAAAATTGTTTGATTTCTGCTGAAAAATACTTTAAAAAGCATCACACATGGGAATGGAGGAGGGAGCATGAGGAATAGGGCGGAGGGGGTATTACCCTACCTAAGGTTTTGGAAAATCAGGTAATATCAGGCGATTTTGAGAAAATGAATAGTTAGCATGGATAATTTTAACTAACTGCCGGAAATAGCCGAAAAACTCAAACTGATATAAAAGCTCAGAAATATAAAAACTTTCTGGATTGATAAATTTTTCTTTTTTTCGCTATAATCCAATAAATTGGCTAAACTTCACTAGTAAGGGCCAATAAATCCAGTTTACTGCATACAAGATGCTACTACGTATACCATATTATAGTACTTCAAAATTTACATGTGCAGAATGTACGTTGACTTATGAAGACTATATTCGTACTTATACAAGCAGACCCTGTACAAAGAATAATGACCACAATTTGCTGTATGACCATCCTGAATTTCACCCCCCTCTGGCCACCTCAACCGTGCTCGTGTATATGTATAAAAAGCATTTGTATTTGCGATACTTTAGCCCGAAAAAGTCGTCATACCGTTAGCACGCCAGGTTAAGTAAAGGCCGAAATTTTCATAAGCACAAGGTAACTTTTATTAGAAAGGCGGTAAAAAGCCTGTATGATTGTTTTCATTACTAAGCAACACTACTACACTGAGCTTATACGTATTTAAGTCACTTACGCAGTTCCTTTCTCACTGCAAAATACGCACTAAATAAAATAAAAAACACACAATTTTCCAATCTTAGCGTTTTATGTCCAAGATCAAACGCAACTATGAATAAATATACAAACAATGTACTTCTGCGCTCTAACAGTTTGATTTACTTTTGTAAGCCATCGCGAAACTACATAATACATAATCTCAGGGCCATATTTAAGAGAGGGGGCGGTCGCGCCCTTCTTGGTCGCGAAAAATTTTCAAAGGCCAGATTTTGCACGAAAAGATCGAAAAATTGAATGTCTTAGTCGTAAAAATATTCAAATTTTCGGCGCTTCACGCCGGATGTGAAGTATTTACATCATTTTGGCTCAATGGCGAGTCGCGACCATAAATCATACTTTTTATATAGCTTTTCAGGTGAGAAAATTTTTTGTCGAAAAAAGTTCGAATTTTATGACCTTAATGGATCGAGCATGTCGAAAAACGTCAAAAAATGCGGTTTTTACGACCTACCCCAGCGAATTTTCCAAGATATAGACTGATTTAAGTTGGGCCCGCCCCCCTGATCGAATCCTGGATATGGTTGCTGCATACACTATCGGTCTACGACGTTTTGGCGCCGCCGTTTCAGCGCCAGCAACTTATAAATTATTCTAATTATATCAATTTTGAAGCCATTTTACGATAAATTATATACCTATTCAGAAAGCAGGTTCTCGAGCTACAAAATAGTATCATTGTTCTTTTTGATTCGAAGAGTATTCATTTGTGTACGACTGAAAAACTGTAGAAAATCCAGTGTAATTTTAAATGCATTCAATTATCTCACTCAATTCAAAGATAATCTGAAAGTAATTTATACCATCACATTGAGAATTAAATGGACTTTCAGAATATGTACTATACTTCAATAATAAATGAAATGTAAATAATTAATAATATTACAAAGAGTGTGGCGCCGAAACGTCCCATTCCGATACAATACACATAAGAGTTGAAGTAGTTGAAGCAATCGCTCGTTTTTATATTTTTCCACAATGTCCTCAATTTGAAAACTCATTATAACATATCTTTTTATAGTCCCAAGAACAATTTATGACTTTCCTTAATGCCTCAGACGGCTGAATATTATACTTTACGTACTATTACAAATACGATCACTTAAATACGCGCAGCAAACAGGCATGTTTCTTCAATAAATTACATAAAGCCTTGAGCTACCCGCAGAAAGCTGCAATCTTCCGAATCATAAGTCTGCTGCCGCACCGTAAGCGAAAGCAAAAATATAGGGCTTCTGTTCGGGTAATCCGAATGCACGAATATATAAGAGTTTAAACGAGCTGAAAAATAGGCTACCAGACCTTTAGCTGATCTATCGTATCCGACAAGTTTTACTAATACAGCAAATTCCTCGCAAAAATTGTTATAGACACACGCAGAGGCAAGAAGAGAAGAAGCAAACACAAAAAATTTGTGCAAATGCCTCTAACAGTTTTTTACAGTAATCGGATCAAAGCTCTTCTCTTTACAGAGCTTTACATACATACATAATATGCACATATGTATATGTACCAATATATCTGTACGTAACGTCCGATTTGTCCAGAAATTTCCTCAATTTTTTCTATCTATACCGTTTGCCAAGATTTCAAAACTTAATACAAATATGAAAATTTAGAACGCCTGCCATGGGTTTTAGAACGAGATGTGCCAGCAAAAATTAGTGAAAAATCGAAGGGAACCAAAATTATGATTTTCGACGAAAAAACAAAATGCATCGTTTCTGAATTTCTCTGAATATCTATTTTTTTCATTTAAATATGCAAAGGTCACGTTTTTGATTAAGTAAAAAAGTAAAGGGCCAACTTATATTCTATATAATAATAATAATAATAATAATAATAATAATAATAATAATAATGATAATAATAATTATTATTATCATTATTATTATTATTATTACTATTATTATTACTATTATTATTATTATTATTAATATTATTATTATTATTATTATTATTATTATATATTATTATTATTATTATTATTATTATTATTATTATTATTATTATTATTATTATTATCATCATCATCATTATTATTATTGTACTATTATTATATTATCATTATTATTATTATTATTATTATTATTATTATTATTATTATTATTACTATTACTATTATTATTATTATTACTATTATTATTATTGTTATTTTGATTTCTCCTATTAATAGTAAACTCATAAGCAGCCATATTTTCCCGTTAATCGTCTTCAGCAATCAGGAAAACAAACTTAGGAGTATTCTACAAGAGCTGACCTTAAGCACTACATACGTAGTTAAAACAGATAAAAATTGTAGAAAAATAAACGAATGGAAAAACAAAAGTAACGAAAAACGAAATATGTAAGCATTTTAGTGTAGCCCCTAGGTCTCTGTTTATATCACTTAGATACAGTATGTACCTGTACCCGCCTAACTATAAAAAATAAAATAACGAACAAAATTAGTAATACCAGGCCCGCGATCCAACTTAGCTTGAAAAATCCAGCCATTCTCGCTAATCAGAGCATATTCCTGAAGCTTTCTGCCAAATTTTTTTACAAGAAAAACAATCCTGACGTACAAACACAGTTTAATAATAAAAGCTTAAATAAAGGTGAAAAAACCACTTACTTACATAATTTACACAATACAGGTATAACCAACAAGGGATGTAAAATCCACTTGTGTCAGTCGTCGTCAGTCGTCCCTTATCAATCACGAGTTAAAATTTCATTTTGCACTTTTCATCAAAAATTACTCTTTTAATCTTTGTTTTTTGATATGGAGGAAATGGAATCGGTTCTGCGCACATGCCAAATTTGGGCAAAAATTTGTTGCTTTAGTTTTATTGCCATTGCAGCCGATTTACACTGATGCAGCAACAGAACCAAGGAACAAACAAAATAAAAATAAAAATACAACAAAGGACTAAAACTGAATTTGAAATGAGGATTTTTCTATTCACGACGATCAAGAATCGAGAAATTCCTATATGTAAATGAGTCTTCAAATTTGTATCTTATCGTGTTTAAGTGACTTGGGATAAATACTTTTTTTGAAGATTATGCTGCAACAGCGAAGTACTATGCACACATTGAGAAAAGGTAAAAACTCGGTATGTACACTGAATGTAGAAAATAGAAAATCAAAGCAAACGTAAAAATCAAAAAGATTACCTTTTCGAAATCTATCGAAAAGCTGACACTCGACTACAGTAATAAGTAATAAAAAATAAACAGTAATAAGTAAGCATTGTACATGCCTTTTTGCAATATTACCTACATATGCATGTGCATATTAGAGCTGCACCGGTACCTCATTTTCAGCCGGTACCGGTACCATGAGTGCCAACACCGGTACCGATTCCGGTACTCGTACAACTGTACCGACATGTATTACATACCTAAACAAGGTACTGACTCTAATCCTTCTAGATATGCTATACTTACTTTACTTATGTAACTATAAAAGAAATTTTTCCTAAAATATTCAACATATTAGTACTTAGTTATATTACTCTTGACTGCATGCCATAATCCATCAATTGTAGCTTCTAATTCTGTGAGTTAATCATATGTATGAAGCTGAATTTCGATTGATTTGGTGATTTTAAATTGAATTTTAAACGCCCTTCATATGCACGTAAATAGTGCAGAGCGGAGTGTTATTGTTATGAGGCAAATATCACTGAATTTAGTTTTAGCAAAGTGCAAAATTTAAAAAAACGTCCTTCTAGAAATGCTAGGAAGTTTCACAATTCTCGATCTGCTTTTACTTTTTCCGATATTTCTTGTGTGAGTATCAACGGATGTACCCACATACTTTTCCGTTTTAATCCTTTGCTGACCTGCTTTACTCGAGCACCCTTACCTGTAGTCTCTTTTGACTGATACTGTCTAGCACCTAAAATCGTTCTTTTCCAGAAAATTAATATTATTTTATCTAGAAGGCTTTATTGAGTTAGTTTTTCTATGAATGAAAGCAGTATCGCATTTGGAAATGACCTGTGAAAAAATGAGGAAAAAACAGAAAGAATAAATTCAGCCAGCCAAGGCTCCAATACAACTTTCATAATTATCTGTTTAAGTACGATTTCTAGAAGCGGATTTTCTTCCGATGTAAACGCACTGAAATAATAAAAAGTACCGGCCGATACCAGGATGGTACCGGCATAGTACCGGTAGGTACCGGCATAGTACCGGTACCCGATACCGGCGCCGGTTCCGGCACCAGTACCCGGTACAGCTCTAGTATATACATATGTACATAACTCAAATTTAATTATTCCACAACATTTATACGCTTTACGCCAGACAATCGCGCAACAAAAGTCAAGCGAAATCCATTCTTGAGATTACTTATAAATTAACACATATATGCCGCAGTGCTAAAAGAGATAAAATCGATCAAAAAGGATTAGGAAGATTTGCCATTTATTTTTTAAAAATATGCAAGGCTGAATGAGAAAAAAAATATCATGAAAAGCGCACTATATTACAGAGTATCTGACTAGGTGGAACATGACTGCAATGCACACAACTTACAACAAAGTCCTCGTATAATATAGATTTCCAGGAAGATAAAATCGCGAATTGTTTACCGCCGAACCAAGCGTCGACTTCTTTTGGCGTTTGATGTCCATTTAGACATTCTAAAAATTTATGAGGAATATTTAATAGGTTTTTAGAACGTCAAAGTAGTACACATTACGTATGTACACAATGTGTAGTAGTATCCCTGGTTTTTTTGTACATACGAGCCTCTCTTTGTACATGAACAAAGATCTCCATAAAAGTCTTTGTACGAGCAAAAATTTTTTTGTTAACATAATATATAGATGTACTATTAAAAATACACATTTTTAAATACTATTAGATTGTTATCTGTGACCCGCACGCTTCACAAAAAGTGTTTCTTTGTCCTAAACTCAGCTGGTTATATAAATTAGCTCAGCGTGAAGCGCTGAAATTTTATGAGTCTTGGGTTGAATTTACACATAAAATTCGACTCAGAAAGCTAAAATAACTTGCATTACACAATCAGAAATAACATAGCGATTGCAATAAGCTGATTGCTTATGGATTTAATGCAGCGCAAAGATAATAAAGTCAATTTTATCTTCAAACTGTAGAAAACCGTGCAAGGTTGTTTAATAGTCCTTTTTTTCTGCATAAAATCTGTATAAAACAGTAGGGATATAGTATGTAAAAGATGCTTAAATCTGTACAAAGATGCTTAAAGATAAATTTTGTAGTACTTAATGCTCACGCTTGGAGCTAAATAGAGTGTAATTGATATTCGGCTTCGGCGGCGCGAAGCGCCGAAAATATTTTTGAAATTTCGCTAAAAATACTCAAAAAAGCGTTGAAGTTACTATTACTTTACCTTCAAAAGTCTTTTTACATTGTACGAAGATGGCTCTAAAAATCTTTGTACGAGCCTCCAAATCTTTGTCTCGTACAAAAAAGCAACTACAGAGAGTAGTTTATTTACAAGTAGTGAGTAATGACTTATAGAAAAGACTTTTTGATGCATTGACTTTTGAATAATTTAATTTACATAATAAATAATTCGATCTTATCAATTTGAAATTCGTGGGGCGAAATTAACAAAATGACAAATCTGCCTACAAGAGAAGGTATTAGAAAATTAAATAGCGCAGTCAAGCCTTCCCATACCTGCACATTAGAGGTGTGCCAGGTACCGGCTGCCAGGTCCCGGCCCCAAGGCCCGGGCCACGCCGGCCCCGGCGCCTGTAAAAAACGAAAAATTGATGAAAAAACTAATCCTTTTAATCAAAATTTGCCACGTAATATTTATTTATTTACAAAAACTAAGCTAAATTCCTTAAAATTAAGCTTGGACTAAGCTTGTTTCGGTTCAGGTAGGTCCAATGCTTAAGATTTGACTGAATATTGAAACACTATAATGTATTTTTAAAAACATTAGCTTGATTAAGAATTTTTATAATAAAAATAAGCACATTTGACCGAATATTTTTAGACTAAAACATTTGAAATGCTGAAGACTCGTTCCAGTATCTGTACAGATGTTTTATCAATCGATTAACAATCATGCATGCTAGGGTATGGCAAATAATTTTACCATATACATAGTCGTTTGCTGGGTCACTATCTTGATTTTAGTAATGTTCACTTACATTACGTATGAATATGATTCACTTTCAAGTACACCTTTCATGTTATTCAAATATTGATAATGCACGTTCCCTGCTCTAGGCAAGTGATTTTTGTTCCATATAAAGCTTTTTCCGCTTCTATAATTTTTCGTTTACATTCTAAAGAGAAGTATTTTGTGCATATGTACATAATTACATTATTTTAAATAACAGCTTGCCTTCAAACCCTTTCCTTTCAGAAAAACCTAGAGCTACTTATTTCTCACGCAATGTATTAATTTTAACATTTTGGATTGTATTGTCTTACTCCTCTCTTCCATCCGTTTTATAAGCATAATCCTTCAAAGAATTCGCATTTTTGCATGGTTTGTTTTTGATGCTTTTTGATGCCATTATTTCTTATATTCTTTCTTTTACTTATTTCTACACTACTCGCCACGAATTTTTACGCTTTAATAAGCTTCTAGAGCTTGTTTGGGTTATATCTTTAACACGTCGGTCCTATTTCCGCCCACGCACGACCGACATGTTGAACATATATACCTTAACATGCCCTATTATCCTATGAAGCATATTAAAACGTAAACATTCGTGGCCAGCACTGTATCAATCCTATTTATTTTCACGTCTTTAATTTATTATAACAATGTGTTATTGCCCACAGTGATCTTACTGAGATGTTATGTCTTTATGGATGTATAATATATTAAGTATAATATGGATTTATGATATACCTTGGTAATTATGGTGTGTATGTACTGTACAGCCCCCGGCTAGGCCCTGGCTTCGGCGCCGGGGCCCGGCGCATTTATAATGCACATTATTCAGAATTATCTCATGACGTTTAGCTTCCCAACTTTTCTCTATCTTTTAAAAAAATAAGTCTTTTATCTAGGTGCCCTTCAAATCAAGAATTTAATTAGTTACGCAGACGGTACCCGAACTTCTTTATACACTTTGCAAGTGATACATTTCAAAATAAGTATAAATTAGTTACAGTTAATGCGCTTTGTATGCAAAAAATTCCGTTTCTCGAACTTTAATGGCATACATATTTGTAGGAACATGAACTTTAGTCTAATCCTGAATTCGCAATAATGAAAATAGACATACAAAAATCCATAAATTTAATAATTTTGATACTTTGATACGTTCATAAACATACTTTCCTCAAGCCGTACTTTTTGAATACAGAGAAAACTGGAATTTTCAACCCTGCTTGCCTTAATGCCATGGCTGATCACCAGACATGCACAGCAGGGGACTTCTGAGCGAAGGGGAGTGAGTTTTAAAAAGCCTTTTTAGAACCCAAAAATGGTGAATACGCGTCAAAATATCATTTTTTAACCTTTCTCACGATGCTCTATTGTTATAGAGTATAAAAACATGCAAAATTTCGGAAAAATCAAATCAATTCGAGCAAATTAAATAAAATACAGCTAAGAGAGTTAAAAAGTGAATATATGCCCGAAGCGCCGAAAAATTTGACACTTATGATCAAATGTATACTTAAATACGCTTAAAACAGCACCTTTTCTGCGAAATTTCTGGAAACTCTCGGAAAATTGTGAATTCTGGGGGAATGAGAAAAATTCCGGGGGCTGAAAACTTTTTCGGGGGTGAAAACCACTTTCTCAGATCATGTATGCTGATACTGGAACTAACCTAATTGAGCAATCTGTTCTTGCAAAGCCAATCTTGACAAGACTCGACGTTTAATTTTCGAAAGGACTGTTTGTAAAAAATTACATTCTTGCAAGCGATCATTATTAACACTGATTTTGGTTTCTGACTCAGTTTTTTCAACATCGTTTAATTCCTGGTGCGTGTATTCTTCTAAATTTTTATCAGCGCTGTTCGTCGCCGACTCGACCTTTTCACGATGCTGAGCAAAGTACAAACCGCAGAGACGTTGAGACCATGCATATACTCTACCCACGACACTGTCCACTTTTCGCGACAGATCGATATTGAAATCATGTTTATACTCCAAATAGGACTAACAAAGTTACCAGATAGAAAAAATGTCACTTTATCGACACTGCGACGAAAAATTATTCAAAAACATACACATAATTCTGTAGAAAGGTCTTGTATGAAAAAACCGAAAAAGTTGTCCCATCTAGATTATACAACTGAAAGATTGAAAGTAGACTGAAGAAAACAGAAAACGGATCACAATCCTACAATGATCATGAAAATAGCTTATACAGTGCGAAGTGGGTCAAAATTTTTAGTGTTCATTCGATTCGTTACGATACAATGTTTAAAAATGTAAAGGCTTATAACAGGAATTGTTAAAACGGAGTGAACCAATGTAAGGTGAGTAAAAACAGTAGTAATGATAGATCGATTACGTCATATAAGTGCTAAGGTACATATATGTAAAGGGGTTAAAAAAGAAGGTCAAATCAAGTTTTTTTGTACGAGGTCCGTTTGTACATGAACAAAGATGGTCCCCAGAAGTTTTTGCACATTTTGTACATGCAAATTTTTGTGTACTATAATATGGTACAGTATTCAATAAGGTAAAACAGGGTTTTTCGACCTTTGGTAGTGTGTTTTAGCTAATTTCTGAGTTTCTGACGCCAAACATTACTAAAAATTGTCTCAAAACGGCGCGGAGCGCCAAAAAATTTGATATTTTTTTATTCTAAATGCAAATTCTGCCATTTTAAGGATATATAGGACAGACAATTACTCCTTTAAATTTTTGGAATTTCACACCTTTTTACAGTTTTTATCTTCCCAAAAATATTTGTGCATGTACAAAGATAGTCCTGAAAAGTCTTTGTACATCGAGAAAAATCCTTCCCGAATACAAAAAATTCGTGGGTCAAATACGCAAAAGTCACAACAGAGAATTCTGAATTAATAGTAGCATATAGAGAAAAGCCTCTTACATACATTGTACATAAGTAACATATTTAAGAGATTATCCTACACTAGAGGTATAAATGCAGGTTTTACCGCCTTTCGCGTTTTTTCTATCTGAAAATATGTACATGTATTTATTTCGGGACTGGACTCGGTTAGGAGTAAAAAACCAATTATCTAGGAGTAAAAATAATTGGGTTTCAGATATCTAGAGGTAAAATTCTAGCAGTAAAGTTTACACGTAGGTGTTGCATGCAAATTTCAAGGATGTCTTTGGCTATACTAAAAGTCATTAGTCTTACAAACTTATCGCAATATATATTTCCAGAAATGATGCAAGTGATTTAATTGGATGCAGGAAGCCTTTATTTAACCCCCAGATTAATTTTGATTTTGAGACAAGAGACTAGTCTGAACCATCGATTGATTGTATCATGTACTCTTAGTCCTGGATTTGTTTACTACTAGACTATTCCTAGCAACTAGGTCTTCAACCCTAAACCACTCCTACGTAGCTAGGAGATAGGATTAACGACGTCGATCGCTCTTTATTAACTCTTAGAATTTACTCCTAATCTAGGAGCAACATCTGCAACTCGTTTTAGGAGACTCCTAGCCTACTCCTAGACTCCTAGCTCCTAAACTCCTAGACATCTGCAACGGGGCTTTGGTGTGAGTGGTTATACTCGTCCTTCAGATTTTCAGCAGTCAGATTCACTCAGGCGATTTTCGCAAAAGGCTAAAAATAGTGCATTTATTAACAATTCGATCTCGCACAACTTTAACTCGTCAAAAATGGGTATTCAATGGATAAAATGCATTTTAAAATTGCTTTACTCTGGCTCTTACATATGAGTCTAAAATAGCCAGTTCAGAGGATAAAAAGAGTTGTAAGCATATATGATCTTCGGGAGGGGGAGTTTAAATTCCATTCACCCCGCAGCCCGAAGAAATTTTTACACCCCCTCCACCTGCTAGAATTAGCAATTTTTCTAGAGTTTCCAAAATTTTCCTGAATGTTCGTAGAAAATTTGTTCAAAAGTGTCAAATTTTCCGCGCTTCGCGCCATATAGGTATTTATTTTTTGACCTATGTATATATTGTTCAATTTGTTCGACTTTTTAAATATTCTTTTCTAAATTTTTTGTTTTTATGCTCTAGGAAGATCGATCATCGTCAGAAAAGCCAAAAAAACTATGTTTTTGACGCGTATCAATCATTTTAGGCCCAAAAAAGGCACTTTAAAATTTCACCCCCCCCAGAATTCCCATGCTGTGCATGTCTGGTTGGAACAAAATAATAGAAGTCATGTTAGTAATTATTTACTAGGCAAATATGCTTCAGTTCAACTAATTGAGCCAGATGCTAATGTATAAATACATACATTCATATAAAATTAAAACTGTCAGAACAAAATATCTGGTTTATGAACGTCACAGCTCAGCTCACAGCTGACTTAAGTAAACAAAACAGTATAGTAAAATTTAAGAAAAATGAAAATAACATCAAGCGAGAAAAATACAAAAGACAAAAACGTGAATTTATAAAAAAACGTCAATTTACTTGAAATGCTCCAATTTAGCCTTTCCAACTGGATTCGGACATATTTCTCCAGTATCATGCTCGAACAGGTTGATTAAAATGGTCTCGTCAGATAGCAGATCTCTTAAAAGGATGTACCTCATTTAACTTCCTTAATGTAGATAGATACGTAACAAACTGCGCAATAAGAAACTGTAATTAATACATAGAGGACATTTCGAAAGTCTTAGCAAGACATCTAATTATTCGATCATTTAGAGTCTATCCATATTTTTTCAAGCAAAAACTTGCTTTTCTGCTTTTCTAAGCCCTCAAAGGTGCATTTTTTCATTTTCGACCAAAAATATGTTTCTCGATTCATCCCTTTAAAAATTGATAAGTAATCAAGCCCAAAAAAGTTAACCGTTACATGCATCTTATGTAAATATACACAAATTATGTATGTAGATAAAATTTAAACATAAGCTTACCCAGCCGATGCAATGGCTCTCGGTAAATCTGCTGTAAGTTCTAGCCTAGATTTTACTGATATGATGCCAAGGTAAGGCATGAAGCAAAATTGCACATTGACGATAGCTTTGTCTGTAAAACAGTACAAAAATACGCTTTTTGAACGGACGATTTAATCATGTTAAGCTTTCTGTCGCTGATTTGCAATGAACGTACGTTCGAAAACAAAAATAACAAATGAAAATATTCACTTAATGTGTGGATAGTAAGACAAGGCACTTTCTAAAGTGAGACACTTTCGATTTTACGTTTTAATATCATTTGAAAATTTCAGCAAATTAAGAAGTTTTCAATCAATTGTGGTATGGAAAGCTCTACTTACAGTTGAAACAATGCTTCCTACAATTATAGTTAGTTGAAAAACAGATTTCCAAATATGTATTCGCTTCCTCTACTCAGGCACGTATCTCTGGGGGAATGGGGGTCAGAAAAATCGGACTTTTTAAACGTTATTTTGTGCTATTTTTGGCCTTTTTGGTCTTAGTCCCCCAAAAATTTGTGTTGGTCCCCCCAAAATAGGACGGCCAGCAACGAGCCTGGCTCTACTTGCTACTTCTTCAAAATCAATTACGTTTAGCTGCACATATAGTAAACATGGATTTCTTGACAAAATCGCCAAGCCTATAATTGTCAGCCTGTCGTGCCCTCGCAATCATACATGTAACGGCTCGAAATTTTCGGTGGGGGTCTCCCGAAAAATTCAATCTTTTCCAAAAATGGGGGTTTCAAAAATTTTCTGGCTTTGAGGGATGGGGGAACGACCAACATTGGGTGGGAAGATTCCTCCATAACCCCTGTTACACTGTATGCCCACAATGTATCGCTTTTAATTTTCCACTTTTACCTTTGCAATGAATATTGAATTCTAGCCGCATGGGGTGCAATGCCAAAATATCGTCAGCATGCTGATCCACTATCGATGATACTGTAGCTCGTCGACCTTGTTTGACGACACGTTTCAGAATCGTAGACTGACCCTGCGATTCTCCGTTTTCTGACTCTTCGTCGTCAACATCGCTTTCCCCTTGTTTACCTAGTAATATTGTCAAATTTTTAGTACTCTCTGTTTTAACTTAATGTTTCAATTAGATAGTTTACCTCCTGATTTTGCCGCATCTTCTATTTTCTTAGCATTTTCGATATCACCTTCTATGGTTACAGTTAGCTTGTCATCTATGATACAAAAATGTAAGAATATTTCAGTAACAGTTAAATAACTTTTAAAATCATTCATATTGAATTAAATATTAATTTTTCAAGTTACACCCCTAAAATATGCAAGGTCGATTAATTTGATGAGAAGCGCTTTCGACTTCCAAGTAGCTTTAGGTACACAAAATGAAAAAGCGCCTACCTGCATACATAAATGCACAGCATGGGAATTCTGGTTGGGGGTCGGAAATAAAAAGCGCCTCTTTGAGTTCTAAAAATGGTGGATATGCGTCGAATACGTCTTTTTCGGCGTTTCCAACGGTGCTCTATCGTTTTAGAGCATACAAACATAAAAAAAACAAGAATTCAAATAAATTGAATAAAATAAGCGCCAAGCTGAGCAAAGAGACAGCTTAATACGCTCAAAACAGAACCTTATCTACGAGTTTTTGACTACTTCTGGAAAATCGCGAATTCTGGGGAGGAGAATTTCTGAGGGGGTGAAAAATTTTCTGGAAGGGACTGAAACCCCTAACTCCCCAAGATAATGTATGCCTGCATACATAAGAATGATTTTCAAATTTAAATCAAATACAAGGCACGACGACTAATCTTGCACTATTCGACAACACCAATCTCCGCTTCACACAAGAAGCATATCAAAAAGTAAAGTAGCCTAGACATTTACAGTAAATTAATAGCAAATCATTTAATATTCGAAGTAATCGAAAAGACTGGATAGATAAAAATTAACTAAATTGCAGAAGTACATGAAAAGAAGAAAGAAATTGTATGATAATTTTATTTGCGAACCAGCTGGACTTCTAGGAGTGAACTTCAACAACTTCTGAACTTTAACACGACATCATACATCGACCGACAAATGCGCCATTTAATAAATTACTTCGTACATTCCGATGTGCTATCATTGAGAAAATTTTGAATCAATAACTTAGAGCGGCAAGATATAAATACTATTTATGGAAAAATAAATAGATTTTGACCAAGTACGCATTCTGTGAAAAATCTCGCAACTTGCCGGCCCTATATCTAAACCTCAGTTTACCTACAAACTCTCGTAAACTATTTTGCGACATTTTTGCATAAATGATAGCTTAACATAAGACTACATAAGTCGAAAAAGAAAAAATCGAGCCCTTCACCCTTTTTTATCGTTCAAAATCTTATATTTTTTGAAGAATGACTTTCGTCGAGATTGACCAGATTTCTGACAGTACATGAATCAATAACGTAATAGTGTACACTTGAATTACCAAAGACTTCTTTGTACGCCATAGTTTGCACGTAGACGTAGAAGAGCGGTTCCGGCAAATGCCTAGAAAGTTTGCATTGTTCCACTTCTTTCTCGTAGTTCATACCCAATAATTCTTGAACAGGCCGCGACGACTTAAAAAAGATCAAACGATCATGCACAACAGTCGCTTTACAGACATACAATCATGCATGCAACAGGAGATGGGGGATCCCCCACTCAAGGTTGGTCGTCCCCTTCATCCCCGAAGATCGAAAAATTTTGACCCCTTTCCGATTTTGGCCATTTTTGAATGTTTTATTTGCCATTGTTCGCCAAAAAGTATAAAATCATTAACAGACATACACTGCATGGGAATTCTGGGGGAAGAACTTTAAAGTGTCTTTTTCGGGCCCAAAAACGATGGATACGCGTCAAAAACATCGTTTTTTGGCGTTTCTGACAATGCTCTATCTTTCTAGGGCAAAAAAACTAGGGATGCCCCAGGTCCGGCCCCGGTGTCGGGGCTTATGCCCCTGCCCCGGGCCGGAGCAAGACTTGCTCCAGGCCGGGGCTAAAACATTTGTAATCAATTGCATAACTCTTAGATTCTCTTTCAAAATGTTTCGTTATTCACGATTTTACGAAATATTTCGGAAATCAAGCTTGTGTTGTCGGAAATATTAATCGCATCAGCCTCAATTTTGGCAAAAAAGGTGTTTAAATTCGTACAATTCAAATCTACATCGTGAGAAACCAAACAAATGGCTTATTTCAGAATACTAACGAATTCAAATAGCAAAATTTGATCGTTGAATTATTTCTATAGCTCAAATGTAGATTTGGACCCAACTTAAGCAATTTGAATTCAGCGTATTCGCTTTACTTTTAGAAAAGTGATAAATAAATCTAGTAATATTTAGTATTAATATAACTATTATTCTATCATTGATATATTTGCGATTCATTAATTACTTTCTATAGTTCATCTCGAAATAAGTAGTTAGCATAAATCTAATGACGAATAAACTTTTATTCTATTCTGCCAGATCTTATAAATGAAAATCGATGATCTGTCAACTCTGACCAGATAGAATGCATAAAATTAATTAAACGATCAGCTTTAGAAGGAAGCGAGATTCCATGCTGCGATCGCAGCTCTTGGTGCCCTGACCTAAAATCATAAATAAATACCGTTTCGTAATTCACGATTTTACGAAATTTTTCGGAAATCAAGCTTGTGCTGTCGGGAATATTTATCGCATCAGCCACAATTTTTGCAAAAAGGTGCTTAAAATTCGTACATCTACGATTTTCATGGCTTAGTACAGCTGGAAGACGCCACTAATTGTAAATAGGAAATGTAGAATTGGTTAAGTCTTTGCAACGCATATGATCAATAAATGAATTAACAGTTTTTTTACTGAAAACTTATAAATTTTCATAGTCCTCGGTCTTCTTAAGTGTAAATTGGAACAAAATTGATCATTGTAAAGATTTAAATGCATACTATGAATTGAAATACTTATTTTGTTTGATTTTTTTAGGAGAAAAATTCATCTTTACCATAAATAAAATGACGAGCATGTAGCATCGCAGAGAATTTCTATTTTTCTTAAAAACTGAAATCATCAATTGAGAGCTTAGATCCTTAGTGATGTGGGTATTCTATTATTAACTCTTAAATTACCATGCAATTCTTGACCTCCCCGGAAATCAGTCATGAACTTTTGATAATCTGAAAATAGTTGCACATTCGAGATTTAGCGCTAACAATTGTCATTTAATTGGACTGATTCAGTATCACGAGCATCATTAATATTTTTCAAGCCGTTCTTTGAATTCTACAGCTTTTAATTTAAAGCCTTTATACGGTGAGAAACACAAAATTAATCCCTTTTTCACAGTTATACGATTAATAACTATGGTGAAAAATTACCATAAATGATCTTAAGTGTAAACTAATAGGGTCAGCATACATTAGTATACATAACATCTTGCCCCGGCCCCGGCGTCGGGGTATGAGACCTAGCCCCAGCCCCGGCTAAAAACTCTGCCCCGGGACATCCCTAAAAACATAAATTTTTCGAAAAAACCAAAAAAGTCGAACAAATTGAACAATATATAGGCCAAAACATGAAAATATGGCGCGAAGCGCGGAAAATTTTTTTTGAACGAACAGAAAGCCAAAAGCATGTAAAAATACTTTTTTACGAATTGTCAGAAAAATTTGGGAAAATCGCCAATTCTGGGGGGAGAAGAAAAAATGTCTGCAGGTGGCGAAAAGTTTTGTGGGGTTGAATCCCCCAAGATCATGTATGGTCATTAAGCCCCATCCCTGAAAATGGCCGGGATCCTCTATCAGAAATTTCGAGCCTTTGCATGTATGAACACAATAATTTAAATCTTAAGGGTTTAGCCGGTCATACTAAGAGGTATTACAATCAGCCAAACTAGTGAAAAATGACCTATTGCATTCACATAAAAATAGTAATATTCTGGCTCATAGAACTGACAAGCAATAACTAGTAGACACTGAGAGGTCGCAATGTTCGTCTCACCTCAATCATAACGTCAGAACATCAAAACAAAAGTGAGTTCGATTCATTTAACTCTTAAAATCGACGTGCTGAACGAACTATCCCTTCGTGATACATATGTACGTATGTGCGTATACCTGGGTTTATGACCACATATGCACCACATTGTTGGTTAGAAGGGTCAATCAGATTGCTTTTTTAGGCTAAACTGAACGTAAAAATTGGTATGAACGTTTAAATAACGTAAAATTGCCATATTTAATTGACAGTTTACGGTCGATTTCGAGCACTTTTGCAAAAATACCGTCTTTGGCCTCAATTTTACATTATTTTCCACAGAAAATTTTGTGTTTTGTCCTCTTAGGATCAAATAAAACAATCAAAACCTCCCCACGTACATGTAATTTATTAGTCTCCTATCCCAGAGATTCGTCTTTACATTTATCTACCGTGCGTCTACGCATACTTATGGTGACTAAGTAGTAAATACATTAGGTAATAACACTTTCCACAAATTTAGGACTCTGCCAGTAATTTTTAGAATCGACTGTAAATGCGCTTTAAACTGAGGCAACAAACGCGATATTATGTAAAGTTTACAGAGAGCGCAGGTCTTATTTGGCAAAGCAATACTGAAAAAAATTCAACAAACCATTATTAATCAAGTCATATCCAATCCTCAGGTATTGAAAATTAATAAGAAAAAATGAGCATTATAAAGAAATTGTAAAAAAATTAAAAAATCATGGCCAAATCACTGGCTAATCAACGAGCATGACGACTAATAAAAAATGGAAATTTGGCGAAGCGCAATGAGAAAATAAGTTATTTATTATCTGTGCTATGATTTGCACACTCAAACGTGAAAAATTTAATCAGCAACTTGCCTCCAATAGGGCTTCTAGCTTTGGTTGCAGCGTATCTAGCAAAGCTTGCTTCGATTCTATATCCTTTTCAATCTTTTCGTTTTCTTGTTTAATCGAGTCGATTCGGTTAGCTAAGCTAAAGATGAAGGATTCATTCTATTTTATGCACACCGACGAGCAAAATGTCGTAAAAAATACATTTTTCTGCTTTCTAGTTCCCAAGATAAACGAGCGAGCATCTGTTGATGAGGATCGCATCTGGTATCATCCTAAGAACGTGTCATTGTTAATAATACTCAGGCACGTAGCTGGCCATCCTATTTTGGGGAACCAATACCATGTTTTGGGAGGACTCAAAAACGTCAAAAATAGCACAAAATAAGGTTAAAAAAGTCCTGTTTTCCCGATTTTTCTGAATTCTGGGGGATCCTAACCCCCTTCACCCCATTCCCCAATGAAAGGTGCCTGATAATACTACAACAAAAATGGCTACAGAAAAAATAATTATACGGGTTTGCAAATAGATGAGTCGGCTTCTTTGTAGAACTGATCAACGGACACTAATTCTATATCGTCGTGCGATGACCTAAAATGAAGAAACATGAAGAAAAGGCTAGTACATACTTAAGTAAAAATGAAAAAGGACATCTGAGCAAAAAACAAGTGGCGTATTACTGTTGCCTATGTAAATCAATGGAATCACCTGGTAATGAAAATTTTAAATTTAATGTATTTAAGAGCCCCAAAAATGTTCTGGATATGAAAATAATATTAAATTGTCCTATTTTCTATGACAAACATGCGTACAAAAAATAAAAAACAAAATGCCGTCAAGCAGGATTGGGCATCTGAACAAGATATAGAAAATTCAAAATCTTACTCAATCAATTTTCACTAAAAACGAACTTTTTCCGCAATTTCTTAGTAAAACCCGTTTTTCCGATTGACGATAAAAGTTTAAAAGGCTAATGTGCTTCACCATAAGTTTTTAGATAATGTCTGCACGGAAAAGCTAGCCTATTTCTGTGCAGTGTGCACGATGCTAAAACGCACACGTGACGCAATTGAAAGTTGATTTCAATGCAAAGGTATACACACCCATGGGCGTACGCAGGAGGGCGGCCGCCTCCCTTAACCCAAAAATTTTCTGGAAAGGTAAAATAATGCATGAAAAGTGAAAAATCTCAACATTTTCGGCGCTTCACGCCATACGATCATTATTTTCTATAATTTGGGCCCAAGCGCGGCAAAAAGTATGTCATTTTTCATAGCCTCATAAAAGAAAATAATTTTTTTGAAAAAATCGAATTTTACGAGCTTAACGGGTGAAGCATATTCGGAAACGTCAGAAAATGCAGTTTATTTGGTGCCCGGGCGGACATAAATATAGGGTCGCCAATTTTGGACCAACCTCTTTGAAAAAATCCTGCGTGCGCCCCATATGAATTGTTTTGTACCTCCCATCCGTACAACGAGCAACCTCTTGCTCGATGTGCGATACTTCGTAAAGCAAGTTCTGTAATTGCAAATAAAGTTCGTCCACTTTTTGCCGTTCCTGTTAAAAAATGCAAAATAATTTCATTTAGCTCATAGAATAGTATGAAAATACATTGAGTGGCAAAGACAACACAACTGAACTGAACTGCTGAGGGTAACAATGGCGGATCCAGCATTTTCTTACAGGGGGCGGAACCCAAATTTTCCTAAAAGTGTCAAACATTGCCCAAAAATTCGTATATTATGTTCAACGTACCAGATTTTTCGCTGTCTTTTGATAGGCAGAATTGTTTCTGATGTAAAAAAGTAAAAAATTTTCGAAATTTTCCAAAGGTTTTGTGAAAAATTTGCAAAATTCACGCAGAAATCGACACAAATCGCCGATAAAAACATGCGAAAAATCATTGAGAATGCTACAAAATCGTTGTTATGTACAAAAACTACTTTTCTGACAGGAATTTAAGTTTTTTAGGACACCAAAAGAGTCAATAAACGTCATTAATGAGTTAATATCCTGGCGAGCAGCGCCGGAAAAATTCGAAAAATCATGACAAAAATGGCTAAAACAATTCAAAAATACACATCTATCCTTCATTGCGTCCAAATATTTTCTGACGACAAGGGGCTCTGCCCCCCCCCGGCCCCCTCTAAATCCGCCATTGGAGGGTGGAGACTGGAGACCAATTTTTGGGAAATATTCTTCATGTTTACGCAGCGAGAGCAAAAGAACCAATACCCTATTTTAGGTCATCAGTATATATGATCTGGAGGGGCGGATTCAGTCCACCCCAGTGTTTTGTTTTGTACGAGGTCCCTTTGCACATGTACAAAAATGGTCCCCAAGAGTCTGTGTACATTTTGTACATGCAAATTTTCGGGTAATATGGTAACAGTCGCGCTTTCACTGCGGTAAGCAAAATTTTTCAATATTTGGCAGTGAATTTTAGCTAATTTTTGGGTTTTTGACGACAAAAAAATGCTAAAAATTGACTCAAACGGCGCGAAGCGCCGAAAAATGTGACATTTTCCTTTCTAAATGCAATTTCAACTAAAATAAAAAACACAATTACTCATTTAGGCGCGAAGCGTCGAAATCTCTTAGGAATTTTAGACCTTTTTGCAGTTTTTGTCTACCCAAAAATCTTTGTGCGAAAGCAAAATCGGTACAATTTTTTCGAAAAGCGTACGGGACATGCATTTGTCTATTTTTAAGAACTCATGTACTGTATAAAATTTGCTTAACTCTGAAATCTCATTTTGTTTGCCTTATGTCAGTACAACAATGCTGAACAATGCTATTTTTACCCTAAAAATATAAAATTACCTCCAGGACGCTGTCGCGATGCTTTTTATTCTTGAACTGAACCAAGCGATTTAGGCGTCGTAAAATTGTCAAATCCAGCAGACAATTTTCGAACAGATGTTCCTTTTTCAACTTGTCATCTTCTGTCTCACTCGATTTCGTTGCAATTTCAGCAAATTCTCCAATCTGATTGATAAGTTGGTTGCAGATGCCATTAAAATCCTTCGCAGTCTCGACCGGATCAATAGCAGCCGCTATTTGATCTTCGACAGCGTAAAACTCCTGAAAGTGGCATCAAATGCGCCTGAATATGCCTAAATCCCCAAAAATGTGAATTTCAAAGGATCGGGTGCGCAAGAAATACTGCAAGACATCTCACAATTAATTTTTGGATAATTTTCTCTAAAGAAACGAGAGTGAAGAAACACAATTTAAAAGTCAAAGCAAAATTTAAAGTGATCACTTTGATATGCGAAGCGAGCTTTGACCAGTCATACAATTGGGACTGAGGCGCAGCAATTCGAAGCCTAGAATCACAGACGAACAAAAGGAAATAATTTCTGGAAAAATTAAGGTCCAAAAGAGACAAAAATCAAGATTTTGTTTGAATTGTTCCACATCGACAGAAGCTGTCGATTAAGGCCGTTTAAGGTTTTTTTGAAGTTTATATCGGTTCAAAGACCGTTTTAGCGAACCAGAACTCTGGTTGACCTCTAAACTGTGCTGTGCGGTATACATGAAATTTCGTACCCCACAGTTCGCCCCTAACACAAATCGTCCCGCCACAACACGACCCCCCACAATCCGTACCTGCCACAATTCGTCCCTCACGCACTATCAGAATTTATTAATAAAACAGATCTTAATAAAAATTTATTCATTAAACAGCGTTTTATTTATCCGATTGTTCCAATTCTACAAAATATACAGAAAAAGACACAAAAGTGCATCTGTTTATGCCATAAAACGCTGCAACTGTGTGGAAATTATGTAAATTTCACAAGCTGAACATATCTACCATAGCGCGTCATTCTTAATCGCCAATGAGACTACAAAATAGTGCTTATTGACAAGTAACAAACGAGCTAAACATTATTAATGAGCTGATTGCATTATAACTTATCAACAATATATGTTGGTATTGCGTGATACAATACATGTGATCACATAGTTAAATGAAAATGATACGATTACCTAATATAA
This sequence comes from Mermis nigrescens, assembly GCA_036768485.1. NCBI lineage: Eukaryota > Metazoa > Nematoda > Enoplea > Mermithida > Mermithidae > Mermis > Mermis nigrescens. The sequence continues at coordinate 539,040 of JAVLUZ010000167.1, read as the reverse complement.
ATGCCATAAATAATTGAAAAAACGACAAATTCTTCATACAATATTTTTCATCATTTTAATAAGAAAGGAGTTCCAGGGACGAGTTGCGGTGGGACGCATACATGCAACAGGGGGATGGGGATCTCCCCACCCAAAGTTGGTCACCTACCATCTCCCCTAAGTCAGAAAATTTTTGACCCCCCAAATTTTTGGAAAAAATTTAAATTTTTGGCCGTTCTCGGCGATTTTTGGCCTAAAATTGAGGCCATTTACCCCAGCCCCGAAAAATAGCCGGGGAGCCCCCACCCAAAATTTTGAACCTTTTTATATATGGTGGGACGAGTTGTGGGAGACAAGTTTACGACCATAGATGCACAGCATGGCCCATCTGGGGGAGGCAGTCGGTTTAGGTTAAGGTCAAAAATTGAGCTTTTTTGGGCCAAAATGACCTCAAAAACTGGTATAAGCACTAAAAAAGCGTTAAAAATACAATACACAGTTTCATGTCAATTTGGAGCAATTTGGAGAAAACTTTAAATTTTCACCCTTTGGCTTTCATGTTGCCTCATTTTCCCGAAAATTTCCCACTTTTCCATTCTGGGGGTCTAGATCCCCAAAGCTCCATGTCACGTGCATATTTCGTTGTGAAGGGAACGAATTGTTGTGGGGTACGAACTTTCTGCCAACCATGCTGTGGACCTATGGTCCAGCCTGATCACCGATGCATAGTATGTCCAGTCTGCGGAGCGGGGTCAACCAGTCTGGGGGTCAGCTTATGAGCTTTTTTGGGCCAAAACAACCTTAAAAGAGGTATAAATGCTAAAATATGGGCATAGGTAGCGTAAAACTCATGTAAATACACGGTTACTGGTCAATTGCAAGCATTTGTAAAGAAAATTTTCGATAGTTTTTCTTTCATTTTTGGCCTTAATTTTGCCTCATCTTCCCATCTAAAAGCCTAATCCCGACTCAAGTCGGTAACTTATTCTCACACATAACACAACTTACCTTAACTGACAAAACCGGAGTCCCATTCGCCGGCTTAGGTTTCTGCTCTTGTTCGTCAGCTTTGTTTATCACCTTTCGTTCTAATGGTCGTTTAGACATTCTTCACTGACACATATATCACCCACAATAATTGTGCTCACTGTAGCAAATAACTGAGCAATTAACTCATAAAATAAGCTACTCTTATATGAAACTAGCATCCCAAATGTACTGAAAACCGTTTGGTTCTAAATCCAAAACTCCTCTTTGCAGCAGTGTTTCTTCTGTACAAGGTCCATTTGTACATGCGCAAAGATGGTCCCAAAAAGTCTTAGTACATTTTGTACATGCAAATTTTTGGGTACTATTACATGACACAGTAGCGCTTTTAGTGTGGTAAAACACGGTTTTTTGACCTTTGGTGGTGTGCAAAGAAATACTAAAAATTGGCTCTAAACTGCGCGAAGCATACAAGAGCATGAGGATGATGAGGGGCGCACATGGGCGTGGGGGGGTCTGGGGAGTCTGGACCCCCCAGAAACCAAAAGACCCCCCCCCAGAAATCAAAAGACCCCCCAGAATTCAATTTTTGAAATTTTTTTTCGTTTTTTTCGCAATTTTTTGATGCCCATGGATAGTTCTTGATGAGAAACGTCGAAAAATGGTGTTTTTACGCCATACCACCATTTTTAAGGCCATTTTTTGACCTTCAAAAAATCTTGGACCCCCCAGAATTTTCTTGCTGCCCACGTATGATGAGGGGTATTACCCCTGACCTCTGAAAAACTGACAGCTATACAGACATTTTGGCCGAAAAAACAGCGCTATATAGCCTTTTTTGGGTTCAGAAAATGAGCTATATATTATTTCTGGGCTCAGAAAACTAGCTACATAACCCCATTCGGACTCAGAAACATACTGTTAGCTCAGAAATGCAATATAGTTGTCTTTTCTGAGTTTTGAAAGAATATAAAGCTATTTCCTCGACTCCAAAAGGGCTAAATAGCTATTTTTAGTCCAAAAAGGCTATATAGCTATGTTTATGAGTGCAAAAAGGCTATATAGCTAGTTTTCTGAGCCCAAAAAGGCTATATAGCTCATTTTCTGAGCCCGAGAAGGGTATAGAATCGTTTTTACGAAGCACTTAGCTATATATCAATTTTCGGTACCTTGCGCACCTATGGCGCCAAGCGCCGGAAAATTTGAGCATTCCTCTCCGAATGCCAATTTTGCCATTATGAAGATATATAGAAGAGACAATTACTTATTTCGGCGGGAAGTGCCTACAAAATTTAGAACTTTCACAACTTTTTACCAGACTTTGTCCTCCCAAAGATCTTTATGCAGGTACAAAGACAGTCCCGAAAAGTCTCTGTACATCCAGAAAAATCTTCGCCGAATACAAAAAACTGTGCTTTGCAATATATAGTACAGTTTCACTGGACTTAAACATAAGACTCGACATAAATAAATCACCTTAATCAAAAAGATTTTATACGATTGCTGACTGAATTAAAATAATATCTTCAGTTGGTACATTTTAAAATATCTAACTTATCTACCAGCATACGTACATCGTACATATTATGCATACATGTACGGCATGAGAATTCTGGGGGTTAGATACAAAAATTTTTTTGAAAAGTGTCTGTCTTGTCTGAGCTAAAAACGATAGGTACACTTAAAAAATACTGTTTTTTACGTTTCGAAGAATGCTCGTTCTTTCTACAGCATAAAAACATAAAAAACCACGAAAAAAATCAGAAAAGATCGAGTAAACTGAACAAACATAGTCAACAAATGAGTGAAAGGCGTGAAGCGTCGGAAATTTAACAATTTTCAGCTAAAAATGAGCTAAAAACTCTCAAAAAAGCACACTTTTTACGATTTTTTTACGGAAAATCGACAAATCTAGAGGAGCCGCAGCTATTTTGCGGGAGAGTTAATCGCCATTCGGGGATCAAGCCCACCAAACTCCCCTCGAGGACACGCATATTATACATTCTTTCAATTCTACTCAAGTTTTCCATTTCAACCTCTGAAAAGAAAAACAAGTTTTGTAAAATCAAACTACGAAAGTAATCTTTAATCGTAGGCTAGACAAAAAACACGATCAATTTTTATTAAAAAAGTAGTTTTTCAAACAGGTATGTAACTAAACAATATTACAGCAAAGGCAAAATTCAACAAAATGTAAGAAAAAATATATATCTAAGTAACCGTAAGGCAGCGAATTTAACACTTGCGCGAAATATGTAGTCTGTAACCACTCCAAATTAAAATTTTCAGATTATTTAGTTATCAAAACGAAAACTACAACGTGGTCAGCACAATCTGCTCGAATTTAGCTAATACATTCCCGAAAAATTACGTGAAAATACGCAATTCGGAATGGAATGGACTGCAGTAGGCAAGGTTAGCGTCAAATGCATTTAAAATTTGAACAGCAAGAAGGCCATGAATCGCTAGTCACGAACGCGTAAAATTAATACACTCACGTAAATGCTCAACCAAAAAATATGTTCATTGCATAGAACTCAAAATGGAATAGAACATTTCGAAATCTATGTATTTGCCTTCAGTACATAATATGTACAACAATATGTTACACGAATTTTAAAAAAAACAATGCGAAAAAGTAAGAATGTACATAAGTGTCATCTTGGACATACATGTAACGCTAAAATTTCGGAGGGGGTTCCCTGACTATTTTAGGGTGGGGGCGGTGTGGGGGAGTAAGTGACCTCAATTTTTGGCCGAAAACGGCCAAAAATCGCATAAAAAACGGCTAACAAATTCCATTTTTTTCAAAAATCGGGGAGGGGGTTAAAAATTGTCTGACTTCGGGGAAATGAAGGGACAACCAACTTCAAGTGGAGGATTCCCCCATCCATCCTCTTACATGTATGCCCTCAGAGGTTGACCAGCCGGATAGTGGGACCAATCCCCTGAATGAAAAAATATTTTTGTGTTTTACAAAGATCTCTAAAAGGGAAAAAGAATTAAGATTGCCTGTATACTTGAAAAAATCTTCGAAATAGATTTCTAGCATACTTTTGCGCCATAAGGCAAAAGATTTCCGGCGCGTTGCATCGAATTTCTCAATTAAACAGGGTGGTCCGAAAAAAGGCTACACCCCAATATTGTGATATAAGTTGGGCTAATCTTAACATAAAAGTCTCAGACTAGTTGCATTCGACACACAAAAATATGCTTGTTTTAACTGGGCAAAACATTTTGGCCACTTTTCAGTCGTTCTTGCACTACTGCGGTTTGTGTACACGTTACTTTGATACTGTTTAAACGCCATGGTTTCTGCATCGTGTGTTATGCTGAGTATTTGGGACCCTTTTTGACAATATCTGCATTCGAAAAAGATAGTAACACATTGGCTAAAACCTGGAGTGGGTACTCCTTCCTACTAAATGAAGAAATTGCAAAATATCATCAAAAGGGTAAGCAAATTCATGGAACAAACATTGGGGGTTTAAACAATATCAAAATAGGGTGTAAGCAAATAACTGTTGCACTTGAACCGCTGATAGATGGCCAAAAGTTTTCACACCATTTAAACCACAACATTTTTATCTATCTATTGACACAGGACTTAAAATTTTATATTAAGAATTATGGAAGTTATGGCCGGTAACATTCGAGTGTAGCTTTCGTCTTGGCCCACCCTGCATAATAAATATCATATAAACATGTTAAACCAAAAGCCCCAGCTAGACTTGAACACGGAAAACTCGCCAAAATTTCACGGCGTTTCGCGCTAACTTATTGAGTTCAAGTGAATAAGTATTCATTTTCACTGAATTCACTGGAAAGGTTTGAAACTGATTGCAAGGACAAAAACTTCGAGAATTACCGGAGTCGAGTCTTAAGCGGAATAAATAATAAAACCAAAAAGTATACAATACATACATAATATACGCGAAGCAATTATTTCAAATAGTAAACAACAATCATAATCCTTCGAACAAAGCAATACGAGCTTTCGTTGAGCCGGCACCAGTCTAAAAACATAAATTTTTACTGCTTCAGCTTGAAATAAAGTAAATCTCCAAGCCAAAGCGAAGCAGACACATAAAAATGCTGTTTTTTATACGAGCCTCTTTATACACTATGTAGATGCACAAAGACCTACGGAAAATTCTTTGACCGCGCAAACATTTTTCGTGCATACAGTGTACTTAAATATATATGTACATACACGTTTTTAACATAACCGGCCTGAAATCTGAGACCCACTTGCTGTCCAAAAAAGTCACTTGGTCCTAAACTCAAATTTTTATGAGTTTTCAGCTAAATTTACATACATATAAAACTTAGCTCAAAAGGATGGGATCATTTGCGTAACAGAACCAAAAATGATACTACGATTATAATATGCTAATTGAATTCATAAAAAACCATCGCGATTATGTAGCATAGATATAATGAAATTAATTTTATCCAAAAACAATAAAAAAACGGTAAGTTGTCAAACAGTTATTTCCTGCATAAAATCTTAAAAAAACCGAGGAGACACATTCAAAAGATGTTTGAGTTTGAGCCCGTACAAAAATTGATTTCAAAGGATTTGATGCATGCGCTTGGCGCTAAGTAAACAATCGTTACGACATTCGGTAATTTTTCGGATGCCCTAAAAAGTTTGCCCTAAAAATCTGTACGAACCTCGAAAACGCTCTTCTTTGACTTCAATACGAAAAGAAGTGTGAACTAAGTTGGAGAAAAATTAATTTTGGCAACTGGCATCAAGATACTTCTACTACCTTCTCACCAGTGTTTTTTGGTACATGGTCCGTTATGGTCCCCAAAAGTCTTTGTACATTTTGTACATGCAAATTTTTGTGTACTATAATATGGTACATTAGCAATTTTAGTGTAGTACAACAGGGTTCTTCGACCTTTGGTAGTGTGTTTTAGCTAATTTCTGGGTTTCAGACGCCAAAAATTACTAAAAATTGTCACAAAACGGCGTGAAGCGCCGAAAAATTTGACATATTTCCATTCTGAATGCAAATTCTGCTATTTTAAAGATATATAGGACAAACAATTACTCATTTCGGCGCGAAACGCCGAAATTTTTTAGGAATTTTACACCTCTTTTACAGTTTTTACCTTTTAAAAATCTTTGTACATGTACAAAGACGGTTCTGAAAAGTCTTTGTACATCGGGAAAAATCTTTGCTGAATACAGAAAAATACTGCTTCTCACTGAAGATTTCGCCAGTATTTTCACAATATTCCTTTACCCTTCTCAACGTCGAGTATTTATCATCTCCCTGCTGCACCGTTTCGTTGTAAATTTTGTCCAGCTGTGTCTGCCGGTCCTCTAATTTCAGGCCATCAATTTCGCTTTTCAAGTCGCTCAATTGCTCCTGCATATGCTTGCTTTTTTGGTTATATTCCAGACTGAAAAATCGAATCAAATATCGTCGATTATCAACACAGTATTTAAGTCCAACCCCAATGTTCATCTAAAGCACTACGACCATACATGATCTGAAGGGGTGGATTTCAGCCCGACCCCGGAAAAGATTTCATCCACCCAGAAATTTTTTCACCCCTCTAGAATTGGTGATTTTCCAAAAAAAATCCCGAAAAGTTCGTTGAAAAGCTGCTGTTTTAAGCGTTTTTAGCTATCTGTTTGCTCAAAAGTATCAAATTTTCGGATTAGAATTTTCTTGATTTTTTTTTGCAAATTTTTTGAATGTTCTTGACGTCTATCCGCCATTTTTGATCCCAAAAAGATACTTTAAATTCCACCCCCCCCAGAATTCCCATGATGTGCATGTCTGACTATGACATAATAAATTACCTGGTCCAAGGGCGGATTTAGGAGGGGAGGCGGGGGGGAGGCGGCCGCCCCCCCCCGTCGTCAAAGATTTGGACGCAATAAGGATTAGATGTGTATTTTTTGATGATTTTAGCCGTTTTTATCACGATTTTTCAAATTTTTTCGCCGCAACGAGCCGGGGTAGTACTCATTAATGACTTTTACTGACATTCTTGGCGCTCCAAAAGCCTTATTTTTACGTCAGAAGTTTTTTGAACAGAACAAAGGTTTTGTAATTTTAACAATGATTTCTTAGAGTACTTTTCGGCGCTTTGTGTCGAGTTTTGCACTAATTTTGGGCGTTTTTCATAGAAAACTTTCGAAAAGTTCCAAAATTTTCATTTTTTTCCGCATCAGAAATGATAAAGCCTATCGAAAGACGGCAAAAACCGCTATTTTGAGCATAATGGACGGATTTTCCGGACAATTTTCGACACTTTTTAGAAAATGTTGGGTTCCGCTCCTTGTCAGGAAATCCTGGATCCGGCACTGACCTGATCACCACATAATATGAAATGTTTTCAAATTAATAGCCTTTCCTTGAGTCAGTATAAAAAACTGCTGAGTTCTGTAATCCTAAAATTCTGTTTTGTGATGTCTGCAAATTTCACGATTGCAATATGTTTAAAAGCAATCCATTTCCGACATACATAAGAAGCATGTTATTTCTGTAGATGAATCACTGCATTTTACGCAATATTGACGAATCAGAGAGAAAGACGTCGGATTTAAAGGAAATTCTACACTAATCTCTGATTATTATATTCGTATTGTATTTGAAAAAAGTGTATTATTTTTTATTATTTATTGCATACGAAATGCAACACAAAAACGTGTCTCAATAATGCAACCAGCTCATTTTGAATTATATACGTCCTACATCTAATTTTTTTCGGGCGAATCATAATTTAAAAAGGAGCACATACTATTGATAAAGAGACAGTTCGTTGTGCATCGTACCGTTCTTTTTCAATTTCATCGGATAATGACTTAATATCCCGATCATTAAACACAGATCCGTAGAAAGACGGCACTGGAACCAGCTGGCCATCCTGATGGGCGCTCCTGGCTATGCTACTGTAGCCACTTGGCAAGAAGCCTCCGTAATAATAAGGATAAGGTTGACTGGCGTCAATGTCGCACCCATTTGCGTGTGCGTAAGGGCTAGAGTAAGCTGGCTGAAACAATCAGCCCTGTATGTATGCATGTACTGACAAACAAAACCAGTTAATTAATTAGTAAATATTTCAATTATTATTCATAAATTATAGCGAAACGAATGCTTATGAGAATTATGTATATTATTATTGGCAGGTCCGTATCCAGGATTCGGCCAAGGGGGGTGGGGGGGCGGCGGACCCAATATAATTTGGTCTATATATAAGGAAATTCTTAGGGATACATAGCTCGCAAAAACCGCATTTTTCGACGTTTTTCGAATTACTCTGTCCCTTAAGATCGTAAAATTCAAACTTTTCAAAAAACATTTTTCTCGTTCAAAATGCTATAAAAAGTATCGGTTTTTGATCGCGCTTAAGCCAAAATAATGGAAAATACTTCCTATATAGCGCGAAGCGCCGAAAAATTTAAAGATTTAACGTCAAAGACAGGCAATTTTTCCATCTTTCCGTACATTATCTTACTCCTCAAAATTTTTTTACCGGCCAAGGGGAGGCGGCCGCGCCCCCTAAATACGGCCCTGATTATTGGTATATAATGTGCACCAGGTTCTGAAAAGTTTTGGAGGTTCTTCTTAAATAATGATCCTACATAATCCCTTGAAGCAAACATTGCCTTAATGGCCTTTTACGAAAAATGGTCGCTGTTTAAAACATTAAAATTACTGCATTGAGCGTATTAAATTTTCTTTGGCCCCAGCCATATTTACGCCTGCCCTTTTCGGGGCTAGGGGAGCTGAAAGATAGCTCTGGATTGAAAATAAATTAAAATAACGTACGCTTTCGCAAATTCGTCGCATTATTGATTTCGATTATGGAGCTACATAACTTTCTGCTTACATTGATCCTATTTTCCATAACGTCATATAGCCTCTGTTTGGCCATCTTTTCTGCTTGTCTTGCGCGAGACAATTCATCTTTAAGTCTTTCAGATTCTTTGGCTCTATGAACGGAGATAAGAATACTTCATCTTTAATAATGTTCAAAAGCAGACCAGTTCTAACACAAAGGAAAATCATAGCAAATTAGATGCCATAGCAAAGTTTTGTTTTGTATGTACAAGGTCCGTTTGTAAATGTACAAAGATGGTCCCTAAAAGTCTTTGTACATTTTGTAATCGTACATGCAAACTTTCGTGTACTATAATATAGTACAGTAGCGATTTTAGTGTGGTAAAACAGAGTTTTTGACCTTTGGTAGTGTAGTTTAGCTAATTTCTGGGTTTCTGTCGCCAAAAAGTACTGAAAATTATCTCAAAACGGCGCGAAGCGCCGAAAAATTTGACATTTCTCCATTCTAAATGCAAATTCTACCATTTTAAACATATAAAGGACAGACAATTACTTATTTCAGCGCGAAGCGCCAAAAATTTTAGGGAATTTTACACCTTTTTACAGATTTTGTCTCCCCGAAAATCTTTGTACATATACAAAGACGGTCCTGAAAAGTCTTTGCACATCATAAAAAATTTTTGCCGGGTACAAAAAAAACACTGTGCCAGAGAACAATTTTTCGTCATCAAACGCTTTGTATTTTGAATAATAAGAACAAAATGATTTGTCTTCGTACATCAAAATGAGCAAGTTCGACTCTTTACCTTTTCTCAGATTCTTCCAGCATCCTAGCTATCATCAATTCGGCTTCTCTTGCCTTGTATTCCATAACAACTTTGTCTTCCTCCGACTTGAGCGCCGCTATTCGAATTCGTTGATTTTCTACTTCGGCCTCGGAAGTACGTCTGCTTAAGGCCAAAGCTTCTTCGGCGGACAGTTCGGCTTTTTGGGCAAGTAAGTCGGCAGTTTCTTCGCATTTTCGCTGAAGCGAAAGAAACTCAGCAACAAACAAACTTTAATGCAAATTTCTGACTAATGAACTCCCTCCTTTTTTCCAATAATCCTATGTTCCAGTACTGTGCTTACATCAGTGTTTTTTAGTACAAGGTCCGTTTGTGCATGAAAATAATCATTTACATGCATATCTACTTAAATTTACACTAATTTCTGAGTTTCTGACGCCGAAGATTACTAAAAATCGTCTCAAAACGGCACGAAGCGCCGAAAAATGTGACTTTTTACATTCTAATTGCAAATTCTGCCATTTCAAAGATATATGGGACAAGCAATTACTCATTTCGGCCCGAAGCGCCGAAAATTTTTAAGAATTTTACACCTTTTTACAGTTTTTGCCTTCCCAAAAATCTTTGTCCATGTACAAAGACGGTCCTGAAAAGCCTTTGTATATCGGAAAAAATCTTTGCCGAATACAAAAAAACCGTGGCTTACATACATATTGATTTCGCAAGCACGTGATTACCAATCACCAATAATATCAGCAAAAAATGACAAAATAACTTTTGCTAAAATCAATTAAAATTTTTCATGTATAAGCTCAATTTTAACGAGACAATCGCAATAAGAGTGCGAAAATTTTCGAAGTTTGTATTTTCTTCTAGCGTACACATAATTAAGGAGAAATAGGATATAATGGCGTCTATAAACACAGATGATGTAATGCTGCTTTGAAAAAAGAGTCACTGCGCCCTGGTTTACGTGAAAAAATTTCGTTTTCATGACTTTCACTAAGTACACTTTAGTTGACTGAAATTTCGATCGACTCAATACTCGCTTTTACAGTCCTCTCTCAGATTTTAGTTTTGTGATAGCAAATTGCATATTTGTTAATCTGAATTAAATTGTATTTCCATAAATAAGAATCAGATGGTTTTCTAGCGATAAATTACGAGCTATGTAAATTTTATTAAATTACGTATGGTCATATGTAAATTCTCCCTTGCGGAATTAATACACGTATTTCCAAAATTCTAGAAAAATCTGAAATTAGCTACAGGGTTGCCAGGTTGGGGTTTCCCCCATTTCAGGGATTTTTTGGGGTCCTTAGCTTTTTTGGGGTTTAGCTCACGGGGGATTTCATGGGGAGTTTTTCAAAATTTTTGAGGGTTTTTGGGGGTTTTTCATTTAATGTGCAAGTATTAAATTTTAGTGAGTTTAGAGGCAGCAATCAATTACTGTAAGCTTTTGTCAAGAGAAGCCGACAGCACAACCGTGCGTGCCAAGCTCAGCTGACCTTTTTTTAATTCAGAACTTTGGTTTTTAGCCCTATGATCACGGTAGAATTTATTTCAATTCTTCTAAAATATCGTGTTAATGAACAGTCGCCATCGATTCGACTAATTTTATTAGAAAGAATATCGAACCTTAAGTACACAAAGGTGAGTGTTGTTACAATAATATCATAAATCTAGGGAAATTTTTGGATTTCTATAGATGAATCTGTGGATGCTGAAAATTTTAGACCTCGCAATACTGATTAGCTATGGCATAATACTAAATTTTAAACATATTTTCAAAAATTTAACCATAAATCTCACTAATGCTTCTTGCGAAGCGGCCACCTGCTCCTTTAATTGCGCTATTTCCGTCAGCAAACGCTCCCTTTCTCTTTCTAGTTGCATTCGCAAGTTTTGCTCTTTTTCCAACTTGTGACGATCTGCCTTTGAACGAAAAAGTAAAATGAAAAGTGATGGATGGGCGAATTACAAAAACTTTGTTCGCAATACGAAACATTTCAAGTATAATAAAGTCTTGCAAATGCAAATGACAAATTTAATTAGTTTAACAAACTTCAATTACCAGACACGTAGCTGTGGGGGGAATGGGGGGGTCGGACCCCCCCAATAAAATTCAGAAAAAAAACCGGAAAAATAGGACTTTTTACACGTTATTTTGTGCTATTTTTGGTTTAGACCCCCCAAAATTGGTGTTGGTCCCCCCAAAATAGGAGGGCCAGCTACGTGCCTGTCAATTACGCTTTTCGGTGTCACACTTTTGTCCCTGTTCAGTTGCAGCGAATTGCTTGCCACTCACTGAGACAATGCACGTTATAATTCCGTATTCAACATTTTGTAAATAATGTTTAATTTAAATTAAAAGTGCCTATTTTTTTCTCAAATTCTAAAGACAAAGAATGTGAAACTGAAAGCATAATTTGGACATATCCCTTCTTACCCATAAATTAGCCCCCCCACCCAAGTTGGTTGTCTTTGTCGAAAAAGTAACTCTCTTTTGCACCTCCTTGGACTTTTAGGAGAAAAACTTGCTTTGAAAAAATTCCTATTTTTTGCCCTTTCTTTGATCGAAAATATGAGATCGTTTACTCATGCCACCAACGGTTTTTTTGTATTCGGGAAAGATTTTTCCCAAGGTACAAAGACTTTTCAGGACCGTCTTTGTACATGTACAAAGATTTTTGGGAAGACAAAAAGTGTAAAAAGGTGTTAAATTCCCAAAACTTTCGGCGCTTCGCGCCAAAATGAGTAATTGTTTGTCCTATGTATCTTTTAAATGGCAAAATTTGTATTTAGAATGGAAAAATGTCAAATTTTTAGGCGCTCCGCACCGTTTTGTGACAATTTTTAGTAATTTTTGTCATCAGAAATCCAGAAATTAGCTAAAATACACTACCAAATGTCGAAAAACCCTGTTTTACCACACTAAAATAGCTACTGTACCATATAATAGTGCACAAAAGAGTTGCATGTACAAAATGTACAAACTTTTGGAGACCATCTTTGTACATGTACAAACGGACCTTGTACAAAAAACACTGATGCCAACCAAAAAATGAACGGCTATTCCCAGCATCCTTGTAACACCATTTTCCGAAACATTTTTTCCATTTTTTAGCCAAGAATCGAAGGCCATTTAACCTTCCCCTTAAATGGCCAACTTTCCCTTCCAAAACTAGAGCCGTTACAAATGTGAATCCGGTAAGTCTTTTGAACCGCTAATGTAATCACCAGTATATGCAGTAACACTAATCCAGCATCATTTTATTGGACTGTACTATACTTAATTTTTCCACTTTTTTACTTGCTTTTTGCTGTTACTTTTTTAAACTGTATACTTTCATTTTCCTCCTTCCACCCAACTCAAAAGCATCCCTTTCGTCCATTATTAAATCAAATATTTATGTACAACTGACTTGCCGCCTCAAGCGATCTTCCTTAGCTTGCGCTTTCATCTGCTGAACTTCTAAAGATTCTGCCTGCCTGCGTCTCAAATACAAATTATGATTGCCCACGCATAAATCCAGAATCTAAGACACAAAATAAAGCGAAATAAATAAGTACTTACATACAAATAGAAATAAGCTTAATATTATCAGCAAAAAGGGCACACATGGCATAGGGGGTGAGAGGGGGTATGATCCCTACCTAAGGTTTGGGAAAATCAGGTACTGTCAGGCGATTTTGAGAAAACGAAATGTGCTGTAGGACTAATTTTGAGCTCACTGCGGTAAAAGGCCGCAGATAAATTTTTGTATCTTTCATCATTAGAAATCCGTAAATTGGCTAAACTTTACTAATAAAGGTCCAATAACCCAGTTTACCGCACATAAGGTGTTGTACCATATTATAGTGAGTACTTGCCCTGAAATTTACATGTACAAGAATGACCACAATTCATCATACGAGTATGACCATTCCTGGATTTCACCCCCTCAGGTCACCTCTATCTTGCCCATGTATGAAACAAGAATAAGTAATATTAAAAGCAACAAATCTAAAATCAAGACTAGAGGAAAAAACCCTCCGTCGTTGAGACTTAAAAAAAATATGAGGGGAAAATAATTAGGGATCAATTTCAAACAAAAAATAGCAAAATAACGAAAAAACCAATATGTTAAGTATAATTTTGTCATGCAGCGCTTTTCAATCTTATCGTATGTTACTAACATATTGAACAATATTTAAAATGATATTCCATTTAAGCTCTACGCGCACACTGTGCATTGCATGAATCATATCCAATGTAAAAATAAGGACCTGAAATCTGAGTATTATGCATTTCTATAGAAACCGCTTGGCCTAATCCATGAAAATTCAGGATCCTCATTAGATAAGGGAACAACATATTTAGGGAAGCTACATGTGATACACTGAATTATTTACATATTTCGTAGTAAACCGTCCATGAAACCACCCGTTTTAATTTTTCTAGAAAATTTCCTTAGTTTGCAAACCAATGAGTGCGATTGATGCGTATTGTTCGGGTCGGGCAGTCACAAACCTTGATTGCTTGAAAAATTATTGTTGAATTTTATAAAACTCAGTAGCATAATTAAAATTAAAGACCAATTGTATTTTTTACGCTCCTTCGAAACATTATAACCGATGTCACTTTTCGGCCGGATCTAAAACTCTGGCAAAACAAATCAAAAACTGGCATGAAGCATACAGAATTCGAAGCGCTTTTCTGATGAAAAATGCAATACTTTTTCTGTATTTTCATACAAGTGCGTATGCATCTATTCTAGCTACTTCTTCAATTTAAATACGGTCATACACTCAGAACAGATGTAACCATACTTGGACAGCAGCAGTCAAATCTCAAGGTCTGGGTGGTGTTAAACTGGCAAAAATCCCGAAAATACCAATAATTCAAAGCTGGATGGTCTATCGATTTTTGGGGGTTAACCAGATTTTCGACGAGGGGTCTAAACCCATCCCCCACGCTTACGTGTGGATGTAACACCGAGTCAAGTTTGCCTGAAAAAATGCGAGGAACAAAGCAAAATTTTGATGATAAAATATCCCATAGGAAATACATGTATATCCTCCGCATTATCTAAATGAATATGCTCTCCAAGTCTTACTATCTTATTCGTAGCCAAATTTTGAGACTGGAATGTCACCACTTCCGTACCGACAATTTTTTCGTACGTTTTGATCGTAAACTGAAAGTGAAGAAGATAAATCAGCTAAAAAGTGAGAGAAAATGACAAAAAATTAACAATCTTTTCATATATATCTTAATCACGCACAAACTTTTCAGGTTCAAATGACTCAAGCCAACAGTCTGTTTCACAAAAGTCTAGGCATGAATTTTATAAATTTTTACAGAGAGAGAAGGCCGACAGATTACGATAATTATATGTATATCAGATCAATGCAATAATTCCGATGTCAGCTTATTATCAGTCAGGGGCACACCTGGGCGTGGGGATATGCACCGCCTCCCTCCGAGAAACCAGAATAACCCCATCAGAATTCAATTTTTGAAATTTTTTTTGTGTGTGTTTTTTCGCCATTCTACCATTTTAAGGCCATTTTTTTATCTTTGAAAAATCTTGCACCCCCAGAATTTCGGTCCCGCCCACTTATGGTCAGGGGCGTACGCAGGATTTTTGTTGAGGCGGGGTGCGGTCCGAAATCGGTAACCCTATATCTCGGGATATATTTGCCGGGGCCCAAACCAAAGCGCATTTTCTAACCTAACCATTAAGCTCATAAAATTCGAATTTTTCGAAAAAAATGTTGTTTTCTTCTGATATGCAATGAAAAATGACGCTTTTTAGCCGCGCTCGAGGCAAAATTATAGAAAAAAATTATCCCACGGCGCAAAGCGCCAAAAATTTTGAGATTTTTTGGTGAAAAGATGCCAGATTCCATCATTTTTCATGCATTTTCTTACCTTTTCAAAATTATTTTTGGGCTAAGGGGGAGCTGCCGCCCTCCCCCGCCCCCTGCGTACGCACGCGTTATCGGTGATACATAGCTCTTACATATTATACCCAAACTTGTATGACACAGACTATATTTGCATTTTTGGTCACACTCAAAACACCGCGTCGTGCTTTTAAAACTCGAGAAGAATCGGTGAAATGTTTTCGATTTTTTGAAGCAGTGCTAGGAAGAGAAAAGTGGATTACGCTAGATAAACACGCAGGAAAATACGCTGGTAATGTTGTAGGTATGTACATACAGCATACCTTCTTTTCTTTGAAATAAATGTTGCTGATTTCCGTCCACGAAAATGATGCTTTTGGAGTTAATTTGTTATTTTTCTCGTACATGCATATGCCCAATGCACTAACGCCCAGCCACAAATCGGACTCTTTTTTGTTCTGCAAAACAAAGCGGTCTATTTAAACGCAGGCACGTATCTCTGGGGAATGGGGGAGGGGTTTAAACCCCCTAAAATTCAGAAAAATAGGACTTTCTAAACGTTATTTTGTGGTATTTTTCGCCTTTTGGGGCTTGGCCCTCCCCCAAAATTAATGTTGGTCCCCCAAAATAGGACGGCCAGATACGTGCCTGTTTAAACGTACGCAATATACAACAGGCGTATAGCATGAACATCGAACAGAGCGAAGATACAACGAAAATAAAAGTAAATCGAACGAAGTAAACTGAGACGAATAAATATTCTTACGTAATTTTTTTGGCTTTTTAATCGTTCAGAATTTCTACACATTTTAGTGATTCTATAAAAAAATAGTCACCATCACGAGTGTGACCGCCGAAAAACCGTAGGGCTAATAGTTCCTTAAAGTTGAGCTACAATAGCAAATGAGGAAATAAGTTTAATAATAATAATAACAGCATTATTTTTGTCAAAAAGTGAGCTACGTAGGTATCATATTGCTTTTATCAGCCATATTTTCAAAGTGCTCTTACGCTTATAGGGAAGTACGTTATTCCATACATGTCAAGATCTTGCGCGATTCGTAAATATTCCATTCCGGCTTCTTCTCTGTAAAAAATCCATCATATTTGTATGTCTGGCTGACAGGATTAAGAAACTTCTAATGACAACAGAAACCTATTATCGCTCGGCTACCAAAAAAGAATCAGCAAAAAATATATAAGCTGAAACATAGAAATCGTGCATATGCTATATGCATGATATGTATTTGTATGTTCAAGACGAACGTGTTGTAAACAAAAATAAAAAAGAATTTGTCTATAAAATCGTATGCATAAAATGCATGCACCATTTTCGAAACGGTTTATCATGATAACGATCCACTAGTACACCCAAACATACACATACGAGTATGTTCATTTAAAATGCCAACGAATAAGTCATCGATTTATAAGGCAAACCGAATTTATGCTTACTTGTACAAGAAATTATCATTAAGTAGTTCCTAAATTTTCTTGGAAAACTACATTATTTTTTCTGACATTATTGACATATTCCAATCTTATGTACGTGTGCTGAAAAATAGCCTTCTACTGACTGGTTAATACATTTTTAAGTTTATATAGAACAGAGCACAAGTACTTATTTTTATGTTTAGTCGAAAATCAGTCGAATAACTAGCCTAAAAAATTATTTATCCTCAGTCTTAAATCTTATGCGTACTTTTTAACTTAAAATATGAGCTTCAATTTCTTTCAAAACACGATATGTACATACATTTTTGTAATTATACGACTTTCTGATATTAAATGATATCCAACCTATGCATGTACGTAACAGGATGGATAGGGCGGACCCTCCACCCAAACTTGGTCAGAGGTCAAAAATTTTTTACCCTACCCCTTCCTTCAATTTTAGGCAATATTTGCCTTCTTTTGTTCATTTTCAGGGTTTTTTGCCATTTTTAGCTAAACATTTATTGTCATTTACCCCTTGAAAATGGCCTACTCTCCCCAACAGCCACAACTCGCAGCTGCTTTACATCCGCTGCGAATACCTGCTTAATCCTTTATTGTTCATCCACCAATGCTTTATGCGATCTTCCCACATTTCTGTTGTCATTTGATACTGACTGACAACTCTTCGTGGCAAGACCTCTTCGTCTCTCATTAGAAAACCTTCTTTGTAAGTTGATTCATCGAAATCACCAAACTTTAAAAACAAATAACACAGATTTGAAAAAAGCAAAAATGGTGTGCGGCACCATCGGTGAATCAGAGAAGGTATTTACGTTGTATCGTATGTACCTAATCAAAAATATTAGAGACTTAAATGTATGTAATAGCAGGAAGAGATGAGACGAAAACAATTGACTTATGTATAATCGTAAAAAAACAGTTTTAGGATTAGTATGATATAATTCATTTAAATTTTAATATTTTTATCACCAGCTACGAGTTTCACAGCACTCTCAAAAATTAGAATTAATTGATATGCTTCTTCGTTTTAATCATTATGATATACAAGCTAACAACCTCCAAGAAATTAAGAACACATTGCCTTTTTATCACACTAGAAATAAGGCAGCACGAGAAAAAAATGCAAAAATTCTAATTCATGAACTTTTCTTCATACAATAGCATAGGGGGTGAGGGGCACGGTTTTTTTTGTAATCGGCAAAGATTTTTCGCGATGTACAAATACTTTTGGGGACCGTCTTTGTACATGTACAAAGATTTTTTGGAAGACAAAAACTGCAAAAAAGGTTCGAAATTTGCGAAAATTTCGGGCGCTTCGCGCCGAAATGAGCAATTGTGTGTTCTATATATCTTTATAATTTCAGAAATTGCATTTTGAAAGGAAAAATGCCAAATTTTTTGGCGCTTCGCGCCGTTTTGAGACAATTATTACTGATTTTTGCCCTCAGAAACCTATAAATTGCTAAAATACGTAACCAAAGGTCGAACAACTCTTTTTTTGCCACACTAAAATCGCTACTGTACAATATTATAGTAACCAAAAATTTGTGTGTACGAAATGTACAAAGACTTTTAGGGACCATCTTTGTACATGTACAAACGGATCTTGTACAAAAAAAAGCACTGGTGAGGGGTATTATGTACCTCCCTGAGCTCTGAAAAATTGATAGCTATACAGCCATTTTTACCGAAAAAGCATTGCTAAATAGCCTTTTTTGGGCTCAGAAAATGAGCTATATAGTCTATTTGGGCTCAGAAATAGCTACAGTCGAACTCGGATATACACATCCTTAGGACCAGGTTTAATTGCGTCTTACAGCCGAGTGTGTCTTATAAGCAAGGCTATGCTTTACTTGAAAAAAGAACGTGCTAAGTAACGAGTACAGAGTAAAAATTATCTCTTATCGAAGCTTGTTTCAATTATTTTTCATTATAAGCAATACATGTATTAGCAGACTGAAATAAGCAAAAGTCGACATCAATACTGAACGCAGATAAACATTCACACATTGCACTTCACACTTGTAACCTATTTGCAGAAAAAATCTACAGAATTTCAATTTTGTCCGCTGAAATTTATGTATTAATTAGTTGAAGTGGTCGCGTCTTATAGTCAAGGTGCCCGCGTCATATAGCCGTGCGTCTTATAGACCTTGATTTATATGTATTTAGCATATGCAATGGGAGCAAGTCAGCTGCGTCTTATAGTCTTATAGCCGAGTGCCTAATAGGCGAGTTTCTAATGTATCTTAATGCATTATGAATGGCTGTGACCAGAGGTTTTGTGTCTGATAAGCCGAAAAGTCTTATATTCAGAGTGTCTTATAGCCGAGTTCGACTGCATATAACCTTTTTTGGACTCAGAAATTTAACGTGTGAGCTCAGAAATCCTATACAGTTGAATTTTCTGAGTTTCGAAAGGATATATAGTAGGGATGTCCCGGGGCCGACTTTTTAGCCGGGGCCGGGGCAAGATGTGTATTGTATATGCAGACAGATGTTCCACTATTAATATGCAATTTCCTCGTTTTTGTGCGTTTGCCTACATTGACGAATTATCGTACTTTTCAATTAATTACAAGCATTTTAAGTCATAGATGCAATACTCGCTGCATAATGTCTATTTATTATCCAGATTGTCAGTTGTATTTCCTAACATCGCTTAAATTACGTCATACTAAAGCGCGTCAGCTCGTGCTTATTTTATGCTGAATCCTTCCTACTTCCATTTAACGCGACCTAATCACTTTCTTCGCAATTCTAGTAAAGGTGTTAGATCATTTGACACTTGAGACGCAGCAAACGTAGGTACTTAAACTTAAGAGATGAATTTCAGTGCGGACAGTAATAGAATAGGATCAAGCGCGTCTATTTATTCGCATAACATTTGACCCGACGTAAGTACGCGCAGGTTCCGCACAAAACACATATTTAAAATTATAAAAATCTATTTCTTAATTGTGAAAAAATTAAAACTTTAAATAAAAATTCTTAATTTATTAAGGATTAGGTCAGATATAACAACCGAAATGCTTGGTATTATCGGCAATGAAGACGAGGCTGAGGAAAAAATAGAATCTCGACCTTCAGGATCACGGTGTTAACAGCGCAAGATCACTTTAACCGGTACTGCGTCCGATTTCGAAAATATCATGTTCGTAAGTAATCGAACAAATATTGTTTACTCTCTTAGACTAGACAAATAAGAAACTTTTTAGTATTTGTCTGCTCCACCAACCAGCGTTGCTAGTGAACGACTTTTCAGCACTAGTGGAAACACATACTCAGATTTTAGAACGCGCTTGTTGCCTGATAAACTTGAGGCTTTAGTATATTTAGCGAAAAATCTGAAAGCAATTAATTACGAATATTTATCTCATTCATTACTCATTGCTTCGATTATATCCAATGAAATAAAACTTTTGCGCACGCTCTTTCGATATTTCATTTACTTCATCGACCTAATGTCTTTGTGTCTTTCTGCATTACAATACACTTCTAGCCCCGGGCCGGGGCAAGCCTTGCCCCGGCCCGGTGCCGGGGCAGAGGCCCCGGCACCGGGGCCGGGGCCGGGGCATGGGACATCCCTAATATATAGCTACATTATCTCGACTCCAAGAAGGGTTGAATAGCTATTTTTAGTCCGCAAAGGCTAGGTAGCTATGTTTGTGAGTTCAAAAAAGCTATATAATTAGTTCTCTGAGCCCAAAAAGGCTATACATATAGCTAATTTTCTGAGCCAAAAAGGAATATAGAGCCGTTTTTACGAAGCACTCAGCTATCTAGCAATTTTCGGTTTTGACCCCCCCCACTTGAAGTTTGACCTGGCGTACCTATGCTCTTCATTTATTTATCATCAGATAAAATAATTTCATTATGAAAATCAGCTTGTTAATTAACATAATAAGTCGAAACCGCATCGGATTGAAGCTCCCCAGTTGCGCCCATACATGATCTGAGGGTTCTTCCCCTGGAAAAAGTTTTCAACACCAAAAATCATCGATTTTCCAAAAAAAATCGCAAAATACCCCGTTTTAAGCATTTTAGTGATCTATGTATAATGCAGTTTAAAAGTGTTTCGGTACAGCCAAACAGCAATTTCGGATTGACTATAATTTCGGATTGACTATACTATACTTAAATTTAAATTTTACCTTAACAATATTTTATTTCTATCGTCAAAAAGAAAGAGCATGGAAAATCGATGATTTTTGGTGTTGAAAACTTTTTCCAGGGGAAGAACCCTCAGATCATGTTGACCAGTTACGCCCATACATGATCTGAGGGTTCTTCCCTGGAAAAAGTTTTCAACACCAAAAATCATCGATTTTCAAAAAAATCGCAAAATACCCCGTTTTAAGCATTTTAATGATCTATGTATTATGCAGTTTAAAAGTGTTTCGGTGCAGCCAGACGGCAATTTCGGATTGACTATACTATACTTAAATTTAAATTTTACCTTAACAATATTTTAATTCTATCGTTAAAAAGAAAGAGCATCGCCAAAAACGCCGAAAAATGATGTTTTCGGCTCGTAAGCATCGTGTTTAAGCACGAAAAAGCACTACAGATCTATTTGTTTTAACCTCCCCAGAATTTCATAGCTGCGCATGTATGATTATGTCTACAATGATAAAGCCACGACTTAATTAAACTGATGTGATTTCACAGATTCATAAACCACTTATGTACAACCGTGCCCCTGTTGAATCTCAGCAAGAAACCTAGTCGAAAAAAGATTTAAGACAGAAATATTTAACTCAAGTGACTTTGGATCCTATGTACCTATACAATGGCCACTAGTTCTTTCCATCCGAGTTCCAGGTAAATGGTGGTAGTCCCACCAGATGTGCCATTCTAAAAGGGATGCATTTAGTTGAAATGCATAATTCTTGTTTCATGCCTCCAATGCATTGGGTACCATATTAAGTTTTAGATATCGCCACTGAGCTTGTTTCATTTTGTAAAGATAAGCAATGTCTCAAAAATAGTGCGAAAAAAATCAGAAATCATCTAATTTGCAATTAACTACATATTTGCATTCTGCAATACTAGATGGACGTGCTTTTAAAAATGAATATTTTATTTTATGGTGATTTATTTTAATATTGTTTATTTTATTTTTTTACCTGACCATAGATGCACGCGGTCAAAAGTTCTGGGAAGGGGTAAACCGAGTTTCCTCGGGGAGGGGTAAACAGTCAATTTTTACGGCGATTTATGGCGCTAAAAGCATGAGTTTGCATTGCATCGTTTGGCGCTCTTTTATAATTCCAACAATAGGTATTGGTCCGCAAATGGCCTGAGGGGGTATGCCTTTCAAAAGTTGTGGTAGGGGAATACCCCCACACCCCCAGTCTGCATGTGTGTACCTGACGAATGATTTTCGGGCCAAGAGGAATATAATAGTGCCTAAAAACTAATCTGTGCTTATTGCCCGACGAAGATGCACATAGGGGGTATGACGACGCTCGCTGGAGCGTCAGTCAGAACGGTCCTCCGGGCAAGCTGACGGATCCTTTTCTGCATCATTTTTGACGACAGAAGCAGTAATAAAGTCAAAAATTTTCCGGTACAAAATTTTCTTCACTCAAGAAACGCACAAAATTTATGAATGTCTACATTTTCTGTGTTAAAAGCGATGTGATGCAGTCAACATGGATTGAAAATGCTTTAAAAATGCGGTATTACTAAGAAAAGGCGTTTTATAGGCTATTTTGACCATTTTTATCGTTTGAATAGCAAAAAAATCGTGAACACTTAATTTACTGGTTTGGTTCCCGGGATCTTGCTTCCCCTGCCGACCCTAACCTTATGCATCTATGCTTTGCTGGGTGAGCATGTTTTAAGAGCATTCACATTCAATACCTTTGCTTGAACAGCATACGAGGCCAACAAAACGGAGGCCTCTGGTGGGCAATAAATGTCCATATTCAAGATAGACTGTTTCACTTGCAAGAAAAACAGATGCTGGGTTAAATCTTGTATAAGCTCTTCGGAGACATCTTCTGGGAAATATTTGACTAGCAAAATGAAATGAAAACCGTTTTCGCTCTTCTTCACGTTTTGTTTCAAAACCTAGAGAGAAAATTGTTGAGGACGCGGCGTTATGAAGCATATGTATATGTAGGTACGAGGGTTGTCCCAAAACTTCGTTCAAGCTGTCTAATAACTTTTTGTATAAGAGATATTAACATGCGGTTCTTTTGCATATGGTGACGCAACTTCTGCTTTACATTACTAAAGTCACCATTTTTACTATTTTTTTCGCCTATTCTAGAAAAATTTTTAAGAATACAGACCTTACTTCTTTGGGTAAGAAAAACGAGTTTTATCTTGTCGCCGCTTAGGCACTGATTAGCATTTGATCTCAAAATTTTGGTAAAACAAAGACCGTTTGTGACTTTCATTGATGCATTAGCAAAAATCCCATTGTGATTTATTTTCTCTTTCTAGTGCTGCAGTTTCCGCTAAAACTCAATTTTTGCTGATTTTGACAAATTTTTGCTGAATCACAAATGCATGAATAAAAATCATTCTAAAAAGTGCTTTATAAAGTTGCATTCTCTCAGCTGAAATATTGATTTATTCCTTGAAGAATGGAGTCATGGACCTTCTGTTTAGGGCTATTTTCCCAGTATTTTACACCAATTTTTAATCTATGGTAAAAAAAATTGTTTTACTGGAAAGCGGAGAAAACAGAAGAAGAAATGACGAGTTCAAGGAAGTAAAGCATAAGTTGCAGAATAACGAGCGAAAAACCGCGTGTTGATGACTCTAATGGAAAAAAGTTATTAGACAGCTAAAACGAATTTCTGGGACAACCCTCGTACACAAAACGTTAGAAACAATTAATTTTGCTACAAACTATTTTTCCCTGACGGAAAAAATTGAACAGCATTACAATACAACGTAGTCATTGCCATGAGCGCCACACATTTAGTTTTGAAGTAGTCAAAAATCTTATGCGAATAGGACTGCAAACTATGTAACCACGTAGTTTTCACCACATTTAAAATTTATTTTAGCACCATACGATCTTTTTAATTAAGAATTAGTGTAGAAGACAAAAATTAATTTCACACTTTAACATAAAAGTCCGATTTGGCTCTTGGCCAACTCTGCTTCTTTATTACAATAGTCATAGGAACATGTAATCTGGCCGTAGTCAGCAGGGTTAAAGGGGACAAACGCCACTCATACAAAATAGAAGTTTTCTTTTTCAAAAGAACCTCTGAAGGACAAAACTAAAATTCTGACCGCCAAAGCAGGTTTTTAACGTACTTTTGGCTAACAAACCAAAAAATTTTTGGTGTTCCGCGTCGAATTTCTAGTTTATGAACATAGATATATATGTAGCATACATGTTACAATAGAGATCGACCACCCCAAAGTTGGTCGTCCCTCCAATCTCCCAAAGCCAGAAAATTTTTGACCCCCCCCCCACAATTTTTTGAAAAACAGTACATTTTTGGCCATTTTAGGGTGTTTTGGCCGTTTTGACTAAAAATTGAAGGTCATTTACCCCCTCCTAAAAATGACCGGAGACCCCCAACTTAAAATTTCGAGCCGTTAAATGTACGGAAAGTATTTAAAAAGTTAGGGCTTAAATTAGACATAATGGGCAAAGCATGCCAAGATGCTTACGTGTTTCTGCGATTATTAATTTTCGATAGGTATTTTTTTTCTTCGCAATATTCCAAAACTGCGAAATTTTTTTCGATTAACTCTGAACTTCTGCTTCTCCAGGGGGAAACGCATGAAAATGCCTTCATTTCTGCCTACCTCCTGATGGTGGGTATCTTTTGTTTTCCAATTTTTTTATTTCGGCCCTGAAATGAAATCCTGAATACGGTCCGCAAGTACGTGTACACAAAATACGGATTTGTGAAATCAACCCAAGGTCGGCCATCCTCAATTCCTACAAAACAATAGTTTTAAATTTGCTTCATCCTGTTCCAAATATTTAGCCAAAATTTAAATAGTCACGCCTTTTCCAATTTTTTTCGCGTTTTCCATTTTTTCGATCTTTTATCGAAAACTAGACTGTACTTTTAGACTTTTAATATAAAAGTCCATATGAGAGGAAATTGGACATACATATAAATTATTTTCGATAATCTGAGGTAACGATATAAGTACATATCTACATTCTCATTTTCCTGTATAATATTGCCGACAAACCCCAGCCAAAATTTTGAGCTGCTATATTTCATCTACGCACACCTACCTTTTTGTCTATGTTTAGCCACTCATACGCGCCTTTCATCGACATAAACTGCAATCCAAAATACCAAACTTCTCTTAAGCCAATGGTTCGACAGACAAGGTCGAACAAATCACGTCCACTTGTATTCCTCTGTATTGTAAAATGAATGTTCGTACAAAAGTTTTGCAATACATTTATAATCTTGAAGAGAGGATGAATGCCGACTATTTTCAAATGAAGCATAGACCATAAAATATAAAGTAACAAAGTATAAAATATAAATATATGAAGTAAACATGTAACAAATACATATTAAATAATATATTACATAAAATGTGTATAACGAAACTACATTTCGCAAATACAAATTAACTAAGGCAAACACAACGATATTAGGTACTTTGCTACATGATGTGTATTAAATATGTTATATTATTTATTATTGCTACATAACTACATAATAAGTCATCATACAATTTTCCACTTAAATTATAAAATCCACACTAAACGTCACGGCGATACATAGAAAATTTAATTCGAAAACGATCTTAACAGAGCTAAACAGTATCTAAATCTAGAGATGTATAAAATAAAATAGCAATGAGGCAAAGAAAAATTGAGTAACTAAGCATGAGATGTGAATTGGAAAATTTCGACTTTTGATGAAAAATACTTTTAGCAACGAACATATATATTTTAGCTATAAACAAAGATGCACAAGGTCAAGTTGGCTAACGAGGGGTAAAAATCGAGATTTTGGGGTCAGTGATAGTGATAGTGATAAAGGGGTGGGCGCAAGTCCTTCACGCGGGCTAAGAAGCCCATTGTGTACCCCACAGAAACTTTTGAGAGCTAGTCGCACAAACGTTTTGAGGCTTTAATAAACCCCAAAAGTTGAGCTACAGGCTCCTGTAAAACGGCCGAGGGTTCAATATGTGGAGCATGGAAGAACCTAGCTCTTAACTTATCAAACCCAGGGCAGTGACAAAGGAAGGAGCAGACATTTTGCGCATTTGGGGTTGTCGGAGACCCCAATAGTACATAGGTGTCTGTTGAGGTGACAGTGTCCAGTTAAGAGACCACTTACTGTCTTAAGCAGCTTACGATCTAAGCTGATCAAGGCGCTGGCTATTTTCTTGCATGGCCTCTCCATAAAGGATCTGGCCCGACGGCAAGTCTTTTGCTCACTCCAGTATTGAACATGTTGTTCCCTGACCCAGCTGTTGATGTCAGCCTTGGCAACAGCTCTGGAGACAGCAACTACCGGTTCTGGGCCAACGTGTCTACGTGCTGATCCCATTTTTGCAGCATGATCCGCAAATTCATTGCCCTCAATGCCGCAGTAACCTGGGACCCATAATAATTTGACATTGTTGTCCTGCGAGAGTTCTTGCAAAGCAAGAACACACTCGAGAACTAACTTTGAAGACACTTTTGGAGATAGAAGTGACTTCAGAGCAGATTGACTGTCAGAGCAAATAAAGATGTTCTCATTTCTGAGGGCCATCAATTCTCTGCTACGGCAGCATTGTAAAATAGCGAGTATTTCTGCCTGAAAGACAGTACACATACTGCCTAAGGTAAAATACCGCATCTGATTAGACTTCTGGAAATAGATGCCCGCGCCTGAGGTATTCACAAAGCGTGATCCATCAGTGTAGCAGACAATTCCAGGAGGCGAGAGAATATTCACTCTAGATTTTTCCCAGTCATCCCTAGTGGGAAACTGAATGGTATAAATTCTACCAAAAATAAATTTTGGTACAATAAAGTCACTTGGCATTTTGAGTACTGGCCTATTGGCCTTAGCCCAAACAGTATTGTGACCAACAACCTTGTCTTTTGCATTCCAACTGCCAGCTATGTTTAGTCGATATGCAGCTGCCCTTGCACAACCCTCCACAAAGATATGCAGGGGAGGCAGGTCCAGCAAGACTTCCATGGCTGCAGTCGGTGTGGTGCACATGGCACTACAAATGCTGAGGCAAGCCATTCTATGTAAATGACTAAGCTGACATTTCACAGTAGACAAGTGTGCACGAGGCCACCAGATTAGTGAAGCATAGGTGATCATGGGTCTAGTCACAGACACGAAAAGCCATCGCATGACCTGTGGTGATAGACCCCAGGATTTTCCTACAGCTCTACGACATTACCAGAATGCATTAACAGCCTTCTGACATTTGACCTCTACATGATTGCGCCAGTTTAATTTTTGGTCCAAAATAAGTCCCGAAAATTTGACCTGGTCTGCACGTTGTGGCATACCATAGAAAATTGGTGGTTTAAACGCATCAAGTTTCCGTTGTTTTGGGGTCAGAAAGGCGTACAGAATTTTTATTACAGTAAATTGCGTTTTTGGCTATTCTTAAGTCGAATTCGCCTTAAAATACGTCATTTCCGGGTCAAACTGCTGGACAGTATTTTACTTTTGAACCCGTCAGCGGAGTGTAAATCCCACTCTCACCCCTCCTTATGTGCATATATGCCTAAAAACTATAGCATTTATCTATTGCTCAGATGCCAGAAAAAATTCACCTGGGCAGGAATCAATCAATGCTTGCGATAGGAACTAAAAAAGCACATTTCACGATTCGATCCCTCTACTTAATCTCCCTGCCACACTTCGTTTTAGTTTTCATTCGTCTCAGCAACAATGCAGCCTTACCACAATTTATCCGTCAACTCAGTGCTTAGAATGCATGAATATTATCAGATGACATTTATCTTATTTATCACGGAAAATAATTTGTTATGCTAAAAAACAATTAGGTACTCATGACGTTCATTGTCATTTGCTTGTTATGAACATGAGCGAGTAAAAAAGAGATGGATAAAGACAAGCAAGAGAGGGCGTTCTGACTGAAAGAAGCAAAATATCATGAGAAAATATGTATTTGCGTACAGAATCAAATTTATAAAAGAAATTTTTGCACGAATGTATATTTAAAAATTATTTTCAAGCATTGAATTCAGGTAGATATCTTATGCTATTTTGAAATTTTTTACCATCTTTCGAGACTATCGTAGCTACATCTAGGCAATAGCTTATCAACGAAAAAGGCTAGTACAAAAGCTGGACGGATTCATGGATTCAATTTGAAAAATACTAATTGAAATATAAAGATGCAAAATTAAAAAAATGAAATTAAATAAATTAAATCAAAATTAAATCAAAATTAAATAAATAAAATTCAAAATTAAAATTAAATATAAAATTAAATTAAATTAAATTTTAAATTAAATAAAATTAAAAAATCAAAATTAAAAAACAAAATCAAAATTAAAATTAAAAAAACAAAATTAAATCTTAAACCAGTCATAAGTGAGCAGAATGCATGTCCGCTTGTTAATGTATTTAATACCCTTTTCAACCGAAAAATTATTCGTTTTACCTCAAGGCTAAATTCTAATTCGGCATCCATAGTTGTGACTCGAACAGCAAGTGATGCAGATTTCTTGATACCTTTTTCATTTTTGCGCTCCTTGGACCACATTACGTATTTTTTGGACATGAATAGATGTAATTCAAACAAACCCTAAATCAAAACAATTACAGCACAAACATATATAAATCAACACGTATACATGCTTTGTACAGGACTTTTTTGCGCATTTCAGTAAAATACTTGTCGTCTGAGCTAGGAACTGGATACTTTATAGTTGCAATATATCCCAAAATTGACTGTTATTCATAGGTTATACCTTTTTTATCTCACATCAATTTACGGCACGACAAAGGATTCGATCTAAACCACAACGACTATAAAAGGTGAAACTAAATGTCTCAAAGGTTCAAACCAGAGCGTAAAATATTGAAGTACAAACAGTCTTGATACCACTATTCAAACCTTTTTTTATTTTTCATTATATAAAAATATATAATTATGAATCTAGACTCGACTTATTGAAACATTAGATTGCTTGAAAAAAGGTAGTGATCGATTTGCTGCACGTAAGTACGGCAACAAATTAATTAGGTAATAATTTAGATAATTGGCATTCGTGCTGCAGGTTCACATATGTATTAACATAGTCATATTATAAGGGCGTATGTATGCATTCAGTAGCATCTGAGGAAACGAAAGAATGTTGCTGGCAATCGGATTCGAAATGTGGACCTTTTCCTCAAAAGCCCAGAACCTTAACCAGGACCGGACCGTATCCATGATCCGGCCAAGGGGAAGGGGCGAAGCCAACATAAAATGGTCTATATCTCGAAAAATTCGTCAAGGTAGCGCGCAAAAACCGCATCTCTCGACGTTTCTCAACATAATCTATCCATTAAGACAATAAACTTCAAACTTTTTTTCAGAAAATTTTTTCCAACTCAAAAGGCAATAAAAAGTGTCATTTTCTGGTCGCGCTTGGGCCAAAATAATGAAAAATACTTCATATCTGAAGCAAAGCGCCGAAAATTCGAAGATTTTGCGACAAAGACATGCGATTTTCCCATCTTTCCATGCATTATCTTACCTTTCAAAATTTTTATTCCTGATAAGGGGGAAGGCAGCCGCCTCCCTAAAATACGGCCCTAACCTTAAGCAATCGACTAAGGCTGGTTTATTTCGATACTGAGAGCAAGTTATTCTGATTGTTTTGCATTGATTTACTTGCTTATTAGGCTTAGGCATAGTAATGTGTATTCATAACTGACCAGAATATTGGTGCCAGCGCTTAAAATACTTAAGCCCGAGTAATGGGACGCAACGAGAGGAGCGAGCAAAGCGGCACTCATACAGAATAGTAGCTGCTGTTGTGCAGAGTGTAGTCACAACAGTTATTGATTATTTCAAACTGCTTGATTTTTCCTAGGCTTTGGCTTATATTTATGAAGGTGGTAGTTCTCCCACTGTATTGCTCCCGCTTAGGTCGAGGATACAAGCATTAGTTTGTCTGATGACGTCATAATAGTTACTTTGGCTAAAGTAGAGGAGGTTGGAAGTCTTGGAATATTATGACAGGGACATTTTCTAATTGGGTTTGGGGTGGAGAGTTCATATATTTGAAAGAATTAGGTGGCGGTCGGCAATATTAATCGAGCTATAGGCTGTTGAAGTTCATGTGTTTAAGGATAGGAGAAAAGTAAGCTCTGCATTTGGGAATGTTTCGAATTAGTCTTCGAAGCGTCGGGAGACTGTGACTGAGCGGGGTTATGTGCATTCACATTGATGCCAGCACATGGGCTAAGCCTGAGATAAATGGAGCGAAAATTGCGGATTGAGCAAAGCGAGCGGAGCAATTTGTGCTCCATTTATGCCTTAGGCTTAGCCCATGTCTGGCACCAATCTGAATCCGTAAGCAATTGCTGTCGCCACAAATTGAAAACTGAAAATACCCCAAACGCCATTTTTCCCTGTTTTCGCCAATTTTTAGCACGTGAATTTCAACAGCCTATAACTCGGTCAATAATGCTGACCGCCACCTAATTCTTTCTAATATGGACTCCCCATCCTAAAGACGGCTAGAAAATGTCTTTTTTTAGAAAATTTACACTTTCCAGTATTGTAAATTCCGTCCGTTACTCTTTGTAGAAATACTAGCGAAGCAAGCGACGCGAGCTTTGTTTTTTTTTGTTTTTGTAATTTTTTTTTAATTTTTCATTCCATTGACTCGTGTGTCCTGTTACTAATACCTACATGCACAACATTCGTGTAATATTGATATGAATTATGACAAGACAATAAAATATGTGTTGCCTAGAAATAATACACAAAATTTGCTAAAACACAAATATTTAATAAAACAGCGACTGAACAAAAGGAGATACAGATCAACGTTGGCTTTGTATTTTAATCAGATTCGTATTTGTTATAAACTCGTTCAAGCCCGTATACAGGATTTTGTTTTGGGAAGGGGAGGCAAGACTAAAATTGCTAAGATATACTTATGCGAAATAGGTATGCTTTCCGTCGAGGCACTGATTATTGGCCAATGTTGACCCCGAATTTTTCGTTAAAGGCCAATATTGGCCAATAACGCGTGCATTAGGGGCCAATATTTGCAAGATTTTAAATTCTTAAAAAGCTTCACATCCGTGGGTTTCGAACCCCGTACTTTCGTGTCGGTAAACTCACGCGCGCACACTCGCCATAGTGGAATTGTTATCAAGATTCTGAAGAATGATACTAATGCTATCTGTTATACATATACAGTATACGCAGTTGATATTTTTTGTTTGAAAGAGATTGCTTATCCTATCTTTTATGCCTATGTAGTTTGAATTGTATGGTAGGTATTTCTAATTGTTGTTGGTTTGCCTTACGTATTGCAAAATCCTACATATGTGTACCTACGTAAATACATATGTATGTACATGTGTGCATAAATATTCTAATGCCATGTCAGTATGCGATTTCAAATAGCTAGGTAGAGGTTACCTACCTATGTAGCAGGACAATAGGTACGTATAAAGGTACCTACGCAACTATAGTGTGTTTCATTTAGTCGAGGGTTTTTTGAAAAGTTTAAAGTGGCTACAAAAGTGTTTTATACTAATGCGACAGCAAATAGGTGTATTCTACAGAATACCTAGTTGCATTATGATCACACCTGGGCGTGGGGGGTTTGGGATAGTATGCACCCCCAGAAACCAAAATACCCCCCAGAATTCAATTTTTGAAAATTTTTTTCGTTTTTTTCGCAATTTTTTGATGCCAATGGATAGTGCCTGATGAGAAACGTCGAAAAATGGTGTTTTTATCGCCATACCACCATTTTTAGGACCATTTTTTGACCTTCAAAAAATCTTGCACCCCCACAGAATTTTCTTGCTGCCCACGTATGATTATGATCTTTGATACTGCTAAGAGGCAAGACTGCATCATATAGGTATGTACTTATAGGTCACTTTTGTAGCCTGGTTTATTCGGACTAAATTCAGCGGAAAAGCTTTCCAATGAACGAAACAGACTGTACTTAATTGTGGACATACAGATTCGGCGTGTGATATCTTACGCTTTACGGTAGGTTGAAATTCTCTATAACATTTACTTGAATGTAAATAGTATTTTTCCAGCAGGTTCTAATTTTTCTACATATTATGTTTATCATTATTTACTGTATTTTTATTATGATGTGTGTTCTTCACTTGCTATTCTCTACTGCGTATACTGTATATAAGAGATAGCATTAGTATTATTCTTCTGATTTCTGATCTTAATTTTGGTATGGCGCATTGTGCGCGCGTGAGTTAACCAACACGGAAGTACGGGGTACGAAACTCACGGATGCGAAGCTTTTTAAGAATTCTAAAATCTTGCAAATATTGGCCCCTAATGCACTTGTTATTGGCCAAAATTGGCCTTTAACGAAAAATTCGGGGCCAAAATTGGCCAATAATCAGTGCCTTCCATCGATAATTTCTTTTGAATATCTTCCTTACAACTGATAATCTTTCGATAAATCCCCATTAATTTAAATTCTATTACTTCTATCTATTCTAGAATTAAGCCAAAAAGCAAGGGAGAGTAGAGGAAAAAATCGTTCTCACATTCCATTAGGGGAAGGGGCATGCGCCCGCTTATACCCTGGATAAGGGCCTGAACTCGGCATTGGTGTAGCTGGTTCACATATGTATTAAGATAGCCACGTTATAGGTACGTATACTGCAAGCAGTATCAGGTGAAAGCTGCCACCTAACTGCTTTGATTTGAGTCAAGTCGAAAACAAATAAGGCAGTCATCAGATTTTTCCAGTAGATTCATGTGACTGACCAAAATGTTGGTGCCAGCGTTTAAAATAAGCCTAAGTAATGGAATGCAACTCGCGTCGCTCGCTTCGCTCGCTCCGCTCGTCGCATCCCATTACTCAGGCTTATTTTAAACGCTGGCACCAACATTTTGGTCAGTCCATGATACTAAGCCTAAGCCTAATCAGCTGGTAAACCAGCAAAACATCACGAATACTATCAAAATTAACCAGAGTTAGTCGATTGGTTATGGTTCTGGACTTTAGAGCAAGGGGTCCACGTTTCGAATCCGACTGCCAGCAACTTTCTCTCGTTTCCTCAGATGCTATCGACCGCACACATACGCCCTTATAATATGACTATGTTAATACATATGTGAACCAGCTACACGAATGCCCCTGAACTCATTCTTCTCCTTCTTTATGTTGCCTTGAAAATTCCAACAAAAATTTACAATCATGTAAAGCGAGCCCAAAATTATTTTCCACATCGCGAAATTCAAATTTACGTCTCAAATGAGCAAAAAACGATGCTGAAGACAGAGGCGTAGCCAGGATTTTGGTTCGGAGGGGGCATGCACAAAAATTTTTAAAGACTACTTTGGCATCGAATGCTTTGATGTGGTACAGTGGCACGATGTATTGTAAAATTGAGTTTTTCGACCATTAGTTGTGTAACCTGGCAGATGGGTTTCTGACGATCAACAATACAAAAGGTGTGAAGCGGCGCACAGCGCCGAAATTTTTTAATTTTTTTACCGTTTTTGTGTAGAATTTACGGCTTTTTTATAGACAAACAGATTGGAAATCATGAGTGACTCAAATTGCCCAAAAATTAAATCATTTTTACCACCGTTGAGATTTTGTAGCCCTGTGAATACTGACAGTCTGACAGAGCAGAAAATTATCGAATTTGTGTAAAACAATTTTGACATAATGCCGTATGTTCAGGCTTTTTTAAGAGGAAAACTGCGCATTAATAACTTAGAAAGAAGAAAGAAAGAAAATTTTATTACTAATACCAACAGTTAAAATACAAAATGACAAGATATATAATAAATGCAATTACGAATTAGTAAAGGGACATGCGAGTCAATGGAATGACAAGTTTTACGCGCGCCCCACAAGATATCTAGATAAATCAAAGTTTGCTAATCTAGATTTAAATATGTTTAGGTTAGGGGAAGAAACAATGAAGTCAGGAAGATCGTTCCAAACTGCGATGTATTTGTAAAAGAAATCAAACTTTTCTAAATTAGAATGTACAGTAGGTATGACTAATTTAAATCTATTAATGCTACGGGTAATATTATGATTAAATACAAAAAATCATCAGCGTCCAAACATGATTTATGACAAATAATTTGATACATCATACACAGACAAATCTGCAAGCGTCTTAATTCAAGTCTGCACAATTTAAGTTGTGTTAAACGATCCTCGTAAGAAAGAATATTATTATAGCCAAAAATATATTTAGTGAATCTACGTTGAACAGCTTCCAATCTATCTATATCCTTAAGATAAGAGGGGTTCCATACACTGCAACAATACTCTAATAAAGGTCTAACATAACAACTATAAGCTTTAACAAGATTACCTTTATCACGCGAAAAAAATGATTTGCGTATTAAAATACATCTAAAGAAAGCTTTTTTAATCAAAGAATTATAATGTTCCTTAAATTTTAAATTTCGAGGAATCAAAACTCCTAAATCACGGACAAACGGATCACTAGAAATAATTTCCCCATTTAGTCTATAAACAGCTTTTTGATTATTATTACCCAAATATAGAACTTGACTTTTGGTTCGAGAAATAGGTAAATCCCATGCAATTGCCCAGTCAATAATCTTATCTAAATCAGACTGTAATAATTTACAGTTACGACTAATATTGAAAATTCTGATATCATCTGCGAACATATAAACCGTACTACAAATATTATCAACCGTACTACAAATATTATCAAAAAGAAGAATGAAGCACTAGAATATTTTGACCGATTCAGGCTTTTATACACAATGCTGGAGCTTCCAAAAAAGAGAAACAACTGTAACCGGCGGAGCTTTGCTCTTTAAACCTAATTTATACCTTTACATCATACAGAACAGACAAACTTTCCAGCGCCGCCGGATACTTTAAGAAATTTCTAACCCTTCTACTCCTTTTCGTCCAACCAAAAGTTTTTTTAAATGTATTCGCGTCGACAATACGTTTAGCGTTGCTCAGATATTTTTCGTTGCATCAGTGATATGATAGCTCGCTATATTCCTAGATCACTTCGATTTGATTTCGCCATTTTGTTGTTCAATCGCGACGTATGCTTCCTCAAATTTGAAGTTTATTTTAATTTTGTTAGCTTTATATATTTCATCACATGCAGCTACGATAAGGCCGATATATTTTCTCTCATTTCCAGCAAAATCGAGCTGAAGAGCCGCAATGCGTTATTTTAACTAAATTTGATCAATATTGCAATTCTGCCTACGTATTTCTTTGATTTTTACCATGGGTAAAAGAAATTGCGCTTCAAAAAATATCGATACCACCAGTTTAAGTGCCAGGTCACCTTCACGGACGTCTAACTTTGCTGTATTAAATGCTGCAAATGATAATTCTGCCGACTGTGTTATTTGCTACAAGTTAGTCACTGATGACGATACTGCTTTATTATGTGATTTTTGTGAACACTGGGGTCATACATCTTGCTTAAAAGTTGACGATCATGACTATGAAACTTATTCAAAGCCCCATTCCACTTTCTATTGTTTCCATTGTAGACCGATCGTGAAAAAATATCTTCATATTGAACAACGTTTAGACAATTTTGCTACTCAGCTTGCTGACTTACAAAATAAAATTGATCACCTTGAACGTTCACGAAATTGTTCTACTGATTATGATAAAAACGATTTGTCTGCCATGATAAATGATGCGATTGAAAGGGATTCTAAAAAGTGCAATGCCGTTTTATTCAATTTGCCTTTATCGAACAGTGTCGAGGACATAAATCAGGTAAAATCTCTGATTGACTCTTATTCTGATGGTCACGATCTAGTGTCGTCCGATGTAACTCGCGTCTTTCGTGATGGTCCCATTCATGAAAATCGCGTTCAATTTGTCAAAGTTTGCCTGACTTCGGCTCAGGCAAGGCATCGCTTTATCTCACTGATTAATAAGACAGTCCGTGTCCAATCCAAAGGCCCGCTTTCGCATCTACGTTGTCGTCCTGACCTATCCTTTCTACAACGAAAACGGCAACGCGAACTGGTTTATGAGCTGAATGATCGCAAATCTCGAGGTGAACAAGGATTATACATCGATTTTCGTGCTGATTGCGTTAAATGTAAACCTAATGTAAATACTAATAGCCCGCGACTCGCTCATTAGGTATCCGCGCCCCAAGATTATTTAAAATTTCAATGTTTTTATGCTAATGCTCGAAGTCTTTTGAACAAACTTAGCAACTTACATTTTTTGCTGAATGAAGAAAGTTTTGATGCTCTATTTTTTTCTGAAACATGGTTTCATATTGATATTTCCGATGGATTATTGTGCCCTGGTAAAAATTATCGCATTTTCCGCTGTGATCGAAACTGTAAACGTGGTGGGGGTGTAGCTTTATTTCTTAAAACTTCTTTTAATGCTATTCAAATAAATCCTCCACCCGCTTTTAAAGCTCCCGAAATTCTAATAATTGATATTTTTGATTCTAATAGAAAGATCAGATTTATTTTGGTTTACCGACCCCCTGATTTTGATCTAGCTTATGCTGAAATTTTATGTAGATGTATTGAATGGGCTTGTTCTGTTCCTTTCCCTTTTGTAATCTTAGGAGATTTTAATTTGCCAAAAATCAATTGGTGGATAAGTTCGGTTCCTACTGATAATCTAAATACCCTATTTTTCGACACACTTTCGGGCACTGGTTTACATCAATTAATAACAGAAAATACTCATGAAAAAAATATACTAGATCTTCTCTTTGCATCTGATCAAATTTCTAACGTAAAAGTTGATATTCCTTTTTCTAATAGTGATCATAATTCAATTATATTTGATTGTCTTTTGATGCCAGTCCGTAATCCTAGATCATCTTTTTTTAACTTTCGTAAAGCTGATTTTGATGCGTTAGGTCTAGCACTGTCTCAGATTTCTTGGCCTGATCTTTTTGATACCTGTTCTAATGTAAATGATATGTATAATTTGTTTGTTGGAGTGCTTCACTCTTTAATTTATGCATTTGTTCCATTAACTCACCCCAAGCCCATGAAACGTAAATATCCTAAACTAATTAAAAGAATGTTAACTAAAAAACGTATGCTTTGGAAGAAACATAAACTTTATCACTCCACCGATACAAAAATCAAATATAAATCTTTTTGTAGAAAATTGGATTTTGAAATTAAAAACTTCTCTGCTTCTGAAGAAATTAATCTTCTTTCTGACAAAAGTTTAAAATCATTTTATAAATTTGTCAATAATCGGTTGAATAATCATCGCTCTTTTCCACCTCTTTTTCATGACCACAAAATCGTTTCTGATCCTTTAGAAAAGGTAAATTTGTTTAATAACTACTTTTCTTCTGTTTTTTCTGTTGATAATAATCATCTTCCTTTTTTAGATTCGATGACTGGTTTTGCTTTGCAAACCATTCATTTTGACGCTTGGAACGTGCAACTGGTTTTAAATCAAATAAAAGGTTCTTTTTCTATAGGTCCCGATGGACTCTGTCATTTTTCTTGAAAAAACTTTCAACTTATCTTGCTGAGCCTTTAGCTAGTATCTTTAATGTTTCTTTTTTGACTAGCACTATTCCCAATTTATGGAAATTGGCGAATGTAACCCCAGTCTTTAAAAAAGGTGACGCGGCTTTAGTGAGTAATTACAGGCCGATTTCTATTTGCTGCTCATCAAGTAAAATCATGGAAAATTTGATTAATTTAAAAATTGTCGATTTTCTCACTACAAACAGACTCTTATCTTCTTCTCAGTTTGGTTTTCAAAAATCAAAGTCTTGTGAATTACAACTACTTAAATGTAAACACAGTTGGACGGTATCTTTGAGTAATAGGATTCCTGTCGATGTAGCTTACATCGACTTTTCTAAAGCTTTCGATAAAATCCCGTTATCTAAGCTTTTATATAAGCTCTCAAAATATGGGATAAAAGGTCTACTTTTTAATTGGCTTGATTCCTTTTTACATGGTCGGTCTCAGCGTGTTTGTATTGACAGAGTTTTTTCTGATTTCATGCCTGTTGGCAGTGGTGTCCCCCAAGGTAGTTGTATTAGTCCTACTTTATTCTTAATTTATGTTAATGACCTATGTAATTTGATTAAATATAGTAAAATTTACCTCTTTGCCGATGATGTCAAAATCTTTGGTCCATCTTCTGATTATCATTTAATACAAAAAGATCTGGACAATATTTATATTTGGTCTATAAATTGGCAACTTCCTGTTGCTTCGGAAAAATGTGCAGTTTTACATCTTGGTACAAATAATCCAAAAAAGCTTTATTCTTTGAATAATATAAATATTCCAAATGATATTTGTTCCGTTCGTGATCTGGGTGTTTATTTTTCCCACAATCTCAATTGTAAGGAACATTTAAATCACATAATTAAAAAAGCTGTTTCTCGTTGTTTTCTAATACACAAAGCTTTTCTTTCTTGTGATAAAGAAATTTTAGTTAGGGCTTATACTACTTATGTAAGACCTATGCTTGAGTATGCTGTTTCTGTATGGAATCCATATTATGCAAATGATATAAATCGTCTTGAAAATGTTCAGCGTAAATTTACTAAACGTCTTTTTGGTTTTAATAGCAATTTATCCTATCTTGAACGCCTAAAGCTTCTTAACCTGCCTTCTTTAGAACTTCGCCGTCTTCACATATGTCTATGTCTCATGTATCAAATTATTAATGGTTTATCTTGTATTGATGCTAATGAATTCTTCATTTTTAGTCAAGGCACTACCCGATCAGTTAACAGTCGTAAAGTTACACTACCAGTTGTCCGTTCCAATGCTCACCTCAACGATTTTTCGCAAAGATACCGAAAAATCTGGAACTCCCTTACCTGATCAAATTGTCTCTTCACCCAAAATCGGTTTGTTCAAAAAAGAGCTCCTAAACATTGATTTTACAAATTTATTGTTGGGGCATACCTAGTTGTATCACTTTCGTGATCTGTGTATGTCCTCTTGTTCAGTCGCTATTTTATCATGTATTTGTGTTTTATCAATTTTCGTGTATTTTTCTGACAATAAACACTTTCTTCTTCTTCTTCGAAATAGATGTTGAGGCTGGCCACAGCGGGGTCCGCTGCCGTGCCCCGGAAAATTTTGTAAACAATGCACTTCAATGTTAAATACTAATGTAAAAAATTTTGCAGAATCAGCCAAATCGTAGTTTTGAATTAAGCCCAAAAACATCTAAAAATGATCGACTCACACAAGACTTCTGAACTGAAATGCGTTTTTCGACCTCTGCTAAATATGCAGCAACGGATCCCTGGAAAATGTATCCATGAAAATATTGTTCTTACCGTTTTCAGATAGTACGCAACCATTTTCACACTTTTACTATTATGCTCAATAAGCATGCGCAGTTTCATTCAACTAACAAATAGTGGATTAAATCACTAAAGTGATCTGAAGCGCTGGATTATTTTAGTTTATTCAAGCTTCTAACTCACGGATCTATATTACAATAAACAATAATGACGCGGCGCTAAGCGCCGGAAGATTTTGACGTTTTTTCCTCTTTGAACTCAATTTTCTGATCACAATTATTGCACCAGAAAAATCAACAAAATTTTAGAAAAATTTCGGAGGGGGCATATGCCCCCTATGCCCCCCCTGGCTACGCCCTTGGCTGAAGAAAACATCGAGTCGAGCAGCAGCTGATTCAGTATAAAAGGCCAATCAGAATGAAGACAGGTCAAGATACAGTAGAGAAGTTTTCGGCATTATATTTAACGAAGTGCTATCTTGTTTATCTTTGAAAAGAAGTTCATTGATCATATGAAACTGATAAAAATACAAAAGCAACGATGATTAATAGCACTACGGACGTTGTACGTGCATTCTTAACAGGAAACACGAGTCAATGGAAGGTGCAATTTTTGGCGCGCCATGAAGTTGTTAATGTTCTTAATACATGTCAATTAATCATTAATTAAATTCTCACTTAATACCTCAAACTCCTAAACACGCAAGCCAGAACCATACGTGGGCAGCAAGAAAATTCTGGGTGGGGGTGCCATCGAGCACTATCCATTGGCATCAAAAAATTACGAAAAAAACAAAAAAAATTGGGGGGGGGGTATTTTAATTTCTGGGGGGGAGTATTTTGGTTTCACGGGGGGTGCACACCCCAAACCCCCTCTTCCCACGCCCAGGTGTGGTCAGAACGGAAGATTCGCCAAAAGCGTGCGACTGAAACTTTGCTCACATAGCGAGCGGCGAGGGTATATCACATAAAAATGGGTAGTGCACCATGTAAGTAGATAGAAGTCGTCGAATTGATCAATTTCTATTGGTAATTTTATGTCCAAAAAGGCATGATAGCCCTTAGCACACATACTACATTAAGAAGACCTGCGATGATTTAACTATTATCCAATTAGCTCGACGTATACATGAAACAATGGCGAAATAAACACACTAACGTACGATCAGTTGATTCAAAAACCTGCATATCTTACAATTCAAATAAGCACTCGATTACAAATCTACATTATTTTGTGAACAGTATCAACAATGCTCTACGAAAGATCAAGGTGCCAAAGTTCCACCGCCCAAACTAGTTGCCTGAATTGGATGGGACAACGTTTCCAGATTGGTCAGCAATTGAGAAAGCCAATGTTGAGTTGATCTGTCATCTCTAAGGCAGCTGGCAAACGTTGTGTCTTTCAACTGGTCGGGTAAACATTGCCTCAACGCCTCTCTGGCCCTGCATTAAATTACTTTTATAAGCTTATCAATAAGCATAAATACTAACAGGTGCAAACATTTTATGCCAAATTATGCAATATGATACCTAAACAGTTTTAGATATTTCAATCTTAACCCAAAGCTACATACATACATGTGCAAACATAGTAAAATAAATCATTTATAAATAAAAAACGTTTCAGG
Source organism: Mermis nigrescens (assembly GCA_036768485.1). Classification (NCBI taxonomy): domain Eukaryota; kingdom Metazoa; phylum Nematoda; class Enoplea; order Mermithida; family Mermithidae; genus Mermis; species Mermis nigrescens. The sequence continues at coordinate 498,080 of JAVLUZ010000167.1, read as the reverse complement.
TAGGTATTCATTTTCTTTGTATCGAAAACAATCTTTTTTGGACATTACATGTTACGGCTCGAAATTTGGGGTTCCCCAGCAAACGTGGGCGTGGGGGTTTGGGGGATATGCACACCCCCAGATTTTTTGTTTTTTTGCAATTTTTTGATGCCAATGGATAGTGCTCGATGATAAAACGTTGGAAAATGGTGTTTTTTCGTCACACCACCATTTTTTGACCTTTGAAAAACCTTGCATCCCGCCAGAATTTCGTTGCTGCCTACCTATGGTCTCCAGCCATTTTTAGAGGAAACGGGGGGTACATGACCTCCAATTTTTGGCCAGAAACGGCCGAAAAATACCAAAAAACGACCAAAAAATTCAATTTCTTCAAAAATCGGGGGGGGGGGGTCAAAAAATTTCTGACTTTGAAGGATAGGGGGACGACCGATCCCCAACCCTCCTGTAACATGTATGCTTCTGGTAACCTAGACGCTAGCTCAATGGCTTACATCAGGAATTGATGTGAACATGTACATGGGCAGCGAACAAATACTGGGGGGTTCTGAATGGGACAAGTCTAAAAATTCGCAAAAAGCATGCTAGAAATTCAATTCTGAGGCTCTATAGATTTTAGGGGTCTGTCAGATGCTCGGGTAGAGTGATCTAACCCGCCTCCCGAACCCCAGCGCCCTATTTGTGTTGATGACCCAGCCATGCATATATGTAGAGATTGAGGAAGTAATACCAAACGTGGACGGACACTAAAATTCAAAATATGTATTCCCGAAGATTACGCCATACCTCCAGAATTGAATTTTTTGGTGCTTTTATCCCATCAGACCTCAAGAATTTAGTCACTGCCCATTTCTGGATATTATCCATTGAGAGGTCAGGCAGAGAGGCAATGTCAGGCGTTTTTAAACTATCGTCAGATTTTCTTCAGTAATAATGTCAAAACATTTTCGGCACCTCGCGTCAGTGTAATAGTTTTTGCCTAGTTTGCTCAAAAAACTCTTAAAAACGTGTCTAAATGGTCTGAAAATCAATTTTTTGGCCTAGTTGAAGATTTTTTAAATTCATGTGGTTAAAAGTGGTGCAATGCAGTCAAAATAGATCAAGAGTGCTTAAATCGTTGTAACTACATAAAAGCATTTTACATATATAGACTATTTTGACCATTTCTGATCATTTAAGTAGCAAAAAATATGAAGACTTAATTCACTGGTCTCGATTTCAGAGATTTATGTACACCCTGCTGAGCATGACCTTGTACAACTACATTTATTGTAACCTCTTTACTATCCATGACACTTGACTTGATATAAATGTTTACGAAAGCGGTTTTAAGTGGAACAAGATATATTGTAGTGGTAAATTTTTACAAACTAGTATTCAGCTACTTACATATTAGAATATGAGTTTACACGGGCAATGACAAAATTCCGGAGGGGTCCGATACATACGTGGGCAGCAAGAAAATTCTGGGGGAAGTGCAGGATTTTTCAAAGGTCAAAAAATGGCCCTAAAAATGGTGGTATACACACCTGGGCGTGGGGGTTTGGGGTATGCACCCCCCGAAACCAAAATACCCCCCCCAGAAATCAAAATACCCCCCCAGAATTCAATTTTTGAAAATTTTTTTCGTTTTTTCGCAATTTTTTGATGCCAATGGATAGTGCTTGATGAGAAACGTCGAAAAATGACGTTTTTATCGCCATACCACCATTTTTAAGGCCATTTTTTGACCTTCAAAAAATTTTGCACCCCCTCCCCCAGAATTTTTTTGCTGCCCACGTATGGTGGTATGGCGTAAAAAACACCATTTTTAGACGTTTCTAATCAAGCACTAGCCATTGGCATCAAAAAAATTGCGAAAAAAACGATTTCGGCTTTTCGTATATTCGAGCGGGAATCTAGCTATCATTTTCATTACTTCACACGCTGAAAGAGTGTAAGCTTTGTATTTTAATGCGCTAGAATGCAATACATCAAAAGTCATCAAAAAATGAAATCCTGAACTGTTACAGCTCCAACGCACATACACATTTTTTCAATTTAACACAATCAATAGCTAGTAAATAAAAACACTAAAAACATTGTATCATTGCAGTAGCGAATTAATAGATTAGACGAGTTTTCAGCTTTATGCGATAATAGTTTATATTCGCATAAAATATCAAAATATCAAGAAAAATTTAGGATAGCCAAAAATAATTCTTAAGATGATTGAGAGAAAACCAGCAACAAACTTTATAAGGAACATAGACCAAACCTTGGATTGTCCGATAGCCTGCTGTAACAACGTATAACGTGCTTCAATAATCTGGCCGAAGGTTCGCGAGCAAGGGCGATCACCATAGTACCCTGTAAAAACCATTTCCGCTCTATTCAAATAAGTACATAAGTGATTATCCACATATACATAAGATTATGCAACAAATAGAAATGCTGCCAGATAAAGTATATTTGTAACATAACACAAGGACACAAAATAACACTTAAAAGCAGTAAGAATAAGGTAACAATTACAGTAATAACGGCATAAATGAGGAAGCTAGAGTGGGGCAGAGTGGAAGGGGTGAAATTCAGAGACGGTCTTATAGTAAGCAATAGTGATAACAAGTCTTTCTGTTATGATAAAATTCCTCTTTTTCAGGCTCGTACATTTTCATCCGTATTGACTATCCACTTTGATGTAGACACCGTTTACAGAATTATTTGCGAATCTAAACCAAGTACCGCATTAGGCCCTGACAGCCTCTGTACTTATTATATCAAAAAGCTAGCTTATCTGTTCTCCTCTCCTCTTGCTTCTATTTTTGAAACATCTTTTCGACCAGGTTTAGCCCCAAAATTGTGGTGTCAGGCCAAAGTAATTCCTTTGTTAATAGTTTTTTCCAGATAGCCTAAATGTCTCCAGCGGTGTTCAGCAAGGGAGCCTGATAGTGCCAACCACACATGGGCGTGGGGGTTTGGGGGTATGCACCCCCCCAGAAGTTGAAATACCCCCCCCCAGAAATCAAAATACCCTCCCAGAAAAATTTTTTTTTGCTTTTTTAGCAATTTTTTGCTGCCATTGGATAGAGCTTGATGAGAAACGTCGAAAAATGGTGTTTTTTGCCATACGACCACTTTTAAGACCATTTTTTGACCTTTAAAATTTTTTTCACCCCCCCCCCAGAAATTTTTTCACCCCCCCAGAATTTCGGTGCTGCCCACCTATGGTGCCAACCCTTTTCCTGATTTATGTAAATGATTTGAGCGACATCAACAGTCGTTTACGTTTATTTGCCGATGATGTCAAATTGTATAATTTGTCCACTTGTAATGGTGAACTTCAAAATGATCTTAATTAGCTTTATATGCGATCGCGTGAATGGCAGCTTCAGATATGCATCGATAAATGCTTAGTTCTACAAACAGGTTATAAAAATCCAAAACATCCATATTTCCTTGGAAATCAACTTTTGCCTTCTAATTCTGACTGTGTTTGTGACTTATATAGGTGTTCTAATGTTTCAAAATTTAAAATTTCAACAGCATTATCACGGAATAATTTAAAAAACTTGTCAACGCTCTAGTCTGATCCTGAAGTTATTCTATTCTCGTGATCATGAAATTTTGTCAAATTTTGTCTCGTGCGTTCAAAATATATGTTCGTTCATTGCTTCAATATTGCTCTACCGTTTGGAGTTATTATCGTATTCGAGATATTGATCGCACCGAAAGAGTTCTGCGCAGGTTAACGCGAAGTATTTTCGGCGTTAACAGCGGTTTGTCTAATAACGATCGTTTAATCAAACTGTCTTTAGAACGCCTCGAATTACGCCGTATTCGTTTTGCTTTGTGCTTGTATTTAGAAATTATTACTCAACAGTCCCGTACATAGGTGGGCGGCACCAAAATTCTGGGGGTCGCAAGATTTTTCAAAGGTCAAAAAATGGCCTTGAAAATTGTGGTACGGCGAGAAAGACACCATTTTTCAACGTTTCTTATCAAGCACTATCCATTGGCATCAAAAATTTGCGAGAAAAACAAAAAAATTACGAAAATTGAATTCTGGGGGTTATTTTGGTTTCTGATGGGTATTGTTTCTGAGGGGGGGTATTTTTGTTTCTGGGGGTTTTGTTTCTGGGGGGTATTGTTTCTGGGGGGTATTTCGGTTTATGGGGGGTATTTTGGTTTCTCAGAGTGGTGCATACCCTCCCTAAACCCCCCACGCCCAGGTGTGGTCCCATATTCTTTGCAACGGTTTTTTCGCTTTCAATAACAATTGTACTCGCTCTGCTAATAATTTTAAGCTCATTGTACCTGTGGCTCGTTCCGATATTCTCAAGTATCATTTCAGTCATAGATATGTGAATCTGTGGAATTCGCTTCCAAATGATGTTGTAAATTCACCTAGCTTGGAAATTTTTAAATGCAAACATAGTGTACTTTCGATCTGTCTATTATTTTTAAAGGGCCTGCGTAAGTTGCGTGTCCCTATTGCTGACGTTATAGTCGTATATGTCGTCATTGTGCGTCATTTAAAAACGCGTCGTCTTTTTTATCGTAAGTTGCATCTTTTTTGTATTTGTTCGTTTTTTTCGGTCGTTGAAATAAATGGTTGATCACGACCTTGCTTCGGCCGTTTAAAATGTATTTTTTGACGTCAAGGGAATTGAAAGAATTCGGATTGAAAATGCCTTTTTTGATGACGTTTTATTCAGATACATAATGCAGTGTAATTGACAGAAAAGTGTAAACAATTTTACGAATGTTTGGAAAATCAATTTTTTCGCAGTAAACTATTTTTGGTTATGTAAAAATTTTGATAATTAGGTTGAATTTTCCAATAGGTTGAATTTTCCAACAATTAAATTAGCTCAAAACTTTTCCAGGAGCAGCTTGTGTTTCCTGAAAATCGCCTGTCAGTGCCTTGTATTTCAAAATTTTAGGAACGGGTTATACTCCCTTTCACTTCTCCCTTTGCCTTGTGTGAATAAATGCAACGGTAACAATATCATATATCATGTTAAATAGCAAAACAACCTCATGAACTAAAATTTGAATGCATAGCCGCCGTGTATGACTTAAATGAACGCCCTGAAGATGAGAATAACAATAAATGAAAGTAAAAAGAGTACATTCAATGATTTCAGTCAACTTTTGATCAAGAGTCTTTCTTCATATGCATACCTTTTGTAATTATGTTAAAACTACTACTATAAATATTTCTAGTAGGTCATACGTACTTAGCAAAAAACATATGCGAATGCATGAAGTGCTTCAACAAACGTTATGGAGTATTTGAAATCATAAAGTCGGGATGCTACTTTTTGCGTGCTGTTGAAAAACATAAATTTATTGCATACGCTTAAAAACCAGTCATTACTAAGATCATTGCCACTTGGGAAAAACGTTCGTAGGTCTGACACACATAAGCAAGGCCAGTTTCGTCCAGCAAAATCTTTTGTAATATAAAAGTAGCGACCTGAATATAAATTCTGTGATTCATTATATATGCATGTACTTAATAGTAATATGAACGACCAAAATACCTAGATAACATGCGAGAAAGTCACAGTATGAACAGACGTGCGAAGGAATGAAGACCTGACAGATGCTTAAAGAGAAAAACTAAATAACTTTGCATTTAAATGTTTCTTTTCTATAAGATTTTTATACGCGATCACTAAATTTTTCGCCTAACGGATAGTTCTAGATTTTTTTCAAATTTGAAAGCCCAAATAGAATGTTTCAGCATTCAGTGCGCTTTCCTCTTAACTTTTTTATTTTTCTTTCTTCTTTTCTGAGTCGAGTTCAGAGATGAAGACGGAAGGACATGTTTCTGCATTCAATGCGCTTTCCTGTTAACTAAAATGATATAAGCAATATTTTGCGCTTATTTACTGTAATCAGAGTGCAATTTACGAAAGGTAAGTTTGTATTCTAAGCATTATTACGATACGAGGATTTTCTTATTTGAAAAATGCGAAAAATAATGATATATTATATAATTTACTAAAATATTACAATGATATTTACTATTCTGTAAATCACACTAGCACTCATTTTTTTGCATTTATTGACAATTCCTTTCCTAAAATTGCTCATTTAATAATTCTTTGCTTTATTGCATTATTATTTGTTGTAACATGTCTCGTCCATGTAATTCAGCCAATAAATTATTATTATTATTATTATTATTATAGCCTACCAAGAAATGATAAACGTTTTCTGATATGCCATACACAAAGTTAGGTGCTGCGAATTTCACGTCAAATCAAGATATGTAAAATGTTTCACTGCACTACTTGTTGCTTACAGTGCAAATTACAAAATGTTGATGACAAAGAGCAAAGGCCCATATTACAATTCTGAATAGTCTAGGATAGTATCAGGCTCCTATCAGGATTCAACGGACAGCGAGTATAAAAAAGTTACTATCTCCCTTAGAAAATCATAAGAACCAAATTTTTATTTTAAAACTTTTCATCTAATTTTTTCCAAGCTTACAGACTTTTCTCCAAAGGAAACTTTCGGTCATTTTTCTTATTCTACTTCATTCACAAAAACAACAACATAGCAAATAGAGAACCTTTACTTTAACCAGACATATAACAGGGGGATGAGGAAATCTCCCATCCAAAGTCGGTCGTCCCTTCCATCCCCCTCCAGAGCCAGAAAATTTTTAACCCCCCTCCCCAGATTTATGCAAAAATTGAATTTTTGGCCATTTTATGTGTTTTTTGGCCGTTTTTGGCCAAAAGTTGGAGGTCATCACCACCACTCCCTTAAAAATGGCCGCGAACCCCAGCCAAAATTTTAAGCCGTTACATTTATGACTTCAACCACGATTTTATTTGCAGTTCGATTACACTTATACGCTTCTACATTATTAGCGCTAGAATAACGTTTAAAACTTTCACTACTAATTTAAAAACGTAGATATTTACCGTTTTCGATAACTCGCTTCCATTCTGCATTATTCTCAAACAAAGAGGAATAATTTCGGTAGTGAGCAGGAAATTTATTACTTCCTGTTCATCAGTCTGTGAAAAAAAACAATAACGTGAAATAAAAATAAGAGAATTAGCATACACATTTTATTGAAAGAATAACAATGAATTTAAAAATTAAATAACAGAAAATAATATGTATTCAAAGACTACTAGCCCCTGAACCTAAATCAACCTTCTACTGCTTTGAGATAGACGAATTGCCTTATCATAATTTAAATTTTTAATCATTCTGATAAATAAATAGAAAACAAATAAATTTACATTTTTTACGATAATTCAGCTTTCTGCGTTCGATAAAATTCAATAATTGCATTACTTATTACTTGATAAAAAACCGTCTTTTCATTTTTATCGAAAATGAATTCCTAAAATTTTTATAAGAAAATCGCAACGCTCTTATCTCTCTCTCATCATAAAGAAGTTTCCTCTCTCATCTTAAAGAATTTTTCTCTCCCACACTATTGCCGTTTCGATTACAAAAGTCAGACCGACATTTCATATGCAATGTTAACGAAATAACATATAAAAGTACTTACTTTAACGAGGGCTCCTAAAACGCCGAGACTAGTCAATCTCAAATACTCAAACGGCCTCGTTTTACTGGTTGTATGCAAAAAAGGATATAGGAATAGAGGAATATGTGCTGAAAGAAAAACAAATAACGATATAGTTACTTAGAAAATCACAGATTCATAAAAAAGTAAACGATCACAGAGCAAAAAGAGCATTAAAGTTTACTGAAATTTACGTAAGTTCTCGTTCATTTACCAAAATTTAGGCTGAATTCCCACTAATTTAGAAGTTTGGATGACATTCTCCTTCGCGACAATTTTTAACATTTTTTATAAAATTTCTTTCCCTTATCACCTTGTCAATTATTAATCAAATATTGCACACGAATTTCCCAAAGCATAAAAAGGTATTTTTTAACTTTTATGCAAAAATAATAACAGTAGTCTTCCCCTAAAAATGGTCGGCTAAATTGCCTTCGCCAAAAAATTTGGAGTTGTCCAATATGAGATACATCCGACCGTTTAAAATTTGATATTTCTAACTCCTAAGGCGTCAGAGATAGCGATTTTATCATCATCGTTCAAATTTGGGTTAGATTCAAAGAATTCAAGGACTCAGAAGAGTTACAGCAGGCAAGGGAAAAACTAATTTGCTAATATTTTTTTCGCTCCTTCAAGTAATTTCTAAGACAAGGAGGATCAGACGAACGTGAAATAAGTAAATGATTCTTGCGTGATTCTATCTAATTAACTTGAAATATCGCACACTTCCGTCTTTCGTTGATCTACATATTTGTGTAATTTGTACATGTACGTATGATATGGTACAAATAAAATGCGGCGTTATAGAAAAACGTTCAAGCTGTTCTGATAAATAGACTCGTATTTAATACCTGCATATGCATAAATCCATATTGTAATCACTAATCACGCTTTTTTGTATTCGGCAAAGATATTTCCAATGTAGAAAGACTTTTGGGGACCGTCTTTGTACATGATGTACAAAGATTTCTGGAAAGACGGAAACTGCAAAAAAATGAAATTTCGTAAGAATTTTCGGCGCTTCGCGCCAAAATGAGTGATTGAGTGTTCTATTTATGTTTATAATGTCAGAAATTGCATTTTGAAAGGAAAAATGTCAAAATTTTTCGGCACTTTGCGCCGTTTTGAGACGATTATTAGTAATTTTAGCCCTCAGAAACCCAGAAATTAGCTAAAATACACTACCAAATATCGAATAACTCTGTTTTTGCCACACTAAAATCGCTACTGTAGTACCCAAAAATTTGTGAGTACAAAATGTACGAAGACATTTAGGAACCATCTTTGTACATGTACAAACGGACCTTGTACAAAATACACTTTCACTAATTAGTAAAAATGGCGCTTATTTACCTTGTAAGAATGGTCCCCTGGTTTCAGAATGGGAGGCTATACATTGCATCAGTGCTAATGCATTACAAACCCTATTCGACTGATGGGCCTAAAAAACAAGTTAACGATTACGTGAACAAAAAAACTAGCTCAAGCCGAAAATAGCATAAATTAAAGTCATATTAAAATTTCTTCACTTTAATTTCATTTTTTATAACAAATTTGAACCATGTTTCTCAGCAAAAATTATTGCATTCCATCCATGTAAAAAAATTTCATTCGCACTTTTTGCGCACTTTACACTCACTACGAATTCCAAGGTCTAAACCGTTTATAAACTTTTCTGAGGTTTGCTAGACTAGCGTTATACATAACATGGTTGACGTCATTTGACGTCATCGTTTGTTTTCATCACTTTTCCTGCGTACTTATCAGATTATTCTTAAATTAGAAATCATAAAACAGCAAGGGATTGTTTATGATACGACCAGCATTTTTTAGCATCACATGCTGTCAGTCGACTCGAGAGAAATTGTCGGATTTTTATTATAAACGAACTGCGCTAAGATGCTTTCCGTTTATGAAACCAAATCTTTCGCTACATGAACACTGTAATCAGTAAAGATCTGTTAAATCGTATGCAGCGTTTTCATTCGTCGAAAGTAAGTCGTCAAACGTTTCAGAAAAATTGAAATGATTTTTAAAATTAAAACATTATATGTATATTAAAATATGTACGTGCTAGCCCAATAAATATGATTATGCTTCCAATAATTTTTTTAAAAGCGTTCACTTGAAAACCACGTCCACGCTCTGAGATTAGGAACCAGAATGATGATGTAGGTAATTCAGAGTATTACAGAACTACAGAACACTGAAAGTACAAGTCCAAGTGCTCAAGTAGAAATATGTACGTACATAGTTTCTCATGCATATTTCATTTTTGTTTAATTTTTCTACACGCTTAAATATTTGTTCAGTACCTCCTTCATTCATTTCTACTTCATTCTAAGAAGAATTTCGTCTTCTCCACGTAGATCTAGACAGAATGTTAAGTTACTGTTAAAATTAATGTTAACTTACTGTTAGTGTTGGAGGATTTATGGCGGAATAGATGCTGACAACTTCTTGTAGCAACGCGGCTACTGTGCCGAATGAGTGCCAAAGCATTACGGCCAGGTCCGGAACAACTTCGCGTTTTTTGCTTAAAAATACGGCCTTCAAATGCGGAATTTAAGGGAACTAAGGAACGTACAAAATTACAGCTTAATTCGAAATGCTCTTTTAGGAGGTGAAGCACTTCTACAATGTAATCTACTGAAAGAAAAACGATACATTCCGGCTAGGAAGATTTGTCAGTTCACGCTATTACATAGGTATTAGAATGCAACGCGTGAAAGAATCAAATAAATCATGAACTTTAAACTAGAGATTTAGGCTTATTAGGTATCGAAAAAATAGAATTTATGTAAGAACGCAGAAACAAAATCAAAATTTTCCAAACAGCTTCAAGCTACTGACGATCACGAAGCGATAAAAATCAGCAAAATGCCTAATGGTATACTTGTTATATAAGATAGGCCAGTCGACGCAGAGATGTAATAAACGAATCATAACAATGAATTAATTTACGGCATGCCTGACTCAAAATCAAACGATTTTCGAATTACTAACCCCGTTTAAATACGCGTGTTTCCACACGACAATACATTTTTTCTAATTTTCGAACGAAACTAGCTTATATTTTCTAATCTAGAATAAGGCATTTTATTCTATTCGTATTTATAATAAAGAATGATTCTACTCAGGTTAGCTATAGCATGTTTCCCACGTAATATTTAATGCCAACAGCTGACTCTATCAAGAGTATTGCTCGCTTATCCTTTTCAAATTTATACCGACATAACCGTCTGATGCGACCGCACTGAAAATTCAATAAGCAAGGCTAAATCACCTCAGTTCAAACAAGGCCACTTCGCGTTGTTTAGCAATCGTTAAATCGGCGATCCATTGCCAAATTTGTTCCCTGTTAACGCAAAGTGCTCCCTGAGCTGATGTTGAGGATGCCGTAGTAACGCCGACATTCAGCGGGGTCGGCGTGGCGCTCGACGACTGCTGAGTGCTGTCTATGGCCGACGATGGATTCGACGGCGGCGGAATAAACATATTTTAGAACGAAAATATGAACGCGAGAAAGTCTGTGAAAACGTAAGATTAGGGGATATATCGAAATTTACCTCAATTCATAAGAATAACTATGCGCAGACAGATTTTATACATCAACTCGCAACACCTAGAAAAATAACCATTCACGATAGTGCAGTGTCCTGGGTAAGCCAGAGAACGTTATCGAGTCAAAGCGGCATTAAAAATGTCGACGTCAAGATAGTGTAAAACCACTTCAATTCGCAAGTTCTTCCTTCAAGAACTTAGCAAAAAAAGGCCGATTTGGATTCATTTCTGACATTACTTCACATAGATAATTTTTTCCCAAGTCTAAATGCATGGCTAATGATAGACCAAACATTAGCACGCTCAGGTTTTTTTGGGATCAATGACTTCCATGGAACCTGCTGAGGTTGGTCATGAGTGACCATATATGCAGAGCATGGCTGATCTAAGAGAGGGAGTGAAAAACTGAGCTTTTGTGGGCCAAAAGAACCTTAAAAACTAGTATAAATGCTAAAATAGCGTACGTTTTTCCACATTTCAAGCATTTTTGAAGAAAATTTTTAATTTTTATTTATTTTCAGCCTCCTTTTGGCCCCATTTTCCTTATGAAATTTTCAAAACTCTTGCGGGGTTGGTCCGGTTTCCTCTGCATGGTTTCGGGTTGCTCAGCCGCCAGGATCAAATCACTTGACCTTGTGCCCACGTATGAAGCAGACATATAAAAATTTGTGAAAACAAGCTTTTGACAGCTGCAATCATTATCCTCTATCTTACTTATCATTTCAAAACGCACGTATTTATTAACATTATTTTCTATAACAGATGCGAGGCTTAGTGATTCGTGTTTACTCTAGAAACTCGAAAAAAGGACTAGCTTTGCATCGACTAAACGGCATAAACAATATACAAGAATTACTGAGCCAGAAAGCAAAGTTACAATTATTGTCAATAGGTAATATTTATCACAATTATCATCATCATCATTATCAACAGTATTACTATTATCGTACCTATTACTAGTTTATCGCTATTTCTCATTAGAATTCCTATTAAAATTGTGATATGCATCGCCAATTAAAGCAAATCTCTTTACATATATTTGAGGATACAAATTTCGACAGGTAATTTTATTTTGAAGTGACAAGGCGTCAACTCTGATACATTATACCTCATAAGCCAGAACACGATCATTAATATTTTATTCCAACAATGAAAGCACGTCATGCATGAACTCACGAGCATATACAAAGAACAATAAAGACAGATGCACATAGAAAATAAATTTCAAAAGAAAGTACATAATAAATAGGCGATTCATGTACTGAGCTCCATAAAGTTGGCAAAGAGCTGACGAGTGTATTCACCTTTCGTATTGAACAAAAATTTCGAATAGCCTCCATCAACAGAAACAGCTGCATAAAAATATCACCGTTTATCGTATGCACAGTACATAATATACGAAGCGTGTTACATTATTTGCATTTTGAACAAATCACTTGCTTCATACATGTAACGACTCGAAATTTCTGGTGGGGAGTCCCCGGCCTTTGTATGGGAGATACCTCCAATTTTTGACGAAATACAAAGCAAAAACACCTAAAAACGGCCAAAAATCGCAACTTATTCCAAAAATGTGAGGGCTCAAGAATTTTCTGGCTTTGGGGATTGGAGGACGACCAACTTCGGCTAAGGGATCCCACACCACCTCTTACATGTATGACCTATTTGCTGAAAACCATTTTTAATTAGTTTTAAAAACATTCTTCGGGAAAAGAGTTAATAAGTTAAATAAAAAGATCAAATGATATCAAAAAGCCACTATCAGTGGCCAGTAAACTTGGGCATCAGCCGAATTTGGAGGGTCTGGATGGGGCAAAAGTGGCAAAATCGCAAAAGAAGGGCATTCCGAAAATTCAATTCTAGGGGTCTACTGTAATCTGCGGGGTAATCTGGATTCTCGAGGGGTCCCCCCAAATTCCCACACGCCCATGTATTCATTGATATGTACGTTACTGGTTGGTTATTGATTGGATGGTTGCTTACTGACGGGTTGGCTGCTGAGTTTAAATCATTTCTGTGCATTTCTCCAGCCGCCCCTCCAATTTCTACCACAGTTTATATTGTATCGTCTTCTGCGTTTAATTTTCTATTGATACCAGCCAACCCGGCTTGCATTGTATTCGGATTGAATCAAGCGATGCCGTTTGTCCAGGCGCGGTGGGCAGACATGTAACATCTCAGAATTTTGAGTGTGCGGTGGTCAGCTATTTTCAAAAGGGGGAGGGGGTGAATGACCTTTAATTTTTGGCCAAAAAATGGTAAAAAATCTGAAAATGGCAGAAAATGCAAATTTTTCCAAAAATGGGGAGTTAAAAAATATATGAACTTTGGGGTATGGGGAAGGGACGACCGACTCTGGTTGGGGAACCCTCCATCCATCGCGTTAGATGTATGGTGCTTGCTGGAGAATACCTCTTATTCCCCTATTACATACATTTGTATTTGTAGATATTTGTAGATATTACTAGAATTGAAGAAAAACAAAGACTATAAAGAGAAATAATAAAAATTTAGAAATCACGCGAAACATTACATTTTTCCAGCACAAAGCGACGCATCTTCAATGTCTATGATCCTGAAGTTCAGCATAAAAAAGAAGAAATAAAATGGAAGAATACCTATAATCGAATATGGATCCGAACCAAAGGCACAAATAACAGGAACAGCGTGTTTTGTACTTTTACCCGTTAACTGAATCCGCAAAAAACTCTGTTCATTGTTGAAGTATTTCGGTAGAAAGGCAGCGACGTTTGAAGATCTAAGAAATACAAAAAAGAATCGTAATAAACCAAAAATCTAAAAGTGAGGAAAAGTCGTGATGCGAACTTAAGTCTTATATTGTAACGGACACCGTGGCATCATACCTGGGCGTGAAGGGTGGGGGTTTGGGGTATGCACCTCCCAGAAGCCAAAATACTCCCCCAGAAACCAAAATACCTACCCCAGTATTCAATTTTTGGAATGTTTTTTTTCGCAATTTTTGATGCCAATGGATAGTACTCGGTGAGAAACGTTTAAAAATGATGTTTTTCGCCATACCACAATTTCTAGTGGCCATTTTTAACCTTTGAAAAAATCTTGCATCCTTCCAGAACTTTGGTGCTGCCCACCTATCGTACCATGATCAAGAAAACTAGATATTCTTCAAAATGCAATCTTCGCGCAAACTAATTTCCATATAGACAATTTTCATTTTTTCGTCATTTTGAGTTGGAAAAAGTGCGAGCGCTAAATATAAGTAACAGATCGAAGATTTCCCGACAGGGTTTTGTTTTAAAATTGAACCAAGAGTCCGTCAATTATGCCTGAAATAGCGATTTTTGCCGTCTTTTGATAGACAGAATCATTCGAGATCCGAAAAAAGCCAAAAATTTTGGAAAGTAGTCTGCGAGAGAGGCGCTAACTTAGTGCGAAAAACGGCACAAAGTGCCTAAGAATACTCGGAAGATCATTATGAGTAAAACTTCTTTTTCTGTACTTAAACTTCCCTTCTGACGTAAAAAAAAGGCTTTTAGAGCGCCAAGAAAGTGAGTAAATGTCAATAATAAATACTGTACGGCGCTAAGCGCCGGAAAATTTTAGAAAATTATGATAAAAAACAGCCAAAATCATCACAAAATACACATTTATCTATAGCGCCCAAAAATTTTTTGACGACAGGGCCGGCCGACCCCCGCCCATACCTCTAAATCCGTCCTCGCTATATATATTAATCATGAGTTGCAAAAGACCATATAAAGATATTATGTATAAGATAGAAATATGTACATTTACACACACATATGCACATACATATGTAAATACGTACACACACACCTTGAATTTTTGGGCGTTCGTGGGCCGTCTTCAATATTAAATACATGAATAGTGCCATGGTCACTGCTGACGCACAATAACGAAGCATCGGGGTTAAAGGTAAGGCTGTCATAGATAAGCATATTTATATCTCGATATAACGCGGACAATAATTATGTATAAGGGTGTATACATTTCACAGGAAGATACATAGGGGTGATACCCCACCCAAAGTTGGTCGCCCCTCATTCTCCAATAGCCAGAAAATTTTCGACTCCCCTATTTTGGCAAAGGCTTGCGTTTTTCATTTGTTTTTAACCAAAAATTAGAGGTTATTCACCCTACAACCCTAACCCTAAAATACTATATATCTAAATCGGATATAACTCTTTCTATCAGAAATGAATTGACGAACATCATACATGTAACATGGAGGATAGAGATCCCCACTGGCTGACCGCATCCACAAAGCCAAAAAATTTTTTGACCCACCTCCTTTTTTGGAAAAAACTGAATTTCTTGGCCGTTTTTAGATGTTTTTTGGCCGTTTCTGGTCGAAAATTGAAGGTCATTAACTCGTTCCCTCCCTGAAGATGACCGAGGCGGGGAGCCCCTACCCCGAATTTCGAGTTGTTACCTGTATGACGAGCATGCAGGTACTGACGAAACCGAGTGAATTTGGTTTACCTTCTAAACAATGCTATATGTAAAGCGCACAAACATTACATCTCAAAAAAATTTAGTCAAAGGACTAAGGACTAATTCTAGAGAAATAGCTAACAAGCAAAATCGAAACGATCACAAATTCAAAAACGCCCGATTATTATAACGAAAATTGCTAAAGCGCTATCTTGATTAAAATAAAAAAAATATTTTGGTAGCCAAGCTAAGGAAGGCATTGTAACACAAACCTTACTTATGCAAAGATCTCTAGCAATTTTAACCCAAATTGCCGGCAGCTTTTTGGATTTGTTAGCCCACCCAGTAAGTTGTTCGGGAAAACCTTGAAAAGTGTGAAGTACGAGTGATAGGGGCCAACATTCATTAGAAAATTTTCTGTCACCCCTTTTCCACGTGTGCCATGCATGCAGGCCCTTATCCAGAATTTTGTTGGGGGGAAGACCACAATTTTTTTTAAATATAAGGGGTGGCCAAAGGATAAATTTAAAAAAACGTTTTACGACCACTTGAGCTGTACACTTTTTAAATTTTGCTACCCATATGCCTTAAATATGGTGAAATTTCAATAGACACGCTCTTGAACAAGTCTCATTTTCTGCATAAAACCTGTGCAGTACAGTAGACATAAATGCAAAATACGCTCTGGGTTGTATAAAGACTGAAAATGGAGTGTTTAAACCGCGCGCTTGGGACTAAATAGATTCTAATTATAATGGCTAGAAAAGCAAAGGGGAGTGAAGGAAAAATCATTCTCCTATTTCATTTCGGGGGAAACGTGCCCCCCCTATCCCCCCTAGATATGGACCTACTCGTATGCATATAGGGGTGATGGGGAGGTATTACCACCCGCTATTATTATTATTACCCTCGAGGGGCCAACCAGACAGGCAGGTACTGCCGGCGATTTTAAACTGACGGAACGTTTTCTGCATCGTTTTTTGAGAACAAAAGCTGTAATAATGTCAAAATTTGTCCGTCGCCATGTTTTTTGCTCAAAAAAGCGCATATCGATATTCGATATTTTTAATGTTAAAAGCGATGGAATGCAGTCCAGATGGACGCTTTAAAAAATTCAAATAATTACAATGAAAAGGCGTTTTCTAGGCTCTTTTGACCATTTTCGTCGCTTGGATAACAAAAAACTCGTCAACACTAAATTTATAGGTTTGAATTTCTGGGATTTCACGCTCCCCTGCCGACCCTGACCTTGTGCATCTATGACGTGTGCCCGGTCCAGGAGAACAATATTCATAAATTTAGCCAAGCACCCGGCTACATATGTATTTGCATCACCATAAAAAGAGGAACAAATACACAAACAGATAAAAATTACCAAAAGATCATTGCAATTTTAGTTCCTCTTCGTAATTCGTGCAGCTTCATTCCTGTACTCGTGTCGAATATTCGCAAAATTGTGCCTTTTAAAAAAACTATGTATCTGAATATAAAATAAACAAGGATGTATGCATATAGACTGGAGCGGTGAAATAAATCAATTATATAAATTTAAACAAATAAAAAAGTTCAAAAGTAAATAAAACGTACATTGAATTTCAAATCATGCAATTAAGGGATGCTTATAGACATTTGTCATTGAAGCTCTTGTATTGTGATTCTAAGTCTGTACCTAGTCAAATATAAATTTTGTTACAATTGCTAGGTATTTACATATTTTGCTCGCAAGAGCTTAAATTGGAATGAAAAACGTAGTGAAAAGTAAAAAATCAGGTTTTTTAAAATAGAAATAAAATGTAGCAATAAAATTTATAACACAAAAATTCTCATGACATTAAGAATCATAGTTATGTAATACAAAGCTTTAATGTGATTCTCCCTTAAACGAGGTTGATGCGTAAGCAAATACTCTTTCACATCTTTATAAAGCGATTTTCATTGTAAAAAACATAAATAGAAAAGACCGCTTTTGTGATTAAAAACATAAGGAAATCTAAAGACTAAAATGTTCAAAAGTACGAAACAGTGTATCCCACTCTAGTTCTACAAATGGCCGACATATGTATGTATATATTGATAGAGAAATAATGTCAGAAAAGAAGCGACTGACGAAAGCCAATTTTTCAAATCTCTAGCTTATATTATTTATCCCAATTATAAATACTGTTAGATCATACAACAGCTTATAATTTGAGAGGAAGTAGTTGGCCAGTTCTAAAGGGAGCGGGAGTGAATGGCATTTTTCGGCTAAAATGGCATAAAAACACCTAAAAAGCATCCAAAACGACTTAAAGAGAAAGTTGTTGCCCAAAAATGTATGTAAAAGTTGGAAAATCTCAACCTTAGGGAATGTAAGACGGCTGACTTAAGATGGGCGATTTCCCGTTCCCAGCTCGTGCTAAAACCTACTTATTTAAAGCTTAAATATATGCAGTAGAACAAAGCTTTATTATTCCAAATAGACGCGTGAACATTACTTTTTCGGAAGCGGTAGCCAATTTCGTGCCGTCCACATTCAAAGACATACAAACCACTTGGGAATGATGAACCGAAATGTCTAAGCAAGCTTTATCAACATTTGCAAGATCCACTATCTGAACAGTACCTATTCTGCGAGACGGGAAAGCTAACAACGAATTGCTGCTACTCGGGCATAAGCAACAAAGACCTAATTGTAAAACAGTTATATATTAAGTAGAAAAAATAATACGAGCAAGGCGGATTACCTAAATCTTTTAAGCAATGTTGCACATAAGTACAGATACTTAAAAAATAATACATAAATGGCGCCAAAAATACACGGTCGTAACAGTGTCTTTTTGTATATGGCAAAGATTTTCCCGGTGTAAAAAGACTTTTCATGACCGTCTTCGTACATGTACAAAGATTTTTGGGAAGACAAAAATTGCAAAAAAGGTCTCAAATTCTGAAAAACTTTCGGCGCTTCGCGCCGAAATGAGTAATTGTGTGTTCTATACATCTTTATAATGGCAGAAATCGTATTTCAAACGGAAAAATGTCAAATTTTTCGGTGCTTCGCGCTGTTTTAGGACGATTGTTAGTGATTTTTGTCCTTAGAGACCCAGAAATTAGCTAAAATACACTACCAAAAGTCGAACAACTCTGTTTACCGCACTAAAATCGCTACTATACCATATTAGAGTACCCAAAAATTTGTGTGAACAAAATGTACAGACTTTTGGGGACCATCTGTGTACATGTAAAAATGGACCTTGTACAAAAAAACACTGGTTCGTAATCAATCTTAGCATTGTTAGTCACATTCAAATGCAGATGTTATGTAAGTCGCATGTGTTGTAAAAATGCAAGTCGTGTACTCACAGGCGGATTTAAGGGGGCGGAGGGGCTGCCCTCACTGGCCAAAACTGTTTGGCGAGTTTTGGCCATCAGTGATCATAATTTATCATATTTTTTCGGCGAATACCTCTCAATGACATTTATTTACTTTCTTGGCAGCCCGTAAGTCATATTTTTGCTCAGGGAATATGTTTTGCAGCGATTTCAAGAGCAGAAACAGCTTTTACAGCATAGTTTTCTTCTGTTTTCAAGCATGACTATTAAAAAGTTTCGACGTTCCATGTCAAATGATACAAATGCAGGAGATAGAGCAGAAATTCAAGCTTCTAAACGTTCTTCCGCTTCAATTCCGGAAATTTCCCGGCGCTTCGCGCCAGATTTTTCGCTAAAATCAAAGAAATTTATTGATTTTGTCAGAGCGAAATTGCCGAAAATTCCAGAATTTTTCGCACAAATGTTGCACCAAAGCGATTTTAAATAAAAGTAGGCAATGAAAAACGTTGAAAAAACGCTGTATCGCGCACGAATGGGTATTTTCGGACCTTTTTTCGGTATTACTGTGCCTGGTGCACACCAATCCTTTGTGTGTAACATTACTTTGCTTGCAGTGAGCGCTTGCAGTAGCACTTGGTTGCGGTTTTCCTAGGTTTTCGAGTGCGCTGATTCGTGACACTTTTTAAGTACAAAATTTAGCGCATAAGCGAATAAAACCCTCGGCACGATTACAAACATAAATGTGTAGGGCAGTTGTTTTTTCAATATCCTTAAAACCTAGGATATTGAAAAAACACTTAAATTTACAGGTATACTATGTACATAAAAACACATACCTCGCAAATTTTGGCACGTTTCAAATACGTGCAATTGCTGAGGTGTTTGAGTGAAAGTATAAACTTTAACCATCGTTTCCAGCACGACAACAATGCGATCGCGTCTCAATTTTACGCCCATGACTTTCGACGAAAATCCGAGTTCGATAATGGACGTCTTTTTTACATCGTCCCATATAACGACTGTAAATGGTTACACAGTGAAACATACGAAAGAGCAGAGGAGCTTCCAAATAAAAGTAACTTCGACACTTCTTTAAACATTTGTAATTTGACTTGGAGGTGGCGTAGCCGAACATTGTTAGACAAATATTTGACCAACGAATTTGGGCTCAAGGCGACCAGAAAGCGAAAAACAGCCGAAAATGAACATGACTAACGGGGTGTAAAGAACAATTTTGGCACAAAATTATGGTTCTGTTTAAAATCATAAATTTCGAAGACAAGGAAACGACTGAGCAAACTAAGATCTTCTTATTCCCTTATATATGCATGAACGCACAAAACGACAAGCCATTTAATCCTGTATATATTGGAGATCTCTAAAGTAGTGCAACTTTGCAGGACAACATAGGAAACTGTCTGAATTCTATACACAAAGTCGTTAGAGGATACTCCAATTTGGATCGAAATCGTCCGACAGCAAGCGAATTTTCAATTCGTAAGCAGGGTGTCCCTTCTCATCCGTCTATATATGTTTACATGCTATATCAAGGCATGGGAGCATAGGTGGGCAGCACCCAAATTCTGAGGGGAAATGCAAGATTTTTCAAAGGTCAAAAAATGGTCTTGAAAATGTTGGTATGGCGAACAAAACACCATTTTTCAACATTTCCCATCGAGCACTATGCAGAGGCATAAAAAAATCGCGAAAAAGGCAAAAAAATTTAAAATTGAATTCTGGGTGGGTAATTTGGTTTATGGGGGTATTCGAACTTCTGGTGGGTGCATACCCCTGAACCCCCCCACGCCCACGTGTGCATGGGAGTAAAAGGAGTAATATTTCTCCCGAACGATACAGAAATCAGATATGATATTGAGCAAGTCTTTTCCTCTAGACAGACTCCTAATTGACAGTTTCACACTAATGAAATTACCTCCATTCCCCATCCCTCTGGAATACTTGATACTGTACTGATCTAGTGTAAATCTACATATAAAGGATAGTATCAGGACAGGGGTATAGGTTTATTCTCCATAGGCCGTCCAATCGAAACCAGTTGATCTGAAATATGAGGCAAGACCGTTTTCTAGTATTTCCTTCCTGCCTTTTTATATTTTTTCACTTTTTTATTGACAAGTAATCAAAAGTAATGCTTTTTCAATTCAGTATTTTTAATAAATGAATTAGATAGGTGCCATTTTTTGACTTTGAATGAATATGGAATATTCCCATGGCCAAATACAATGAGACCAAAACTTTAAGTTTTGGTGCCATTACTGGTAATCTAACAGCAATGACTCATCCAAGTCATGCGAGAGTAGATCTGTAATACTTATGATACCTAAGGTTACCTTTATTTGCTGAAAATTTAGGACACTTTCCGCCCCCAACGAGCGCGAGATAATTGCACCGAAAAAGCATTTCAACGTAGCCAATGCCACCATCGGAAAAATCTGCAATATGAAATCTGCTTATAAGTGCAATACAGTGATTTTAACTGTTATAAGTTAAAAGCGATCGCTTATATTATGTAAGTCGGGCGAAAAAGTTTTAAAGCAGAAAAATTTTGCGTGCGTCTGCTCTGCAATAAAAGTAATTCTGTTTGAATTTCAGCTAAAATTCTATTACTAAATTCAATTTTTGATTTCATTTATTCGCAATAGAGCTATTGATACTCAGTTTTAGTTGATTTTTATAATTTGTTATTAGCTGAAATAACAAATTATAAAAATCAGCTAGAACTGAGTATCATTACGATGAACGTTATAAACGTTCCCGATACCTACCTTGCTTTTCTTTTTCCTTCAACGGATCAGTATTGCAAACCAAAAATCCGCTCTGCGTACCACACGCAAAACATCCTGAAAAAAAGCGAATTCAACCAATGCACAAGTCTTTAGGCAGATCAAATTGGAAGCTACGAATTAAAGAAATCATTGAAATTTAAAGACATCTAAATGCTGCAGTGAATGTAACTTATCAGAGCAGTAGTTTAGGATTATGTACCTATTATGTTCATTTTGTTGAGGAAAGACTGCGAGAAGATAATCGACTTTTCTATTAGATAAATAAGGAAAGCGTGAATATTATCATATCAAAACTTAAAATATACAGGTATGTAATGTACGTATCGACCAAAAATTTCGGTCTAGTTCAACAAGCTACATTTGGTACCCTAGTTAGGCTTAGAATTGGTTGAAAAAACAATTTTGTTTTTTCTTTAAATTAAAATTAATCTTTTTTCACAATTAGCTCGTACAACTGAATTTTTCAGCCCGTCCAGCTTTTGTGCTAGCCCGTTCATGGATGAGCTGAGATGGGCTATTGCCCAGGTGTACTATCGACGTTCGAAACTTAGATTATTGCTTTCTTAATCGAGTCGTTTCATCAATGGAATGATCCTCATAGCACAAAAGCTGGACGAGCTGCTAAGAGGCTATTTTGACGAAATGATTTCGAAAAATAGGAGAAAATTATAAATAAAACAAAATCACCTTAAACCAGTGATCGTACGGGGTCAGATTTTCACCCCCGATCGGGGTCGGGGTCGGGGATGAAAAACCCCGGTTTTCGGGGTCGGGGTCGGGGTCGGGGTTGAAGATTAATTAACATTGCATGATTACATACCAATTTGAAAAGGATAAAAACGATAACTTCACTTGTTTGTAGAGCATACTAATAAAGCTGGTTATGTTCAACATTTTATTTTCATTCCAAGTTCAAGCATGGTTTTAGCAATTTAGCATTACTTTCAATTTTAATCAATAATCGCTCTCGCTTTTTCGTATTCTTCCACAGTTTTTTCATAACGGTTTTCTATGGCGCACTGATTGTAGAGGAGCCAATGGCGCGAAGCGCCGAAAATTTTCGAAATTTCTACCGTTTTCATGTAGAATTTACACCTTTTTATTGACAAACAGTTCGGAAATCATAAGTGGCGCAAAGCATCAAGAAATTAAGTCATATTTTACCGCCCTAAGACAATAATCGGCGGTGCTAAGCGCAGAGGAAAATTTTGACGTTTTTACTCTTTAAACACAATTTATACCGCTTAAATCATACAGAACAGATAAACTAATTGCAGCGCGAAGCGCCGAAAAATTTCTAAAAATTCTTAATCCTTTTACCTTTTCTGTCCTACTAAAAATCTCTTTCAACATCTAGAACGAGATTGTACGGCTGAGGAGTCTGGGGTGGCGCACTCAAGCGCCACCAGCGGGTCCAGAGCAGAACCCCCAAAATTTTGTAAAAAAGCACTCTAATTTTTAATTAGTAAAGTTAAAATTTTCGGCAAATTGGCAAAATCTCGGTTCTGAATTAAGTCCAAAAAAACTTGAAATTGATGAACACCTACACTGCACAAAACTTCTAAGCTGAAATGCGTTTTTCGACCTCTGCTAAGTATGTAGCGCAGCAACGGGTCGCAACCAATAAGTCATTGAAAAATGTATCAATGAGAATTTTGTTCTTACCATTTTCAGGCCCATTTGTGGCCTTCTTATTAACTAGTTCAGAAAACAGAAAATGCGCAAAAACACAAGAAAATTTGGCCTTCCCTTTCATTTAAAATAGAATTATGTGTCCTTGTAAAGAGAAGATAAACAAAGCAGAGAATAGATAAATTGGTACGCAAACATTTTCGCACTTTTACTATTATGTTCAACAAGCATGTGCAGTTTCATTCAATGAACTAATAGTGCATTAAATTACTAAATTGCTGCAAAGTGCTGGATTGTTTTAACAGATTCAAGCTTTTAAATTCATTGGATCTGTATAACAATAAATAATAATGACTCGGCGCGAAGCGCTGGAAAATTTTGACGTTTGTGCCTTTTTAAACTCAATGTTCTGGACACATTGCGCCAGGAAAATCAACATAATTTCTGAAAAATTCCGGGGGCATGTGCCTCCATTCCCCCGACTACGCCTGTGATTCCGCAGTAATTTCGGCGCACTTCATAATGGAAAACATGCGAACATGTATGTACGTCTTAACAACATGGCGACCAGGCGTACTTTTTATGAAATATCGCGAGTGTCGAGTTTAACATATTAATTTTGCTGGTGAATGAATCGTCCTTGTTCCGAATTTATTTGCTATTTATACAATTCTTCTATGTACCAACAAATAAAATGCTATATTTCACCCCGAAAAAAGGTTCAACCCCGACTCGAAAAATCATGCCCCCGGTCAGGGGTCGGGGTCAGGGTTTAGGCCGGGGTTTTTCGGGGTCGGGGTCGGGTCGGGGTCCCCGTACGATCACTACCTTAAACCAACCTAATTTATTAAGGAGACAAGCAAAAAATCTTTGAGAGCTCATATGTACTTGGACTGGACCGGCTGAAACACTGATTGTTACCCAGACATCGCTTCCCATTAGGAAAATGAGTTGCAACGTAATTCACTTTAACATTTATTTTAAAATTCAATTTATCCTTCGAGATTAACAAACGATTCGGCGCAAAAAGTTAATGCGACTGTAAAGCACGTTGGATGATCTTAAAGGCGTCCACTTAAGCTCATCAATGGGCGATACTGTCCAAATTCTGTAATAACCTCTATTAATATGACTTAAAATATGGAGTAGCATAAGTAAGTAAGTACTTAAAAGGCTCATTTTTTATAAAGGCTCTAAAAATACGAGCTATTTATTTATTAGAAGCACACGGGTAGTAAACCCAGATTAGTTCAATACCAAAAAAGCTTAATTTAAATTATAGAACTACATTTTGAAAAAATCACTCTAAAAAACTCACTTTCAAAAGTTTTAGAAGATTAATTTTTCAAACTTTCTTACATCTGTAACAATATAATAATACTAAGCTTAAATATATCAAGCGAAATGAGGTCGTACACTAACAAGCGGAGAGTTTATACAAAAATTAGTGATTAGACGTCCTACATAGATCACGTGCATATAAGAACAAGATACAATGGCGCATATACGAGTAATAATGAACACAAGTTTTTATTTGCTTTATACCACTTTTACTGGCGTGCAGTCAAAGCAAAACATCACCTTGATTTTGATTGAAGCCGACGAATAATAACGGCCAGCCTTCGAGATCATTGAATATTACATTGCAAGATGATATCATCATAGAGTTGATGCCGACATTGATGCACTGACACTAAGAGATCAATAACCTGACAAGAAAAATTAATTTAAAGTTATCTGCTTGGTCTTGAGAACAAGATAAGATGTTCTCCCTTTATAACATAGCAACTCAGTTTAAACTAAATTAAATCGAAATAGAAAATTATTTGCAACGTCAAAATTAAAAAGCCGAAGCGAAAAATTGAATATTGAAGAACTCGATATGTCTGCGACTAAAGTCAAACTTACTCAATGACTCGACTTAAATTTTTTCTCTAATTTTTTAATTGAATTACATTGAATTTTTTCTTTATTTCTGAAGTGAATTGAAATTTCCTTAACATTTTTGAATTGTATTTTATTCTTCATTGTTTTCAATCAAGAAAAAAGAAAACATTGAAAAACATTAACGGGCAATAGATAATGTGTGAGCAGGGCAAAAACGAACGTTATGCAATTCTAGTCACTTTCAGGAAAGTTTAGCAAAGCAATCATTAGACCATAATCAATTTTAAAACTAAGGATGCATCCGGTACTGGTACCACTCTGTTAATGAACAGTGCTAATCTTATTTTTTATGTTTCAAACGCAAGTTGTACTGATTGAAAACAAGGACTATTTTGGAGGAAAATGCAGTAGCAATGAATAAAAAGTATTAGAGAAATTCGTCTCAGGTATTTTTATTTTACATGCTGACGCTAAGATGAATGCATATTACTAAGCCCAAATCTAAACCGAATGAGTGCATGGAGACTTCTCTTACTGAAAGGTCCTATTACTTAAGTACTGACTTGCAGGCAGTGATCGTACGGGGTCAGATTTTCACCCTCGATCGGGGTCGGGGTCGGGGATGAAAAACCCCGGTTTTCGGGAGTCGAAGTCGGGGTTGAAGATTAACAATTAACATTGCATGATTACATACCAATTTGAAAAGGATAAAAACGATACCTTCACTTGTTTGTAGAGCATACTAATAAAGCTGGTTATGTTCAACATTTTATTTTCATTCTAAGTTCAAGCATGGTTTTAGCAATTTAGCATTACTTTCAATTTTAATCACTAATCGCTCTTGCTTTTTCGTATTCTTCAACAGTTTTTTCATAACGGTTTTCTATGGCGCACTGATTGTAGAGGAGCCAATGGCGCGAAGCGCCGAAAATCTCGAAATTCTTACCGTTTTCATGTAGAATTTACGCCATTTTATTGACAAACAGTTCGGAAATCATAAGTGGCGCAAAGCATCAAGAAATTCAGTCATATCTTACCGCCCTAAGACAATAATCGGCGGTGCTAAGCCCAGGATAATTTTGACGTGTTTACTCTTTAAACTCAATTTATACCGCTTAAATCATACAGAACAGATAAACTAATTGCGGCGCGAAGCGCCGAAAATTTTAAAAATTCCTAATGCTTTTACCTTTGCTGTCCTCCTAAAAATATCTTTCAACATGTAGAACGAGATTGTACGGCTGGGGGTCTGGGGTGGCGCACTCAAGCGCCACCAGCGAGGTCCAGAGCAGAACCCCCCAAAATTTTGTAAAAAAGCACTCTAATTTTTAATTAGTAAAGTTAAAATTTTGGCAAATTGGCAAAATCTCGGTTCTGAATTAAGTCCAAAAAAAACTTGAAATTGATGAACACCTACACTGCACAAAACTTCTAAGCTGAAATGCGTTTTTCGACCTCTGCTAAGTATGTAGCGCAGCAACGGGTCGCAACCAATAAGTCATTGAAAAATGTATCAATGAGAATTTTGTTCTTACCATTTTCAGGCCCATTTGTGGCCTTCTTATTAACTAGTTCAGAAAACAGAAAATGCGCAAAAACACAAGAAAATTTGGCCTTTCCTTTCATTTAAAATAGAATTATGTGTCCTTGTAAAGAAAGATAAGCAAAGCAGAGAATAGATAAATTGGTATGCAAACATTTTCGCACTTTTACTATTATGTTCAACAAGCAAGTGCAGTTTCATTCAATGAACTAATAGTGCATTAAATCACTAAAGTGCTACGAAGTGCTGGATTGTTTTAACAGATTCAAGCTTTTAAATTCATTGGATCTGTATAACAATAAATAATAATGACTCGGCGCGAAGCGCCGAAAATTTTGACGTTTGTGCCTTTTTAAACTCAATGTTCTGGGCACATTGCGCCAGGAAAATCAACATAATTTCTGAAAAATTCCGGAAGGCATGTGCCTCCATCCCCCCGGCTACGCTTGTGATTCCGCAGTAATTTCGTCGCGCTTCATAATGGAAAATATGCGAACATGAATGTACGTCTTAACAAGATGGCGACCAGGCGTTCTTTTTATGAAATATCGCGAGTGTCGAGTTTAACATATTAATTTTGCTTGGTGAATGAATCGTCCTTGTTCCGAATTTATTTGCTATTTATGCAATTCTTCTATGTACCAACAAATAAAATGCTATATTTCACCCCCGAAAAGGGTTCAACCCCGACTCGAAAAATCATGCCCCCGGTCGGGGGTCGGGGTCGGGGTTTAGGCCGGGATTTTTCGGGGTCGGGTCGAGGTCCCCGTACGATCACTGCTTGTAGGTATAAAAAATGGCTATCTTAATACTAAGCCGACGTACATTATGCAATTTTGCTTCCTTTGACCTTGAGTAAGAATAAGAGAATTTAAAATTTTGACACAGGGGACACGTGAAATACAAGGATATGCACCTTAATGAGTGAAGATATGGAATGAGATTTCGTTTTTGGGCTTTAGCGCATTTAAGATAGACTAAGCAATTGGAAACGAGCGACAAGCAGAGCGAGCGACGTGATGCTTATTTTAAGCCTAACACCAACGTTTTAGTCGAGTTTCTGAAGGTCTAGAATTCAGAGAGGTAAAATCCCATAGTTCGGGAACAGTAAATTCAGGGCTCAGGCTTTTTTTACAGGTCAAATGCAAAAATGATTAACACATTCCATAAGAAATCTTTTTAATTAGGAAGACTGCATTTTTTTAATTTTCTTTTTCCAATTCTGACGCGTTTCGTCACTTTTGAAGATAAAAAATAAAAGAATTCATCGTAAATTTTGGCTTTTTAGATCATTTTAATTTCAATCTATGCATTTGGGCACTTCTTCACTTTTAGTCCCCACCGAATGTTTTACAAGTTTTTCAACATCAAGGTATATACAAAATTTTGTTATGAGTAAAGAGAACAGAAATTTACTAGTTCAGCGCAAAGCAACGAAAAATCTTGACATTTTTCCTACCTACAGGACCTACCTATTTTCAGTCCTATAGAAATCAAAAAATTTAGGAGCGATCTTTGTACACAAAGTATAGACAGTTTTTGGCCGATTTTCGATTGTCACAAAAAATAAAGTTTTTGTACAAAAAAGAAAACAGGCATATTCATAGGTGAGCAGCAACAAAGTTTTGAGCGGGGGGAGTGCAAGACTTTGCAAAGGTAAAAACATGGTCTTAAAAATATCGGTATGGCTAAAAAAACACTATTTTCAACATTTCTCGTCACACTATCCATTGGAATCAAAAAATTGCGAAAGAATCAAAAACTTTCAGGAATTGAATTGTGGGGAGGGCGTGTTTTGACTTCTGGGGGGTATTTGGCCTTCTAGGGGGTGCATACCCCCAAACCGCCCATACCTATGTGTGGACACACAGCCTTCATTGTTTTTACCCTAAGGAAAAATAAATAAATCTTTCACTGCGATGTTGTTACCAAATGTCCTAGATAGGCTTAGTTATGTGTATTCACATTGGTGCCAACGCATGGGTTAAGCCTGAAATAAATGAGGCAAAATTGCGGAGCGAGCAGAGCGAGCAAAACAGTTTTTTCCCAATTTATGCCATAGGCTTAGCCCATGTCTGGCACCAATCTGAATCCACAAGCAACCCCGAAACTCCCTAATCGATATTCATACAAAAATATCATAAATTCCACGAATACTTACATAGCTGGCTAATAACGTTACTTGCGTCAAAAAAATAAGTGGTTCACTTATAAAATCGTTACTAACTCTTAGAAGAAGGTGGCGTAGCTGACTGGTTAATGTGTTGTGCTGTAGAGCGAGAGGTCTGAGGATGGAAACTCGGCAACTGCAAGTTATTTTTTCTATCCGAAAAAGGGTAAAACTATCGAAAATCCCTTGCGTATGCTCTAAAACAATTTTTCTAGATTGCTATCCTAAAAACAAAGCGCAGAAAAAATTTGAATGAAAACTAAGAATTACTTTCATACGTGGGCAGCGAAAAATCCTGGAGGGAGGTCAGGACGGGTAAAATTGCCAAAAATCTTAATAAAAATATAATTCTGGGGTCTACAGTAATCTGGGGGTTTCAACTTCTGGAGGGTGCAAACCCCCATCACCAAACTTCCCCCATACCCATGTGTGATAACTCCTCGAAACATCCAGGGTTGTATCAAAATATCCCACTTTCGACAAATTTGCAGAAATCGGTGATAAAAAACCTGAGGAAGTTTTCCAACTAAGAATTCCTTCTTGGGCATTTTCGACCTTCTGAGCACGATTATGGAAATAATATTGCAAAAATCATTTCTCACCTGTCTGTGTTTCGGAGCTAAGCGAGAGTCTGTCGACTCAAGCGGTAGTATGTCGATTCCTAGCATGTTTAAGGCCTATGACATCTAAACTAAGCCCAAGCCTAGGAATTATGACTTGGACTTTAGCATTGAAAAATGCAACGTTCGAAGTCCTGTAGCTCCTTTGATATTTTCCTAATGTACAAAGCCTTTTGGGACCATCGTTGAATATACATGTACAAAGATTTTTAGGTAAAGCTGCAAAAAAGGTCTAAAATTCACTAAATTTCCGGATGAATAATTGCATTTTCTATTTATCTTTATAATGGCAGAAATTGCATTTGGGAAAAACATCGATTTTTAGGCGTCAGTGCCGTTGTGAGACAATTCTTAGTGATTTTGGCCTCAGAACCCAAAACTCAGCTAAATACTACCAATGGTCGAAAATCCATGTTTTTACCATACTAAAATCGCTACTGTACCATATTTCAGTACCAAAAAATTTAATTGTACAAAATGTACAGACTTTTAGGGATCATCTTTGTGTATGTACAAACGGACCATATACAAAAACACCACTGTGGTCTATTTCGACCAAATACCTTTACCACGCATTCTCTTGGGGAGCCCTACAATCTAAAAAGTTTAAATTGAATTTGAATATAAATGCAAATCTTCCGTTCGGACCATAATCTGAACTTTAGCCCAAACAAGCCCTAATGTTGAAAAAGATAAAGAAAAGTTCCATGGGTCCTAAAGTGAATAAGTGCCCCAAAAATTAGGCTGATTTTATGAAAATTAAAACGTTACGATTTACAGCCTAAAGGCGCTTTTCTCACAAAATTGTCCGGGATATGCCCGCCGCTTTGAGGCGCTGGAGCGCACCACCACAGCCCTAGAAGACAGGTGTCCCTTGGATTCTCCACCATATTTTAGACATCTGTTTAAGAACTTTTCAACAACTAATGCAGCAATTTTAGCAAATGGAAATGACTACCAGCGAAGTCCGGGACAGAGAGAGCCTGGAAAATTTTGTATAAAGAGACCTTTGATTTCGAATCGTACAGTGTTAAAATTTTCACCTAATAAGCCTAATGCTGGCTCTGAATTCAGTCCAAAATAGTCCAAATTCATCAGTTAAATTCATAATTATCGCCAAAAAATTTGTCATTCCTGCATCTTACAGTTTTTGCACAAATTTCATTTTCTGTGTTAAAACTGTGAAATCCCGAAGACAAGAAGCAAAATGTGTTGTACGTTGTACAAAGTCTGAATTTGGAGTGTTTAAACTCTGCGCTTATGACTATAATTATATAAAATTCGGTGCGACCGCTAAGTGCCGAAAATTTTTTTAGAAATTTCGATATAATTGTTCGTAGAAAAGGCCCTGAATTCGATTGCAGTGGCGTTACACCAAGGAAACCAAATAACACTGAAAGCCTCCTACACCAGAATCGACACTAAGAATTTTAAATGATACTAAATCTAGTGTAATTACACTGTACATGGCAACCCCTGACCCACAACAACCAGGGTTGCCGAGCTATCTTGTCAAAACCACCAATTTTAACTTCAAACAGCTTAAAACCCCTAACCAATGGTTAAGCATGGGCGCAAAAAACTCGGACTAAAGTTAAGAATATGGTACTTTTACAAAAAGGAGCAAAACGAATACGGAACGCCAAAATTTTTCCGCCAAACTGGTAGAACATGATAAATTGAAGCGCTGGGAAAAAATTTGGTGAAAATCTGAGCCATACTTGCAAAGTTGCAGGCAACTCTCGATTTTGAGTGATGAGACAGTTAAACGGCTCGATCCAAGGACTTATATACACATTTGTCAGAAATGAATAATATGGGCTGAAATTACGGAAGAAAGCATTGCGATGAAGGAGAAAAAAGAAAAAGACGCGAAAGCTGTCTGAAATTTCGAAAGAAAAACTTTAAAAATTTTCATATTTCTTGCATATTTTTTCGGTTTTACGAAAACCTAAGTTTTTGTTTCTATTACACTTAGGCTTAGGCTTATATATTTGAAAAGGTGTTTAAAGCTGCTTAGGTCGAGGTCGCTCCCGCTCAGGTCGATGTATAGATGCTTAGGTCGATGTGTAGATGCTTAGATCGATGTATATATGCTTAGGTCGATGTATAGATGCTTATATCGATGTATAGATGCTTAGGTCGATGTATAGATGCTTAGATCGGTGTATAGATGCTTAGGTCGATGTGATGATGCTTAGGTCGATGTATAGATGCTTAGGTTGACGTAAATTGTGTATCTATATGTGATTCTGCATTCCGCTGTTTGAATCTTCAAGTACTTAGGTCGAGAAGAGGCTGATTAACGAAACACATAGCTTTTGTAATATTGATCATAGACGGATGAAATTTTTTCCGCGCCTTCTTTCAACATGTTCTAAGTTTTGAGCAAAATAATCCGCTCTTCTGAAGTTTATTATATAGTATTCTGAAAAAACCATATTCTTAACTTGCTCCAAAAACTCAATCGTTAAAAAATGCCTCCAACGGCCTCACAAAACCCTATAATGGGGGAAAACCACCGTTTTTTCCATTTTTTTGGTCTATTTGTCCACTAAAATTTTGGGAAATGGGAAAAATTTTTGGGCTTGGTTGGCCTTTGTGGAAAATTTTTGTAGTGTTAGAATGCGTTTGAGAGAGGTAAAACTGCAAAAAAATTTTAGATTCAATTCTTACTTGTTATTAATCTTTGAGCCGCGCCGCGCCAATCGCAGCATTTTTATCGACAATCTGGTATAAAACTTCACTTCGATTGGAAATCCTTATCTTCTGCACGGATTTGGTTACTTTTTGTAATGCAAAAATGCGTTTTAGAGAGCAAAAATTTCGAGATTTTCTCGCCATTTGATAAATTATAGTTTTTATTGTCAGTCGACTCCAGAATTGGCTAAAATGCTTTACTGAAGGAAAAAAATTCAAGTTTCAACAAGAATAACGTATACTGATCGTGATATTTCTAATAGAGCGCGAAATTTTCATACAAAAAGTGCATCAAACACCGCTATTACATGTGCACATAGGTTTTCTACTTAAAAAACACCGATTTTTTAACACAGGCGCACTATTTTTAACGTTTTTAGACCTCCCAAAAACGTGAAAAATGGTGGAAAAAGTGGAAAAAATTTTGGTCTGGTCTATATTGTCAACCAAATCGTTGGGAAAAAACGGTGGAGAAAACCCACAACTGGGCAACGTCCATCCACTCCACAACCAACCAAACTGAACCATTTCGAAGTTACAGTAAGCCGTCTATTGTGGCTTTTCAGAGCTCATTAAGCGCTTGATGTCAGAGGGTTAAAGCCGCTTCAACATTTGTTATTCAATGCGCTCGACTAATGTTGGCAAAGTTAATGAAATACGATAGAGTTAGGGTTAGGGTTCACCACATTCCAAAAAAGTCTAATAGGGTTAGAGTTAACTCTAACCCTATTCCTTAAAAAGGGGTTAACCCGTTTTAAAGCGGTTATTTATATGATGAACAAAACACGCTTTGTGGCACTCGAAAAATTTGATTCAAAATAGACTGGACTTTTAAATTGTGCATCTTTATTGAAGTTGCTTTAAAGACAAAGCCCCTTTCCAAATCAGCAAACCCTAAACTTGCAACAATTGCAACAACAAAGATCAAACTGTTAATGTAGCCGGTCTGATCTGATCTACAGAA
>JAVLUZ010000167.1:368197-464807 GCA_036768485.1 Mermis nigrescens | reverse complement strand
AAAGGCCGGTCTTCCAGGTGATACCGGCGGCTAAAAATTGGTGGTTGGTTGCTGGTTCGAAAAAGGGTTGTTTTGGAATATGTTACCTCATAACTTTTTCCGAAACGTTCTGCATGTCTGCATGCATCATTTGCGTTTGTTTTATCCGTCTTAATTTACTCGCATTTAGCATCATCAGTCAGTACACCAATTGTTTACAACTATAGTTTTTAGAGTGTTGTTCACCTCTGGAAAATTTTTTTAGGCCGTTTTATCATCCTCAGCTCAATTTCGCAGATTTTTAAAAAACAAGACAACGCAAAAATTGACCTTATTATGGAAAATTTCTACCCTATACTTTACATAAGTCCAATTAAGTAGCCTTTTTACAAATAAACGATGAAATAATTTATTATATCTGTCAAATAGTGCGTGAAAATTTTGGCCTTTTTATTTTTTAAAACATCAAACATTACATCTGGCACGAGGCGCCAAATAATCTTGACCTTCTATCATCTTAAGCTCAATATGATCGCTTTTCAGAGATACGGAGTTACGAGCAGTACCGAAGCTTATTACCGTTCTCGCCACAATAATTGGTAGCCTTAATCATCCTTAAACTTCGCTTAGGTTTGTAACTGCATCTTTCATGCGAAACGGGAATAAGAATATTAAATCTAGCAGAAATGTCGATAATTTCCCATTTCAGCTCAATTTTAGGAATTTATCGAAACAGACTTATGAATAAATTAGTAACGTCGGCATTATTAATGGAAAATTATGGCATTTTCATCACCTTCAACTTAATTTTGAGGCATGTAGGGTTGATAAGTGACAGACAAAATTCTGGTATTGAGATTCTTGTCCTTCTGAAATTTTGCACCAGCTGTAAATTTTTAACCTAGTGCAAAAATATATTCGACTAAACGTCTGTCGACAAGCTCCATATAATGGCGAATGAAAATATTCGAAAAAATCTAAAATTTTTGATTCGAGAAATGTTTTAGCATTTTTACTTTAAACTCAATTTTGCAGCCTTTGAAGACAAACAGTGCAAAACGGGCGTATTTTAAAACTGGCGAAAAATTCTTGACTTTCTGATCTCCTCGCTGAATTTTAGAAGCTTCCCTAATAGAGAGAGCGCTTAATATTATATCTGGCGCGAAGCGCCAAAACATTCCACATTTTTATCTTTTAACTCAAATTTGCAGGTTTCTGGATATAAACAATCCAGTAATTATGCCTGGCGCGAATCGCCAAAAATTTTTGAGAGTTCTATCCTTTTACCTAAATTTTGCAACTTTCTAAACAGCAATACAGTAATTATAGTTTGCGCGGAAGGCTGTAAATTTCCGATGTTTTTATCCTTATGAGTTCAATTTTGCAGCTTTCGAATGTATGCAATAGAAATTATATCCGGCGCTAAGCGCTGGAAATTTTCGATGTATTTATTCTTTTATGCTCACTTTTGCAGGTTTACAAATATAAGCTGAGCAGCATTTATATCTGGCGCAAAGTGGGCGTTTTTATGAAGCTCAATTTGACACATTTCTAAAGATGAGAAATGTAGAAATTATTTTAAATCAATGTTTGACTTCAGTCTTGAATGCCAGCCACAGTAGCAGCGGATATTACGCCCTGATACCTGCACCGATTGCATGCCTCTGTCCAGTGTTTTTATACAAGGTCCCTTTGTTCAAATGCAAAGACGGTTCCGAAGTCTTTCAATTTTTAGGTTTCCAAAGATAAAAAATACAGAATAGTTAATGAAATATTTTCATATTTTTACCATTTTCAAGTAGATTTTGCGGACTTTTTCTATTGACAAATAATTTAAGACCTTCACGGCGGACTGGCGTTTTTTCAGTGTTTTACGTTGTCTACTTTTGTTTGAAATCGATTTTAGCACAACATTTCTTCGAAAATGTTTAAAGTTTTTGACAATTTTGTGCGAAAAAAATCATTAAATTTCGTTGACTTCAGTGAAAATCCAGCGCGAAGTACCGAAAATTTGTGGATTTCTGGCGGAAGGACGTTTAGAAGCTTGAATTACTGCTCAATTTCCCGTATTTGTAGCGCTTGATGCGTAGCGTCGAAAATTTTAAAAAGTTGTACAAGAAATGAAAATAGAATAAAAGTATGCTGAAATAGCTATCTGGCGCATGCGCCTGAAAAATTTTCGACATTCATATACTTTTGCGCTCGATTTTGCACCTTTTTGTATGATAAAAATGCAGAAAATCTTATTTGCCGAAAAATTTCATCTATCGAAAACTGAAATAAGCAAAAGGTGAGTTTTTAAATAAATGGCGCTAAGCGCTGTAAATTTTAGTATTTTACGCTGTGAAACGTCAAAAACATGTGTAGCTTTTAGTTGAAAAGTCGGGAAAAAATTTTAGGAATTAATGGTTGAGTGGTTGGTTCGTCAGTTGGCTGGTTGGTTGATTAAATGATTGATCGGTTGCTTGGTTGGTTGATTGATTGACTGGTTAAATGGTTGATTAATTGATCGATTGACTGGTTGGTTTGTTGGCTAAGTGGCTGGTTGATTGGTCGGTTAGATGCTTGATTGATCTGATGATTCGTCATTTGGTTGGTTGGTCATTAAATGGGTTGGTTTTGTCAGTTTATCAGCACACTGGCTTGGTTAGCTCGTTCATTGGTTGAGTGGATTGATTTCATGAGTTGATTATCTGTCATGTTAGTGCATTGATTGGTTAATTGGTTGTTGCCAGATAGTTGTTTGAGCAGTTTGGTTGGGTGGTAGGTTGGCCGGTTAATTGTTTAATTGGCTAGTTGGTTGGTTGATTGGCCTATTGTTTTGTTGTTTATGGCCATATGATTGGTTGGTTGTTTAGTTGGTTGGTTGGTTGGTTGATTGGTTGGTTGGTTAGTGGGTTGGTTGGTTAGTTAGCTGGTTGGTTGGTTGGTTGGTTTGTTGGTGGGTGGGTTGGTTGGTTGGCTGGTTGGTTAATTGGTTGGTTGTTGATTGTTTGGTGGTTGTTTGGTTGGTTAATTAATTGGTTAGTTGGTTGGCTGTTTAGTTTGCTATTGGTTGACCGGTTGGTTGGTTGGTTGGCTGATTAATTAGTTAGCTAGTTAGTTGGTTGGTTGGTTGGTTGGTTGGTTGGTTGGCTGGTTAGTTGGCTGGTTAGTTGGTTGGTTGGTTGGCTGGTTGGTTGGTTAGTTGGTTGGTTGGTTGGTTGGTAAGTTGGTTGATTGGTTGGTTAGTTAGTTACTTAGTTGGTTTGTTGGTTAGTTGGTTGGTTAGTTGACTGGTTGGTTTGTTGGTTGGCTGGTTGGCTGGTTGGTTGGTTAGTTGATTGTTTGGTTGGTTGGTTGATAAGTTGGTTGATTGGTTAGCTGGTTGGTTGGTTAGTTTTTTTAGTCAAGTGCTTGGTTGATTGGTTGGCTGGTTGGCTGGCTGGTTGGTTGGCTGGTTGGTTGGTTAGTTGGCTGGTTGGTTGGTCGGTTGGTCGGTTGGTTGGCTGGTTGGTTGACTGGCTGGTTGGTTGGTTAATTAGTTGGTTGGTTGATTGTTTGGTTGTTTGGTTGGTTGGTTGATTAGTAAGTTGGTTGATCGGTTGGTTAGTTAGTTAGTTAGTTATAGTTATTTGGTTGGTTGGTTGGTTGATTGGTTGGTTGGTTGGTTGGTTAATTGGCTCATTGCTTTGGTTGATGGTTGGTTGGTTGGTTGGTTAGTCGGTTGGTTGGTTGGCTGGTTGGTTGGTTAGTTGGTTGGTTGGTTGGTTGGAAAGTTGGTTGGTTGGTTGGTTGGTTGGAAAGTTGGTTGATTGGTTGGTTAGTTAGTTACTTAGTTGGCTTGTTGGTAAGTTGGTTGGTTGGTTGGTTAGTTGACTGGTTGGTTTGTTGGTTGGCTGGTTGGTTGTTTGGTTAGTTAGTTGATTGTTTGGTTGGTTGATAAGTTGGTTTATTGGTTGGCTGGTTGGTTAGTTAGTTTTTTAGTTGAGTGGTGTGGGTTGATTGGTTGGCTGGTTGGTTGGTTGGTTGGTTGGCTGGTTATTTGGTTGGTTGGTTGGTTGGTTGGCTGGCTGGTTGGTTGGTTGGTTTGTTGGTTAATTAGATGGTTGGTTGATTGTTTGGTTGTTTGGTTGGTTGGTAAGTTGGTTGATCGGCTGGTTAGTTATTAGTTAGTTAGTTATGAAGCTGGTTTGTTGGTTGGTTGGTTGATTGGTTGGTTGGTAGGTTGGTTATTTGGCTGGTTAGTTGGTTGTTTGGTTGGTTGGCTGATGAGTTGGTTGATTGGTTGGCTGGTTGGTTAGTTAGTTATTTATTTGGTTGATTGGTTGGCTGACTGGTTGGTTGGTTGGTTGTATAGTGGGACTACTGATTGGGCTATATGTCTAAATGATCTATTTACATGTTTTAGTAATCCTACATTGGTTTTGCAGCGTGTATCTTCATTTTTTCACAAAAATTCAGGTGACACCCGCCATATTCCCAGGTCGAACAAACTGTCATTATCAATTTAAATAATGATTTAAACCAGCTGGCTGTGGTGCATGCAAACTTATAGGAAAAATGAATTATGAAACACGTGTTTCTGACATAATAGGTACATTCCATTTACATATAGGTACTGTTATGATCCGCTTTAACATACACTAAATTTTTTGAACATTTTTTTTGAAATAAAATTAAGTTTTTAATAGTTTGTTTTTTGTCTTGCATCGAATGGCATTCGGAAAGGTACTGAAAATTTATTTTACAGATTCAAAGAGTCTAAAAGGATGAAAGGTTAGATTAACAAACAAAGTTATTGATAGTTATTGATAATTTATTGATATGCAAAAGTTATTGATAATGATAATATGAATGTCTTTTGTGCCTCTTCATATAGAGAAAAACTGACTTTAAAATTGTTGAGTCGATATAAATCGGAGAGCGTAATTCGATTGTGTTCAAAAATTAGAGTGTTTTTGTAATATGACACATGCGGGTTATGTTTAAGAGAAAACTGCAGATAAAAATAATAATAGAAAGTCATTAATTTTTTTGACAAGACAAGAACAAGAAAATATTAATTGTCCAGAAAAATGCACGAAATTTGGTAAAACACGATTACATGATAAAACAGCGACATGAACAAAAGGAGATACAGATCACGAATGTGATGCAGCTAGGCATGCTCTGAACAATAAAATTGTAAAATCAATGTTTAGGAGCTCTCTTTTTGAAGAAACAAACATTGGGAGAAAACAGAAGATAAAAGTTTCTTTTTTCAGATCATAAATTTACAAAAGATTAGCAGGTGATATTGGGCACAAAAATCCCTGTTCGATTCAAATCAATACTGTCATAACGTTAGGCGCTAGCGGGGCCAGGCGAGCACTGTTTTTTCCACTTTTTGGAATATTTGCTCAATCAAAATTTTCAGAAAACTGGCTAAAATTTTTGGAATTGATTGGCATTCGTGGAAAAGTTTGTTATGCAAAATTGCGTTTTGAGAGGTAAAATTTTAAAATCCAGAAATGGAAATGGAAAATGGGTAAAAGCCGGAAAGGGAAAATGGAAATGGAAAATTGAAAAAAATGCGTGAAAGCCGGAAAATGGAAAATGGAATAGTTGGCTAATGCCGAAAAATAAAAAATAGAACAGTGGGTAAACGCTGAAAAATGGAAAATGGCTAAATGTCGGAAATGGAAAATTACGATGATATTTGATAGACGTGACACGTAAAGGCAAACGATGAATGCACTGAATTAGGCCCTTAAGAAAATTGGCTAACTCAAGTTGTTTCGATCTTATCATAAACACTTTCTAGTTAGGAGCTTGTATAACTTGCTCAGGCAAAGAATTCCACAAAGAAACCACACGATTAGAAAGAAAGAAGAAGAGAAAGAAAATTTATTACTAATACCAACAGTTAAAATACAAAATGACAAGATATATAATAAATGCAATTACGAATTAGTAAAGGACATGCGAGTCAATGGAATGACCAAGTTTTACGTACGCCCACAAGATCATCTAGATAAATCAAAGTTTGCTAATCTAGATTTAAATATGTTTAGATTAGGGAAGAAACAATGAAGTCAGGAAGATCGTTCCAAACTGCGATGTATTTGTAAAGAAATCAAACTTTTCTAAATTAGAATGTACAGTAGGTATAGACTAATTTAAATCTATTAATACTACGGGTAATATTATGATTAAATACAAAAAAATCATCAGCTTCCAAACATGATTTATGACAAATAATTTGATACATCATACACAGACAAATCTGCAAGCGTCTTAATTCAAGTCTGCACAATTCAAGTTGTGTTAAACGATCTCATAAGAAAAATATTATTATAGCCAAAAATATATTTAGTGAATCTACGTTGAACAGCTTCCAATCTATCTATATCCTTAAGATAAGAGGGGTTCCATACACTGCAACAATACTCTAATAAAAGGTCTAACATAACAACTATAAGCTTTTAACAAGATTCACCTTTATCACGCGAAAAATGATTTGCGTATTCAAATACATCTAAAGAAAGCTTTTAATCAAAGAATTATAATGTTCCTTAAATTTTAAATTTCGAGGAATCAAAACTCCTAAATCACGGACAAACGGATCACTAGAAATAATTTTCCCATTTAGTCTATAAACAGCTTTTTGATTACTATTACCCAAATATAGAGCTTGACTTTTTGGTTCGAGAAATAGGTAAATCCTATGCAATTGCCCAGTCAATCAATCTTATCCAAATCGAGACTGTAATAATTTACGGTTACGACTAATCATTGAAAATTTTGATATCATCTGCGAACATATAAACTCGTACTACAAATATTATCACATATATCATTTATAAAAATCGAAAAGAGCGTAGGTCCAAGGGTACTTCCTTGGACGACACCGCTGGTAACAGGCACATAATCTGAAAAAGACTGATTAACGCGAACACATTGGGAACGATTAAACAAATAGGCCTTTAACCATGCATACAAATTACCGTTTATTCCATATCCGTTTAACTTAATAAGAAGTTTTTCCATATTTACTTTATCAAAAGCTTTAGAGAAATCTAAATATATTATATCAACAGTTTCTTTTTAGCTAACGACTGAATCCATGAAAATTTACACTTTAACAATTGTGTTTCACAAGATTTCATTCTTTTGAAAACCAAATTGAAAAGGAGATATTAGTTTATTAACCTCAAGAAAGTCCTGAACAATTGACTATTAATAATTCTTTCCATAATTTTGGCAATAGAACAACAAAGAGAAACGGGCCTGTAATTATCCACTAATGCTGGATCCCCTTTTTTAATATTGGAATAACATGTGCCATGCTCCAAAGCTCGGGAATATTTCCAGACAGAAAAGATACAGTGAAAATACTAACTAACGGCTTTATCATTTGAAACGACAATTTTTTAATAAAGAGATTACATATGTCCATCGGGGCCTAACTGCAATAGACGTATTTAGATGGTTAATGGCTTCCAATACGCGATCCTCACTAAAAATAATGTCAGAAAGCGAAAAATCACAGCGCTTCTGAAAAGAAAATTGCGTTAGTAATGTCACTAGAAAACACTGCAAGCGAAATAATCATTAAAAATGTTAGCCTTGCGTAATGAATCGGTTATAACATTATTATCAGAAAATGTTAGAGGAGGAATTTCACTGCGACTTTTTAACCTATTATTTACAAAAGTATAGAAAGCTTTAGGATTATTATTCTTGAGCAATTTGTTTTCTTGAGAAGAGAAATAAGTATGAATAGTTCTACGTAGAGCCTTACAATGATTTCGATATTTAACTTTAGTTCCTGGAGTTTTACACCTTTTATACTTATCCCATAGAGAACGTTTTTTAAGAAATAATTTATGTAAGCTTTTAGGGTATTTAAATTTTAATTTAGCCCTAAAAGTAGGTACAATACTAAAAATAAGAGGATTTAATATACTTCAAAAAACATTATGCATGTCATTAACTGTTGAGCATGTAGAAAAAATGTCAGGCCAAGAAACAGAGGATGAAAAGT
Source organism: Mermis nigrescens (assembly GCA_036768485.1). Taxonomy (NCBI): domain Eukaryota; kingdom Metazoa; phylum Nematoda; class Enoplea; order Mermithida; family Mermithidae; genus Mermis; species Mermis nigrescens. The sequence goes on along the minus strand of JAVLUZ010000167.1, from coordinate 456,820 downwards.
ATGCTATACTCTGTAGTCCGCTTCATTGAAATTTAAAGCTAGGTTTATCTCCATCTTGAAAAGTTCTAGTTAAAATTTCAAAAGAAATCGAATTATGGTCAGCTTGTTGAAAAAGGAGGAAGAACCTGGATATTAAAAACGTTATATGCAGCAAATACTACATCAATCAAAGTATTATTGTGGAGTATTTTCTTTAACTAAATGTTGCAGACCACTAGCTGATAAGTAATCAAAAAATAATTCGTTTAATGGATTAAATGTAAAAGTACCATGAAACCAATCAATTTTAGGCAAATTTAGAATCCCCTACTATAATAACGGGATGACAACTATTAGTAGCCCATTCAATTAAATTACATATCCGAAGTGCAGTATCAAAATCCATACTGAGGAGGTCTATAAACTAACAAACATCTTATAACATCTCCACCTTTAAGAATTTCAACTACTAAAGTATCAGACACAAACAGAGAAGCAGGAACTTTAACGCATCGAGCATAAAGATGAGGTTTAGCAAAAATTAAAACTCCACCTCCTCGCTATTCTTACGATCTGATCGGAGAATAATATAATTTTTTAACGGACATAATAGACTGTCGGAAATAGATTCATTTAACCAGGTTTCACAAAAATAATATATCGAATCTTGCAGTATTTAACAGAAAGTGAAGTTCCCCTAACTTATTCACAATACTACGAGAATTACATAGCAAACATTTAATATTAACAAAATAACGGGGCGAATTTACCTAAATATTAGACGCGTGTAAATACTACATCAATCAAAGTATTATCGTATTTTATAATATTCAAATTGATTTGCTAATTATTAGTTTACGAGAGTTTACTGCACGATTTGACAGCATATTGAAGGTAAAAGATTCTTCAAAAAATTGCCGATGGAATAGACCATGCTTAAATCGGCACTTGTTTATTTAAGTCCCTATCGAATTTTTTCTATCTTTTTTAACGTTACGGTTTATATACAGCATTATGATATATCTATTATATGATATAATCCTTGATTTTCTTCAGGCTTTACTTACTATGGCTTTAAATTTCGACGTCTCGTGGCTTTCAATTAGAGGATCTTTTCTTACGCCTACACCGGATGAAGAAACGACCGTCTTGTGGTGTCAAGACAGACATCTCTTATGGCAATCTCCGCAATGCCAGACTTGTGGTCAGCTCATGATCTTTCGGGAAGATCGAAAGACATTTCGCTGTCAACTATGTCGCAACGAACATTCTTTACGTTGGAATACGTTTTTTGAATGCTCTCATCTATATATTGTTTCTGAGACGTGATGAAATAAATGTTTCCCTTATAACTTCGTTTTTATTTCTTATGAGAAGGTGGCTGGAAGCCGCCGGAGTTCTAAGCGTTCCAAGACACAATTCTTTCAATCTAAAATCATAAGATAACCTTTTATCACTAAATAACCATTTGGTAAACCTTTGTTGTACATTTTCTACTAAATCAATGTCCTTAATGAGATAGGGGTTCCGAACCACAGGACTATATTCAAGAATAGGCCTGACATAAGTTTTGAATGCCTTGATCAGCATGGCTTTGTTTCTTGAAATGAAAGTCCGAAAATCAAGTTCGAGATTCTCATCAATTTTTTTACTATAAATTCACAATGCAGCAACACTTTACAATAACAGCAACATTTTACATTAATTGTCATTTTAGTATTTTTTACATTACGACTTCCTCTGTGATCAGCTGACCTTGATTTACCCAGAAATTATTTTTATAATCAGTATTTTTTGTGTGACCATTTGATTAGACTAATGATCACTCATAGGAAAGGACCAGATTTGACCCATGGTCACTCATAGAAGGTGATCGGTCATTTGCCGGATTTTTAAACATTTTTTATAATTAGCAACCTCGATTAACCCAGGAATTATTGTTCTTGTCAGCACTTTTTTGTGTGACCATTTCCTTTGACTAATGGTGTGTCATAGAAAGTGACCAGCCACTCTACAAATTTTTAGACATTTTTTTTGTGATCAGCAACCTCGATTTACCCTAATTATATGTTTTGTTTACTTCTGGAAATTTTTTTTGCAATTTTCTGACCTATGTGGATTTGTTTTTTCAATGATTTGTTTTTAAATTTTCAAATTAATTTTTAAATTAAATTTTTTGAAGTTTTTAAATTAATTTTTAAATTTCCAGTGATTTGTTTATTGTTTAATTTTTAATTTAATTTGATGTTTGATTTGTTTAAAATTTATTTAAATTAGCATGCTGCTGTGACATACCTTGAAACACGATTTAATTATGATCTAAAAAGTCTTTTCCGCATTATCTAGTCCACTGTAAATTTTAAACTGAATTCTCTCATTTAGTGAAATAAACGATTTTGTAAAAACCTGACCGACGTTTAATTACAGATCTTTGTTACTATTCTTGCGTCTTGAAATAGAATAACTGTATATATTCCACTATTCCTAGCTATCAGTAATATCAAGATTATTATAATGCAAATCTAACAAATGCGGGCTGCTTTTTTCAATATTGTGTGATTCTTTATCACTAAGTAATACAAAATTTGTTTCAGGTCATATATATGTGTGTGTTGCTTCAAAATGCCCAAATCACTTTTATACCTATATGATGTGCCATCAAAATTAGACGCCGATTTCCTAAAGCAACTTGTTCTTTTTACAACTGGGATTAAGGAAGAAATTGTGAAATCGTCTGAAAAAATTGATTGTCGAACGGATGCCTTTTCTTTAAAGATTACTCTGAAACAGAGATTGATTGATCCAGAGATATTGAGTAAGCTTACTATGTTGGCTGCTTTCTATAACCTGCTTGTGGGCAAGCTATAAATCAAGGCCCGGTTTCTATAGATAGGTAGGCTCAAGCCAGACTTCAATCTTTAAGGATACATGCCTGGCTTAAGCCGGTGTCACGTCTTAAAGTGTCCGGCACCTTAAAGTGTCCGGGTTTAGCTTAAAGTGTCCGGGCCACAGTAATGTGCTTAAAAGCGAGAAAAAATGCATTTAAGCATTGGGATAGAGTGGGCATCATACGTGAGACGTAAAAGGATAGGGTTTTAACCAGTGATCGGACCAAGGCCTCGACCTCGGCCTCGGCAATCCTCGGCGTTTTTTGGAGCCTTGGCCTCGGCGCCGAGGGCGAAGCTGAAAAGTGCAGAGGCGCCGAGGGTTAAAATCAAATTTGAATAAGTTTAATATATGTATCCGTTGAATATTGACTATTTAGAATGCATCTGCAGTACACAGGCTATTTTTTACCTATAGACTTTTCTTATGGTTTTAGTCGCGTACCCAGTTACACCAAGTTACATTCAGCAAAGTGCAAATTTATTATTCATGTGATGACTAAGTTTTAATTCTCATGCTCGCTACATGGATCGGAAACACACATTCCCAAGGGGGTGAGGGAGGGTTATTACCCTCCTCTCAGGGTACAAGACTCAAGTCACTGTCAGACGATTTTTGGTGAAAACCTTTTGAATAATTTTTGAAGTTAATTTTTACTATGGCAAAAGTGCAGCTAACTATTAGAATTTCACGAAGTGATACAGTATTTTTGAATGTAAGCAAGAGTGAATAGACTAACTATCACTATAAAACATGCATGCAACAGCTCAAAATTTTTGGGAGGGGCTCCTCAGCATACATGTAACGGCTTGAAATTTCGGGTATAGGTCCCTGGCAATTTTTAGAAGGAGGGGGATTAGCGACTCTAATTTTATGTCAAAAATGGCAAAAGCACCTGAAAATAGCCAACAAGCGCAAATTTTCGCCAAAAATGGGGAGGTTGGGTCACAATTTTCTGACGTTGGAGGGAAGGGTGTGGGGAGGACGTCCAACTCTGGGTGGATGGGGAATTCACTAAACCCCCTGTTACACGTATGGTTTTCGGCCATTTTTATGGCAGAGGGGGTAAATGATCACGAATTTTCGATCGAAAATCGCAAAAGCGCACCTAAAAATGGCCAATAAAATGCAGGTTTTGCCAAAAATCAATTTCGGCTCGTGCATTTTTTTGGAGCCATTTTTATACAAAGTTTAAATACTTTCTTGGACAAAGTGATATTAATTATATCGTTTTTCAGTATATTTTAGGAAATTTCAAATAATTTTTCAGCGCTTGCGCAAAATATCGCTAATATACTGTACTTAGACTGAAGCAGGGGAAATAAACACTCCAAAATCAATTTTCGTGTAATCTAGGCATCTTTATGCAGATTTAAATATCTTTTGTATCCATTTACACTGTTTTTAAAAATTTTATGCAAAACAAGTACTTTTTAATAACTTTGCATTTTTTTGCCGTTTAAAGACAAAATTGACTAATTTATCCTGATGTTGCATTGGATTTCTAAGCACAGTAGTGCTTATTACAAGACTTAATTGGCATATTACGATATCTGTAAAATTTCTGATTTTGTAGTGCAAGTCGTTTTAGCTTTCTCAGTCGAGTTTTATGAGTAAATTTCATCAAAAGCTCATAAAAATTTCGGCAACTAATATTATCAACTTAATTCAAGCCGAATTATCACATTTAGGGCCAGTTTTCTGTATTTGGCAAAGATTTTTCATAATGTACATAATCTTTTCAGGACCGTTTTTGTACATGCACAAAGATTTTTGGAGAGACAAAACTGTAAAAAGGTGTAAAATTTTCGAAAAGTTTCGGCACATCAGTAACTGTCCTATATATCTTTAAAATAGTAGAATTTGCATTTAGAATGGAAAAATGTCAAATATTCAGAAACTCAGGAATTAGCTAAGATACACTACCAAAGGTCGAAAAACCCTGTTTCACCACTCTAAATCGCTACTGTACCATACTATAATAGTAAACAAAAATTTGCATGTACAAAATGTTCAAAGACTGTTGGATATCATCTTTGTACACGTAAAAAGGTATCTTGCACAAAAAAACACTGTTTAGGACTGCATGCCGGTTGCAGGTCACTTACTGGCAGTATGTAAAAATGTGTATGTTTAAGAATATATTTATATAAAATATCTACAAAAATTTGTTTGCTCATACAAAGACACTACTAGATTTACTGGTCCCCCATTTAGGAGTTTCACTTTGTCCCTCAACTCTGGACCTTAGGAAACTATGATCGGAAAGTACAGTGCAGTTTCTGTCATATTACCTGCCACACCAGAATGGGATGACCGAAAAAGCGTGTTTAAACATGCATTACTGCAAAAGCGAGCACAACTATGGCTACAGTTCTGTCTTTACTTAACTTATTTTGTTTGTTTGTTTTTGTTTATTTCTCCAACACTGTTTTCTTATTTATAGTAATAAAAGTTTTTAAGTGCTTCTTCAGCCACATTTTTTATCAACTTTTCGAAGTCTTCATCAATGGCAACTTGTTAAATTAAGTATGCTTTCATGCTGCTGACTTTATTCAATAAATCCTTCACACATTCAATCTACTATTATTGAAAATAAAAATGAATTGTTTGACATTCGATAAAGTGTTTAATATTACGATTATTCTCTAGCTCATGTGCATACAAAATATTCTAAGAGTACTATTTATGGGTATAGGTATATAAGCTTGACCCTTGGCATTACCCTCGGCCTCGGCCTCGGCCGAGGCAAGGATTTTAAGTCGCCCGCCTCGGCCTCGCCAAGGCCGAGGGTCCAAAAAGTACCCTTGGTCCTGATCACTGGTTTGAACCCCCAAAATCCAAATTCTCTCCAAATTGGTAGATCCGTAGAATTGAATAATTTAGCGTTTTTACAGTTATGCTCCATCTGACTGCCAGAATTCGGCCCACTGCCCATGTAAAGTAGCAGGCATCCAACAGCCCAAAGTGTTGGGTGGGGGTTCGATGGTAGCATGGTAGGCAATATATAAAATGAAGTTGTAGCATGTCTTTTTTAGAATCATGAGTGAATGGAACCGTGTGCAGTTTAAATTCACAACATTTATGACTGAAATCCGTAAATATCATCGATTGTTCCTCACGAAAGTTATTTTTATAATCAATTTTATCTCCAAGTTCGCTAAACGACGCCACTGACGATGCAACAAATTCTTCGTAATGCATCGGCTTGCTTGTATTTATGTACCTCAATACATTGTACAAGGTACGCATATATATACATGCCTACTTACCTAACTGTACAGCGAGTGACATGCGTGGGCGAAAATGCGTACGTATACTCAGCGTAACCCGGACACTTTAAGGCAGAGCCGGACACTTTTAAGGTGCCTTAAAATGTCTAGCCGGACACTTTAAGGCATGGACACTTTAAGATGCAACACTGGCTACCATTTGCATGGACTTTTAAGCCAGACTTAAAGCTAACGGCAATATTAAAAAATAGAACATCAAAATTTAATGATGTGTATGGTTATCGTATATAGGTTTAAAGCTGAGTTAAGTTATACTTTTTAGAAACGGCTGAGAGTGTGGTGCTACTGATCAGTGCCCGGTTTCAATATAGAATACTGAGGATGAGCGCGAGCTCGAGCTTAAGTCGCTGATCCTCAGCATCAGCTGAGCGCGACGTCAGGATTAATTTTTTTCAGTTTCAATAAAAAGTTCGACGTCGCGCTCAGCTGATGCTGAGGCTTAAGCCCGAGCTGCTCGCGCGTGCTATTTTTAACACATTGACATGCACTGAACGAGATAAATCTGCGCACTTTTCGCATAAATTAAATCGTATGCACACTTTAAGTTGAATTGCGATGTTATGTACTTGTTGTCGCAAGTACCTATAGGAAGAACGATGCTAAAGGCTTGAAATATAATTCACATACGTGCGAAAAAGTCGATATAAGTCAAATAATATTCTATTTTCGTGCCTAATTTTAATAATACGCGCAAGTATCGACTTGAGAGCATCACTAAAAATTCTATCAGTCGATGTTAAAAGCGTGTAATTCGATCGATAGACTGAAAGTACTTATTTGTTGTCATTAATTTTTGTAACAAAAAATCATGGAAGATAGCAAAAAAGGAGTACGTCAGAAACCAAAATACCTCCCCCCCAGAAATCAAAATACCCCCAGAATTCAATTTTTGAAAATTTTTTTTCTCGCAATTTTTTGATGCCACTGGATAGTGCTGGATGAGAAACGTCGAAAAATGGTGTGTTTTTCGCCATACCACCATTTTTAAGGCCATTTTTTGACCTTCAAAAAATTTTGCACCCCTCCCCCCAGAATTTTCTTGCTGCTCACGTATGGTGTGCACCCCTCAGAAGGCAAAATATTCAACATGAAAACCGAAATACCCCCAAAATTTGATTTTTTCCGACAATTTCTCCGTTTTTTCCGCGATTTTCTGATGGCAGTGGATAGAGTTCGACGAAAAACGTCGAAAAATGATGTTTTTCGCCATACCACCGTTTTTCAGACTATTTTTTTGACCTCTAAAAACTTTTTCATCCACGCTAAACCCCCAAAATTTCGATACTTCGCATAAAACCTTCATACATAAACACGCACATATAAAAAGTGCGTAATAATGACACCTAAACTATAAAAAATTGGCGCGAGCTCGGACTTAAATCACCTAACGAGCAGGATTAACTATAACATTGTGTCTGAGCTCGACGTCGAGCGCGAAATTCGGCGGAAAATTTATTTGAAACTGCGCCGAGCTTAAGTCCGAGCTGGCGCTGAGCTCGAGCTCGAGATTATCGCGAGCTCGGACTTAAGTCTCTTATATTGAAACTGAACAACCTGACGTTGGCGATTAAAACGTCGAGATGAGAATGAGCTCGGACTTAAGTCCGAATATTGAAACCGGGCCCAGTAGCATAGCTGATCTTGTGGATTTGGAAGGACAGAAATTTCGAAGTTGTGATTTTAATTAAATTTGACAAATATGTTGTATTTTAGGCTTATTTGCTCAAAAAGTGTGCTAATATCTTTTCTAGCGGTCTATTAGATACGCGTTAAGAATTTTTGGTTTTTTCCTCTGTGGGACCCAATGTTAAAAGTACTCATACTTCCAAGATTGAGGGAATAAGTCCCCCTATCCTATCCTCCACAGCTATGCCCTTGCTACTGTGATACCCAGAATTTTGAAATATTTTATATCCTCAGATGACTTTTGGAATGCATTAGTATTGCAACAGATTTTTTGAGCCTAATCATCGAGGCACAAGGTCAGGGTCATTGGTAGGGGGTCAATATGCCATTTATAGTTATCATTGCACCCTAGCACTTTTGACACTAAATATATAGAAGTTACACAATTTGGCGGTAAATTCTGATTTTTTACGACCATTTTGTCAATTTAGGGTGCTTTTTTAAATAAAAGATAAAAATTGAAATTTTTGACATATTGATTTTTTTTTGAGAAGGATGCAGAATATGTTCCTTCAGCTGAAAAATGACAGAAAGTACCTTCCGTGTCTCGGATTTCTCAAGGAGGGAAATATCTTGTCTCTTCTCAACCCTCCTATATGCATTAAAGAGCCGAATGCCAAAATTTTACTCATTTATCTTATTTTCAATTAAATCAGCTAATTTAATGCAAAAAACTGGTGTTATCTAATGAACGTTTATTGGTCAACTGTCTCAACACGTTGACTTGTTTGCATAGATGCACAAAGTCAGGGTTGGCACCATAACTGGGCAACAGCCAAAGCTTTAGCTTGTCCAACTCTGGACTCTCAAAGGTTGATTAGTCCGTTGCTGGGCTGAAAATTGGTTAAAAAAGACGATTTTCCTTTGATTTTCCATTATTTTCTCACTTTTTTAAAATTAGCCCATCCAAATGGACTGGCTCTTCAGCCCGTCCAGCTTTTGTGTCAGCCCGTTCCATGAACGGGCTGGCATGAGCTATTGCCCTGGTGTGGTCAGCAGTCGGCACTCTGCAGGGAGTGAGTAAAATTCCAGAAATTTAAATTAATTAATTTAGTGCTCAGGATTTTTTTGCTTTAAGTGACAAAAATGGTCAAAATAGCCTATGAAACGCTTTTTCGTGGTAATAAAAGATTTTTGAAGCGTTTCAATCCATTCTGACTTCATTTTATTGCTTTTTTACACTAAAAACTAGTAATTGATTACTTTTGGGCGCTTTTTGACTAAAAAGCACATGAAAGTATTGAAAAATGTGTACATTATTACTGCTTTTGTCTTGAAAAATGCTACAGAATCTTTCAGCTCAGAATCGCTGGACAACATATACCTGTCTGGCTGACCCTTTAGGGGGTAAAACCCCACTCGCTCGCCCCTATGTGTTATGCGTATTCGCGTCGGACATGTTCGAAAACCAGTATATTTAGGTACGGTTTGATAAAATGCATTTTCAAATTCATGTCACTTCGTTCGAAAAGCCTTATTCAGAGTCTTCATAGCATTTTATTTTAACTTGCATCGGACAAATGTTTCGATCACAGACATGGAAAGCTCACAATTTTACAAGAGGGTAGTAGTCGGACATTTTCAGATGGGGGGGGGGGGTTTAATGACCTTCAATGTTTGGCCAACATGGCAAAAAATACCTAAAATGGCTAAAAAAACGCAAGTTTTTTTCCGAAAATAAGGGGAGATTCAAAAGCTATTGACTTTGGGGGTAAGAGGATAAACGTCGTTTATGGAGAATCCTCATTCTCCGTCACATGTGTATTTGACCGCCCTACCATATGCCGGTCCTCTGCCTTCCTTAATTATGAGCGTAATAATCAAAATCATTCTTTTGTTAGATTGTGGATCTAGGCATATCATGGAGTAGGATTGTCTCCAGCCATACATGTACGTAAAGACTGTTGAGAGGGGGGTACTAACCCCCATTGAAAGTTCCAAAAGGTCGGTACTGTCGAAGAATTTAGACCCAAATAATGCGTGCTACCAAGTATATTCGTCCTTTTTGTTAAATAGGAGCATTTTCATTTGCTATAGTTATTCCTCATCTTTGCATTTGCTATAAAATAATAACCTTCAAAGATTGTTACGCCGGTGTCATCCTCGTACTTTTCATATTTATCCGTTTTGCTGAATTTATTAGTGGAAAAAAACTTTATTTTCTGTAAGTCTAGTGTGGAATTAATTGATACACGGTTTAAAGACTGTTTGTATTTTAAATGTGGTTTTTACATAACCAGGTACATATCTCTGGGAGGAATGGGGGTCCAGACCCCCTAAAATTTAGAAAAAAAGGAAAAATAGGACTTTAAACATTATTTTGTGCTATTTTCGGCCTTTTTGGGTCCCCCAAATTTTGTGTTGGTCCTCCCAAAATAGGATGGCCATCTACGTGCCTGTACATAACTGAACACGGACACATTTTGATACTCTCGCTATAAAAAAGTTTAACTTACGCCAGAAGAGTAGTTTTTGTACAGAACAAAGATTTCGTCGGTTTCTGCATTAATGTTGCAAATTTTTTTGAGAAGTGGAAGCTTTTCGTAAATTTTTACTTTTTTTTGCATCAGAAATAATTCAGCCTATCAGAAGACAACATAAAACCGGTACTTTGAGCGTAAATACAAATTTTCGGACAATGTATGATACTTGTAGTAAAATTTTTGGTTTCGCTCCCCTGTCAGGAAATCCTGAATCCGTTACTGACTATGTTCAAAATAGAAATATGGCTAGCTTGTTGCTTCAAATTTTTCCTATTGCTGAGTGAAATACCTGCGATTTCCTCACTCTTGCTAATACTTCTATGCATTGTCATTAAGTTAGCATAATATTGAATCGACTAATGATTTTTTTCAGAGTATATAAAGCGACCGCTGCTTGTTCAGGATGCTTCCTTACAAATTATCCTCAAGCAAGAGGTAAAAGTGATCAATGCAATATTCATTTGACGTAAAACATTCACTTAATTATGAATTTTTTCGGCTTTTTCTGAATTAGCTGAATTGTATGCATTTATAAATGTACCATATTGCTCGCCAGACAGATATTTTTAAATGGAAATTGGGAGTTTCCAATAAATTTTCATTTTTGTCCGAAAAAGAGCTTATGTTACTCGATATGCGCTTTAACTAAAGGTATTCGTTTTCCAGTATAATGCGATGAAATAAGTTTATTAGGTTTTATTTCTTGTAAAACAACATTTTATCAGTCAGAATCCTCTTACGAGGTCAGTGTAATTTTTAAAAAAATTACCTATTTTTGATTTGAAATTTAGGAGGGCTAGGTTCGCTGGTTCGTATGAAGTGGCATATTCATGATTTCGCTAAGGGGGGGGGGCGGTACCCCGATGGGGGGGGGGCGGAACCCTGACTTGGGCGGAAAAATTAGCTGTTCTAACCCAAAAATCGCTAAAAATCGCTCAAAAATCCTTAATTTTGCGCACTATTTTGGGCCAATGGGGCCCCCCGCCCCCCTAAATCCGCTCCTGTTCGTAGGTGGATTAAAGGCGGGCTTTGGTACATGGCGAGCGCCCCCCTCTTATCCGCCCAACATATATGGCAAAATAAGGGACCGGTAGACGGGCGGATTTAAGGGGGGTGGAGGGGGGAGGCTCGGGGGCGTTCGCCCCCCCATTGGCCCGAAATAGTGCGCAAAATTAATGATTTTTTGAGCGATTTTTAGCGATTTCTGGGTTAAAACGACAAATTTTTCCGCCCAAGTCATGGTTCTGCCCCCCCCCCTTAGGGGAACCGCCCCCCCTTAGGAAAATCCTGGATCCGCCACTGCCGGTAGATATATTTTTTCTGTGATATAATGTATATTAGATATGTGCCTGTTAATTGGAACCGGCTGGAACCGACCATTTTTGGAACGGGAACCGAGAACCGATTTTACGTTAACTTTTCCAAGTTTAATTAAATTTATGCACCTTTTTTGCCAGCTAGTAATTCATATTTCTACGCCGGAAACAGTATTTTTGTAGGCAAAGCAGGAACGTAGATGTGAGGGGTATGGGGTCACAGTCCCGCCAAGAGAATGAAAGTACAAGTTTTTTTACAAAGATCCAACAAAGGAAAACATTGGAAATTATTTGAGCGTATTTGAAAGACTGCCATGAATGGATTTTAGCATACTTTTGAGCAGGCACGTAGCTGTGGGGGGAATGGGGGGTCCGGACTCCTCTAAAATTTATTAAAAAATCGGAAGAATGGGGTTTTTTCACACGTTATTTTGTGCTATTTCTGGCTTAGACCCCCCAAAATTGGTGTTGGTCCCTCTCAAAATAGGAGGGCCAGCTACGTGCCTGCTTTTGAGTTAATAGCCCCAAAATTTTTGGGCGCTTAGCGCCAAATTTATTGTTTTGCATAAATTTTGTCTTAAAACAGCCCGATGTTGAGAAAGTTATGTTATGTTATTATGTTATTATTATATTAGTCATCTTATGCGATATCCTGAAGACAACATAGATTAAGATAAAATTTTTCAAATTTTTTCCAATATGAGAGTTCGCTCAGGAACGCCTAAAAACGTGATTATTTTCGATTATCTGGAAGCGGTTTTCGATTTATCTGATTTAAAAATTTTAGCCTCCCTCCCAAATTCAGAAAGCCAGCTACGTGCCTCAGGCAAAGGCCACTTGTTAAAAATACATTTTTATTCTTTACATTTCGCCGACGATCTTAGTTCAATATGGTTCAGCCTCCTCTGAATTCCGTTCGATCTGCCCCTGTTTGTAAGATATCTCATAACACAGTCTGCCTATGCGATCATATCCTATCTGTGGAGAATTGTTGACTGAGACGATCCAATTTTTCATGATTGGGTTGCTTTTTGACCTTCATTAGGACGTACTCAAATCCGTTTTTTTGTGCTGCTCATACAAGGTGGTCAAAAAAAAATCGAGTCGGATATTGGACCTTATAACCAGTGGACGATCCAGGATTTTCCTAAGGGGGGCGGAACCCTGACTTGGGCCGAAAAATTAGTCGTTTTAACCCGAAAATCGCTAAAAATCGCTAAAAAATCCCGAATTTCGCGCACTATTTCGGTCCAACTTCATAAATAGTTGTCCAAATTAAACGCGGTTTGAAATGCGTTTGGCTTTCTCCGAGAGCATATCACTCGAGAAATGTAGCCAATTTTAATTCTGCTGGTTGAGCTGCTGTTGGTTTCCACTAAATTTTGCAAAACTATTTTTTCCAGGGACTTTACAGATTTAGTGCATAAAACAAGTTATCCCCTAAGATAATACGCTTTTAACAGAGAAAAATAATTGAATGCGATATGCTTTGCATGATCCTAAACATATTTGTTCCTGTTTATTTGTATTTTGATAAATTTAGTCTTCGTGATGCAACTGCAGTCTTACTGTGGGTTGCTACATTCATAATCAGCTTTTTAATTTGCAAGCAGTGACCAAAATGTGCAGCTTTTGATAAGGATTGATTATTTTACACTAACCAAGAATGCAGTAAAGTATATCAGTATAGAGATGGTTGTATTAAGTGGCTTAAGAATAGAAGTTTGACTCAATTGTCACAGGGCGCCGTAAAGTTACTCGACAACAAATATAATTAATTTTTCTGGCGGATGCTTTCATGACTCGAAAAAACGACTTTCGCTATATTGCTTATAAATTTTTTGGAAAACGCAATAACTTATTATCTTTGTAACTGTTTAATTGACTTTTTATCAAAACCGCATTCCATTTGCTTCCATCGTTAAGAAGATAATGGTTCGACGAACGATTCTATTTTTTTACTTACCTGTATATGCATGGGTAGCAAATGTCCGAGAATTATCCTTTGCGCGCGGCCACTTTTGTTTGCGCTCGCGCTAAAAAACAGTGCTAATAATCGCCTCAAAACGGCGCGAAGCTGGCGAAAAATTTGACATTTTTCCTTTCAAAACGCAATTTTTGACATTATGAAGATATTTAGAACACAATTTCTCATTTCGGCGCGAAGCGCCGAAAATTTCTGCGAATTTCAAAACCTTTTTTGCAGTTTTGGTCTTCCGAAAAATCTTTGTACATGTACAAAGACGGTACCCAAAAGTCTTTGTACATCGGGAAAAATCTTTGCCGAATACAAAAACAACACTGCGTGTACCTATCGTTTTTAGCCCAAAAAGGCACTTTTTAAAAAATGTTTGAGCGTGACCCCCAGAATTCCTATGCTGTACATGTATGGTCGGGGGTAAGGGATCCCTAAACTTCTCTATTACATGTATGGTACCACTAACTGACCCCCTCGCCCATGTGTGGTGCTGTTCAGTTATGCGCAGCATCGGGATTTGGGGGAACAGGGACTTCTTTGCGCCAACACCATCAGTGGGGCCGCTAATAGCCAGAAGAGAGCATTTGCGCAAGGGGCCTCTCATTAGCGCACCGAAACAAGTTGTCACTATTGGGGGGAACAAAATAATGGCACTTTTGGCGCGCTGCTCGGCAAGCTCTACGCCATGGTGTAAAAAGTTTTCCAATGACTTTTTTACATTTTGCATGTCTTACAAAAAGTATCGACACGACTGATTTCTCATTATCCACTTCGTTCACGCTTGACTGATCAATTGCTTAATCAATATTCGTTCACAAATTTTGATATGATTCATTGAGCCACATATACGGCTGTTTATACGACGAATATAAAATAAAAAAATTAATTCGACGCAAAGCGTCGAAAAATTCTGCGATCCCTAACCTAGTTAAAAGATTGTTAAAATCTGCTTTCACGGTCAGTTAAGCGCATTTGAGTTTCAAACTTTTTCTTTTGGGAACCCGAATGGAAACTGAAAAAATTTCATTTCGGGATACCTGGAATAGACTTGCCTGCATGTATAGGTGTGATTGATCACATTAGGTAATATTTGTCAAAACTATTGGAGCTTGACTGATCTAATGCAAAGCTTTCATGCTGCTATTTTGGTTAGAACTTTTTTTAATCAATGATTAATTAGTCTTTGTCCACAGTGGAAAGTCTTACGCTTGCAGATTAAGCAAAATCGATGTTAAGTTTTCAGAAGAGCTTGTTGGAAAGAACGATTAACTGCATCAGCATTCTAAATTACAGAGCTAACATCTTAGTAAAGCAAAAATCATACATTTGTGCGGCGCGAAGAGTCGAAATTTTTTGAACCTTCTTGGAAAATGCTTTTAAAATGCCAGAAAGTCTTATCTCTTAATTCAGAAAAGCCTTTTCACATGGCGCTAATACCCAAAATATTCCGTTGGCGCAGGACCGGTTTCCTTGGCTCCGCGCTAAAAAAATTTCTAGAGGGGGGTTAAAAATTAAAAATTTTTAGCACGTGTCTTTTTAGACTAAAAAATGGTGGACATAGTCAAAAACATAATTTTTTTACATATAAAACCATGCTCTTACTTCATGAAACGTAAGAGATAAAATAAAAATTCGAAATAAGACTGGAATAGGTGTACTGAAACAATTACAAAATAATTTGTGGCTCGAAGCACCGAAATTTGACACTTTCGAGCACGCTGATAGCTAAAATTTGTTAAAGCACCTTCTCTACGATTTTTCTTGGAAAATCGCAAATTACAGGGCGAAAGAATTTCTGTGGTAAAGGAAGCCTTTGCGTCCCAAGCACAGCTGACTATTTTGCCCATACGTAGGACTGAGACATAAACTTTTGACGGGAGCAGCACACAAGAGCAGGGGGGATGAAGTGTGGTATTGCCCCCCCTCAGGTTTGAAAAGCTGAAAGGTATACAGCAATTCTGGCCGAAAAACCATTGCTGTATAGCCTTTTTGTGCTCGGAAAATTTGCTGTACAGCATTTTTGGGCTCAGAAAACTAGCTATATAGTCTTTTTTGAGCTCAGAAATGCTATTTAGCTGTCTTTTCTGTGTTTCAAAAGGATATAAAGCTATTTTCTCGACTCCAAAAATGGGTTAATAGCTGTTTATAATTCGATAAGGCTATATAGCTATATTTGTTAATCCAAAAAGGCTATAATGCTAGTTTTCTGAGAGCAAAATGGCTATATAGCTAATTTTCTGACTTCAAAAGGACTATAGAGCCGTTTTCACTAAGCACATACCTATCTTGCAATTTTTGTTCTTCATAACCCCCTATCTTGAAAGTTTGACATTGCGCTCCTATGGGTTGCAGGAATCATTTGGAGGATTTGTTTTGTAGAGGAAAGGCTGAAAATCGCACTTTATAGCTATGCATTGACATTTCGAACTCGACAACGCGATTTTTCAGAAGTTTCAGAAAAATTCGTTGAAATGTTGCTGTTTTAAGAGTTTTAGTCGCGCCATATGCTCGTTTTTTGACTATTTATATATATAATGTTGTCCAATCTATTCAATTTTTTGTTTTTTTTCGCGATTTTTTATGCCTCTGTGCTCTTTAAAGATAGAGCAACATCAGAAACGCTAAGAAACGACGTTTTTAATTCGTCCACAATTTTTGAGCACAAAAAGCCACTCTAAAATTGCATTCCTCTCCTGAATTCTCACGCCATGTATGTCTAGTGCCCAACGTTTATTCATTTAACGACAAATACCTGTCAGAAGAGTTTAGTGAATAATTTATAGGAGTTGCGCTTCACGGCCATTGCCTTTGCTGAGAGCAGACGACATTGAGTTAATCAATGGGAAGTTGATTGAGCAAAGACCGGATTTTTCTGTTAAAAGCCTGGCCAGCGACCTAAATTTGAAAGTCACCCCTTCAGCCGAAAATGTTCCCTGGCGCATTCAAGGCCACTTAAGCGATTTAACTAAATTTGAAACCGAATGTAACAAGCTGTTGGCCAAAGAATCGATCAGTAATTCATATATGAATCAGCAAATTGACAGCAAAAACGAGGTGGAGGTCATTGAGGTTATCACAAAATCCAAACAGTCGAACGATTATTGCACTTCTGGGCCTCAGTCGTCTAAAAAGAGGGATCGTAGTTTAATCGAACAGGTTCACGCGGAATGTTTGATATATGATGTTACGGACGGACGAAAGATATACAAAGATATTTTTCTTTTTTCTTCTATTTTTTCAGTTTTTTTATCATTTTCGTTTTGTTTTTCGAATCTGTCAGTGAAAGTGCTTTTATCCTGCTTATCTTTCGGTGAACAATCAATGTTTTACTTGTACTTTTGTTTTATTTTTATTTTATTTTACTTTTACTTTTACTTTCCCTCTTTTTATTTTAACTTTACTTATTTTACTTGACCTTTTCAGCAATATAATGCACAGTATGGCCGGTGTGATGCTGGGTAAGTCATGAGCTGAATAGCTTTTTGGATCCTAAATGCCCTCAGAATCGCTATAAACGTTACAATACAGCAATGACTGGCTGAGGCGGATCCATAATATCCTAAGAAATGAGGGCAGGGGTGGAACAATAATTCTTTTAGTAATGACAAGAATCGTCTAAAAAATCCATACATTATGCTTAAAGTAGCGGTTTTCTCGTCTTTTTGATGGACAGAATTATTTTTGAACCGAAAAAAGTTGAAAGTTTCGAAGGTTTACTACGAAGAACGTGTAAAATTCATGCAAAAATAGCCACAAAGCACCATCGAAAAATCATTCATGAAAAATAGTGTAAGAAGTAAAAAATTCATGTCCCGTATATACATAAACTACTCTGCTGACCATGTGCTTTCTGTAGCGTTTTTAGCCATCTATTTGCTCGAAATTGTCAAATTTTTGGCGCTTCGCGCAATATACTCATGTTTTGACTATGTTTTGTTCTATTTATTCGACTTTTTTCTCAGTTTTATTGAAATTTTTATGTTTTTCTGCTCTAGAAAGGTAGAGCATCGTCAGAAAAGCCGAAAAACGATGTTTTTGACGCATACCCACTGTTTTTGGACCCCAAAAAGCACTTGAAAATTTCACACCCCTCGGAATTCCCATGCTGTGCATGCGTGCTACTGCCGTGAAAAAGTTTTATCGTGATAAAAAATGCCTAGAATCAGTGGCGGATGTAGATTGGCTTTAATTTAAAATCTTTTTCGGCGCAACAATTTCTTGAACAATTTTTAATTTTTTGACAATTTTGTGCGTAAAAGAAGGGTAAACTACTTTGAATTTAGCGAAAAACGGCGCAAAGCGCTAGAGAATATTTCAAATTACAAAGAAGGATGTTTCCAGATTTGAAATGTAAGTATATTGCCTGTATTTGCAGCATTTAGTGCGGGAGCGTCAAAAATTTTTCAAATTCATGCTTAGGAAGAAAAGTATACTGAAATAGCTGTTTCTGTTCTTAGGGGTCATGAAAATGTTTTCGGCTATAGAAACCTATTCCTGGCGCCATAATATGGCTTTCAGGCTGTCAAGAAAGCTAAGAAATGTCATTAAAAAGAAACATATAGTGCGAAGCGCAGGAAAAATTCATGAAAATATGGTCACGGACGGCCATAAATCGTAGCAAATGTAATATCCATTCCTTATCTCACCAAGCGTTTTTGGCCAATGGGGTTGGAGGTTGTGGCCGCCCCTCCCCGCCCCTTTAATTCGCCCCTGACTAGATTCATAAAAAATACACATTCTCCATTGCGCCCAAATATTTTTTGACGAGAGGAGGTTCGCCCCTCTTCACCCTCCTTTCCATATCCGCGCCTGATGGCTGGCCTTTATTCAGAGTATATGGCCATTATTTTTACGTTGTAATTTTTCCGTTTTTACCTACGTGTCGTCTAATTTTTCCTGAAAAAGTGTTCTATTTTGTCCTTTGATAGGGTTTTCCACATGCGTATGAGATCATGTAATTATGATTATCATCAATTTATGAAAAGCTACTTTTAGAATACAATTAATGATCTCGACACACAACGTTCAGGGCATCCAAAGTCGACATTCCGAGGTTCACTCGACTCTGTTGGTGGTAGACAATCATCCGGTAATAAGATTATTAATTGCATACTGCTCGTACATACATGTATCGGCTCAAAATTTGGGGTGCGGATTTTCGACCATTTTGGGACGGGGTTAACTTACCTTCATTTTTTGACCAAAAAAGACATAGAAATGGTGAAAAACCATTTAGGGGTCAAAAGTTTCTGGCTTTGGGGGATGGAGGCGAGCGAGCAAGTATACATGGGGGAATCCTCATTCCTCCTACAAGATGTATGATTAAGTGTACCTGATTAGGTTCTTAGAAGGACAAGGTACCAAGCCTTAATGAACAAATAAGGTCAAGCTTGGTGGATGAATCTAATGAACTGATTGTTCCTCGTTAAACAAGTTACATTTCGATTTCCCTGGCTTATCGAAAAATATTCAACATTTAATCAAGCATATTGTTGGCAGTATTCATGCACAGCATGGGACTTCGTGAAGGGGGGTTTGAAATTTTAAAGTGCTCTTTTTGGGCCTAAATAATGGTAGGTACGCGTCAAAAACGTCGTTTTTCGGCGTTTCTGACGATGCTCTATCTTTCTAGAGCATAAAAACATTGAAAAATTTCAAAAAACAAAAAAATCAAATTAATTGAACAATATATAGTCATAACATGATCATATGGCGCGAAGCGCCGAACATTGGACACTTTCGAGCAAACAGATAGCTAAAATCGCTTAGAAACGCACTTTTTCTCTACAAATTTAAAAAAAATTGGGAACTTTTGAAAAGTCGCGAATTCGGGGTAGGGGATGAAAAATCTCATGCGGGTGAATATTTTTCTGGCGGGGGTGAATATTTATCTGGGGGGATGAAACCCCTCCCTCAATTGGCTTGATATGATTGAATAAACAGACAATGAATACGTTGTAATTTGTATTGATTTTCGGCCATCGATATACATACACCTCTTAATTGCACATTTTTTCTGACGACCTGGAACTTGGAAGCCGTATTTTAGCAACTAGGAATAGTTTTTGGTTGCATTCAGCATACTTTCTGCCATTATGGAGTAGAAATTTTAAAAATATGCTTCAAATGCTTCAATCTATATCGCTCCAAGAGCACAGATAGAGTAGATAGAGCAATTATTCTACAAGGACTCTGGATGTATTACTGTCTAAAGTTTCCAATTTTCCGGATCTTCGCACAGGTTCTTTGCCAAGTTAAAGTAGTTTATTCATTTTTGCATAAAATTGTTAAAAATTTTGGAGTTCCTTTGGGAAATGTTGCTCGAAAATGTGTTTTAACGAAAGTAGGCTTTGCAAAAAGGCAGAAAATCTGTTGTTTCACACTTTAAGTGCGAATTTCGACCTATTTTCAACAGCTTGGAAAAGAATCGGGATACCGCCTCCCGCCTTTTTGAAAATTCTACACCCACCACTGGACATGCACAGCATGGGAATATCTTGCGGGAGGGTCAAGTTCTAAAATGCCTCTTTTGAGTTCAAAAATGATCGACATTCGGAACGAGTAAAAAATTCGAACAAAGTGAACAAAATACAGTCCAAAAATGAGTATATGGCGCGAAGCGGCGAAATTTTGACGCTTTTGGTAAAATAGTTGGCTAAGAAAGCTTAAATTACCTTTTCTACGAGTTTTTGGGGAAGTTATTTAAATAAGGGGAAAAGCGCGAATTCTGGAAAGAGTGCATGCCAAAAACATCGTTTTCCAGCGTTTCTGGCGAAGCTCTATCTTTTTAGAACATAAAAACATTAAATAATTTGGAAAATATTTTAAAAAGTCGGAACAAATTGAACAAAATATATTCTCCCCCTCCTAGATCATATATGATCACCATTGATCATCAGCATTGCTTGTTACAATATTCAGATCGTTTGGCTGAACGCGAGGAGCAACTTTTCGGCATGCTGGACGTCCAGGTTGTTGATTTAGAAGGAATGAAGACAGCAGATGCGGTTATAAATGGAATACAATACAATGGCATCTGTGAGTCCTGTAGAAAATTCGATCTTTTGAGCAGTCCCGTATAGCTGGCCTACTGAATTTGGGGGACTAAAATTTTAAAGTCAAATATCTCAACAAATGCTTTTTAGGAAAATAATGGTGTTTTTTGGGCGTTTCTCAGCGAGCTCTGATTATAAGAGGAGAAATAATTTTGAGAAAAAAATTGAAAAAATTAGTTTGAAAGTGCCGAAAATTTTTTTGATCCATCAGCTCAAAAGCGAGCTTAAATCTATTTTGACTGTCTTTCAAATCCGCTTCAAGAAATTTCAGTCTTTTCCTTTAGGGGATCTTAACAAAAGGTACTCACTCGTATTTTCAAAATGGGGGGACTAATCACTAGTGTTGTAAAAGATAACAAAAGATAGTGTTATCTTTATCTTTTTAGAAAGATAAAGATAAAGATAAAGCTATATTAATCATTATCTTTTATCTTGCAATATATCCTTATCTTTTACAACACTAATTTCAACCCAAGAACAAGTCAATTCCACTACCCAGATTTGTGTTTGTGTGTTTTGCAAGAGCAGAAAACTCTTATCTTTTTTTATCTTTTACAACACTACTAATCACCCTACCTCTCCCCCTTAGAGCTGCATGCTGGGTTGTGAGAAATATGCATTTCTGAAGTACCCGCTCAGCAAATAAATAAATGATAACTGAATAAAAATGTAAATAATACAGAAAAATGCTGAGAAGCAATGGAATACGCAAATACGAGTGTACTCAGGGTCAATAGACGAAGTCGGGAGGGACATGTGGCTGGGAGGGGATTGGGGTCTTGATTATATATGCGTACAGGGGTGGTAACGGGTGATACTACCTCCGACTGAAGGGTCCTAAAGCTTGGTACCGTCCGAGCAATTTTGGTCTAAAATACTTTACTTTCAAGCGATTTCGTTAATGTTGTCTTATACAGTGCTCGCCATGAAACATGACTCACTATAATCGTCACATTTATATTAGATGATGCGTCGCGAGCGCCGCGTTTTGTCTATAATTCGCTATCATCTCTTTTTTATTATTATAGGATATTTATCTGTATCATGCCATTAATCTGGCAATGCGGACGGCGCAATTTAGCTATTAATAGCGCCAACAAGAAGGAAGGGTGCATGTGAATGCCGGAGCGCTGCGTGCCTGAATATAGAAGGGCATTCACGCGCGCGCACTCACCTGAATATAGAACGGCATTCATTTGCGCGCTTCGGCATTCCGTGCGCCGCTTCCGGCATTCACGTGCGCGCTTCCGGCATTCACGTGCGCGCTTCCGGCATTCACGTGCGCGCTTCCGGCATTCACGTGCGCACTTCCTTCTTGTTGGCGCTATTAATAGCTGAATTGCGCTGTCTGCATCGCCAGATTAACGGCATGATACAGATAAATATCCTATAATAATAAAATAGATGATCGCGCATTATAGATGAAACGCAGCGCTCACAACGCATCATCAATATAAATCTGATGCTTATAGTGCGTCATGTTTCATGGCGAGCACTGAACTCAAATTGAAAATTATGGATTCGACTGCTCGCTGACCCTTTTGCATTTTGGGGTTGAACAGTTCTACACATGCTTGATCAAAATTGCATCGCATGAGGCTGCCTGCAAGGTGGTTTTGTGATGTTAAAAAACAAAAGTCACGAGTTGAAACATTTCTTTAATATGCGTAGCAAGAAGGATGGATCGATTGAAGAAAATAGGAGACACTGCTTGGTGGCCAAGTCCGGACCCTCTGCGGTGCAAGTTTTTCATCGATGTTATGATCCCGCAAAAGGATCCATGTTAGAATCTGTGGACATGCTCAACTGTTTAAAAAATTCTTTTCAAACGGCAAGATGTTTGAACGTCCGAATCCGTACGCCTATTTGCCGTTATTTAGTTAGCAGCCTTATATTCTTCACATGTGTTTAATGCAGTGACTTAGCCAGAATTTTGTTCGGTGGGCACCCACAAAATTTACTACTTTTCGTCAATGCTTTGGTTTGCTGATTTGCAATAATGCTTTACTTTTAGACGAATTTTGTGCTTTGGTCTTCGTCCCGTGGGACGTTTTGTCCTCTATCAGATCTTGGAAAGAATTTTCATTGATCTAAATTTTAGGAATATTAGATGGATCATGGACAGTAAAAGCGTAGGTACCTACTCGACCGTTTCATAACATACAGTGCTCAGGCACATAGCTGGCCGTCCTATTTTTTTCCGGGGGGACTATGCCCAAAAAGGCCAGAGATAGCACAAAATAACGTTTAAAAAGTCCTATGTTTCCGATTTTTCTGAATTTTGGGGCGTCGAACCTCCCCATTCCCCCTAGAGATACGTGACCGACATTGCTCGCCATGAAAGTTGACGCCATCATCAGTGGCAGATCCAGGATTTTCCCAAGGGGGGGGGTGGTACCCCTAAACCCCTAAGGGGGGGGCGGAACCCTGACTTGGGCGGAAAAATTAGCCGTTTTTTACCCGAAAATCGCTAAAAATCGCTCAAAAATGCTTAATTTTGCGCACTATTTTTGGCCAATTGGGGGGAAGCGCAACCCCCGTCCCCCAAATCCGCCCCTGAATGTGAGGGTAAACGTGTGGAATATTAAGAACACTTTCGAGAATCTGGCGGAATGTGAAACAGAATATAAGGATGAAAATACAGAATCTGAGGCTAAAATACACGCACAAAGCACAATTATGCTAAAATGATGATTATTTGAAACGTTTGACTATACTCTTCAGGAATTTTATGAATAATCTCAAGAAACCTGTAAAATGTACATTAAGGCTACGCTTTTTGACGAATGTGCTGATTGTGGCGTTTTTTGAGTAAAATGTGAAGTAAAGGTGCCAAATGTGATCACCACAATTCGGAATGTGACGTTTCTGCGCAAAATGTGGCGTAAAATTTGCAAAATGTGTGGGAAAAGGTGCACACATGTGCAACAACTCCCAAAATTTCAGCCATACGAATAACAAAGAAGACATCAAGTTTTAGGAATTAAATTGCTATCCTTCTTTGAAGGTCCTGATAGCTTTGTACTGGTTCATTTCATTTAGTTCACCAGCTTCAGTCGAACGACTCAATTCCTTTCCAAAAATACCGGTATTGTTCAAAATAACTTTTTTAAACAAAAATTTACTGGTACTCCCAGTTGCATCCTTAGATTCAATTTTACCACGCTTTAAATTATTCTGGAAATGGTTACGTGCATACTGCACATCATGGGAATTTCGGGAAGGGGGCTTGAAATTATAAAGTGCCTTTTTTGGGTCCAAAAATGATAAGTACGCGTCAAAAACATAGTTTTTCAGCGTTTCTGACGATGCTCTATCTTTCTAGAGCATTAAAACATGAAAAAATTTCGAAAAAAATCAAAAAGTTGGAACCAGTTGAACAAAATATAGTCAAAAGATGAGTATAATGACGCGAAACGCCGATAATTTAGCACTTTTGAGCAAATAGATAGCTAAAAAGGCTTAAAAAAGCTTCTTTTTGACAAATTTTTAGATAATTTTTGATAATTTTCAAGAAATCTTCAATTCTGGGGGAATGAAAAAATTTTGGGGCGGGCTGTTTTTTTGTATTGGCAAAGAATTTTCCCGATGTATAAAGATTTTTGGGACCGTCTATATAGATGTACAAATGATTTTTGGGATGAAAAAATTGCAGAGAAGGTCTAAAATTCGCAAACATTTTCGGCGCATCGCGCTGAAATGAGTGATTGTGAGTTCTATATATCTTAATAATGGCTAAAATTGCATTTCAAAAGGAAACATGTCGAATTTTCTAGTGTGCTTCGCGCCGTTTTAGGACGAATCTCAGCGATTTTTGCCCATAGAGACCCTGAAATCAGCTAAAATACACTATCAAACGTCGAAAAACCCTGTTTTGCCTCACTAAAATCGTTATGTACCATATCATAGTACACAAAAATTTGTATGTACAAAATGTACAAAGACTTTTGGGGACCATCTTACCATCTTTGTACATGTACAAAAGGACCTTGTACAAAAAACACTGGGGGTGACAATTTTTCTGGGGGGTGAAACCCCCCCAACTACCCAAGATAATGTATGGTTACGTGTCTCTTTCAGTTGCAGTTGTAGACGTGACGTAATTTTTCAACAAACTTGGTATAAAGTGGTTCTGCCCGTCATTCTGCATTTCTGCCTAAAAAATAATTCATGTTCCCAAGATAGCATTCGATTATATGACGCCAGAAGGGAATATTCCAGCCACTGTCATTGGTGTAGCTGTCATCAGTTTCATATTCGTCAACCTCATCATCACCATCACTGTTAATATTATTATTTTCTCTTCTGAAACACTGTCATCTTCAGTGAAATCGTCCACTGATTTTGTTATTCCTTGTACTAATTTAAATAATAAATAATAAATAATACTAATTTATTTTACTAATTTTACTAATTTATACTAATTTACTAATCTAATTTACTATCAATGAATTAATGTTAGTCTTGGTGTACATTCTATGCGTTTTCTCAGATTCATAAAATTCCTGAAGAGTTTAGTCAAACGTCTCAAATAATCATCATTTTAGCACAATTGTGCCTTTTGAGTGTGTTTTGACCTCACATTCAGTATTTTCATCCTATCTTGTTTCACATTACGTCACATTCTTGAATGTGTTCCTAACATTCTATAAATTTACCCTCACATTCGTCGCATTTTGTGAAAAACCTTGAGTGCTTCCTTTTGGCGTGTGCTTTCATAAAAACTAAGCCAGTTGCAAAAATTCCCATTCACTTTTTCTGGTAGTCAGCATTGCCGAAATATTTTTAGACTAGCCGTAATGTCCATTGAATAATAAGATTGGGAGATTGAAAATTGAACAAAATGGCTGAAAGTTTGGTTCTTGGTAAAATTGATACTGAGGAATGCAAATCTAAAAACTGTTCGCCTCTACCGTTCCTAGATCAAAAGTTATGACCCTTTTAGGCTTTGAAGCTTAAAAACTACGCCAATCACTAAAGTTTGACATCATGTTTACTCGGTGAAAAGTTTTTTATGTTGCCGAAAAGTTTTTTGCTATGTTTAACGTAGTGCGATGAGAAGATAGGCCCTATGCGCCCACACTGATCTTGGTTGGCTGTCCCTTACTACTTAGGTGATTTTTGGCTGTTTTGGGCCAAAAATTTGAGGTAACTTAGCCCCTCTTCTAAAAAATGGTCAAAGGCCCCCATCCTATATTTCAAGCCGTTACATGCATGGTCGTTAGATGCAGCAAAAATGCGAAGGAATCCCCAGAACATTTTATAAAAAAGTTCAATGTTGAATCATCACGTTGAAATTTCCAAAAAATTGGCCGAATGTCGGTTTTTCACGTGGCCTAAAAGCAATCATTTTTGGCCCGCTCCCTCTGGATTCGCGATTTCTCAGAAGTTTCCCAAAAATTTTCTAATAATTCGTAAAAAAGTGGTTTTTAATTGTTTTTACCAGTCGTCAAAAAACATTTTGGCGCCATAGATATGCGTATTTTTTGACGATTTTAGCTGTTTTTATCACGATTTTTCATATTTTTCCGCAAGTAATAATTATATTTACTGACTTTCTCGGTGCTCTAAAAACTCTATTTTTACCTCAAAAGACTAGTTTATGTATAGAACAAGGATTTTTTATTTTTATAATGATTTCTCGAATTTTTTCGCCGATTTTCGCTCTAATTTTGTGCCTTTTTCGTTAAAAACATTAGAAAATTCGGATCACAAATGATTCTATCAAAAAACGGCAAAGAATCGCTGGTTTCAACGTATGTAATAAATGGGTTTTTTTAAGAATTCCGACACTTATGCAAATTGTAGGCTTTCGCTACCCCCTCCCCCTTGTCAGGAACTCCTGTGATCCACTCCTAGGACACGGTAAGCGGAGGGTTAAAGTAGCAAAAATCGCAAAAATGTGCGAAAATTCAATTCTGGGGTCCTACTGATGAAATTCGATCTTTTCTAAAAAAAGTTTTTTTCGCTTATATAAAAGACAATAAAAACTGTCTTTTTTTGGTCGCGCTTTAGCCAAAATCATTGAAAAATTTTACATCTAGCGCGGAGCGTTGAAAAATGTGATCATTCTACGTCAAAGGCGGGCATTTTATTGATCTTTCCGTGCATGATCCTACCTTCCAAATTTTTTTACTCTCCTCCTGTACTTGCATAGTCGCGTTATATAGGTATGGCGCAATTTAGTTCTGGCGCTAATTGCAGTTGCTAATTGGTCTGTTGTCTATTGCCAGTGTTTTTTCGTATTTGACAAAAATTTTTTCCGGTGTACAAAGACTTTTTAGGACCATCTTTGTACATGTACAAAGATTTTTGGGAAGACTAAAATCGCAAAAAAGGTCTGAAATTTGCATAATTTTGGCGCGCGTCGAAATGAGTAATTGTGTGTTTTATATATATCTTTATAATGGCAGAAATTTCATTTAAATTGGGAAAAATGTCAAGTTTTTCGGCGCTTTCCGCCGTTTCAAGACGAGTCTCAGCGATTTTTGCCCTTAAAGACCCAGAGATTAGCTAAAATACACTACCAAACAGTCGAACATTTCCGTTTTTACCACACTAAAATTGCTACTGTACCATATCATAGTACCCAAAAATTAATGTGCACAAAATGTACAAAGTCTTTAGGGGACATCTTTGTACATGTAGAAACGGACCTTGTACAAAAAAACACTGCTATTGTTGCATGCGTGTTTTGATATCTTTGTTCCTTGTCATTAGCTTTGATATCTAATTTGCTAGCTGATGCAGTGCAGTACGGTACTCTTGCTGGAGAAATGCTGAAGCAACGTGTGGATGAGGATGCAGTTGGCTCGATAAGAACAGTTATTTTCTTAGTCATGGGGGTTGAATTTAAAGCCACGTTTAGAGAGACTCTGTTTAACAGCCACAACGCTTCCTCGTTGAATAATTCAGTCTCCTCAGTCAGTCCACCCTCGTGTTCAGCAAATATGACAGATGCTGATGAAACGGATGAAGAGATGACATTATCTACGTTCCTGACGGACAAGGATAAATCACGGATCTCTGTGTATAGCCGAAAAGGTAGCATTCATGCGCTTGTAAATACACAAAGTTGTGCATCATTTGCCTAATTGGAAAAAAACAGTTAAGCTTTTAACTGTTTACTAAACAGCCTAAGGAATTCGGGGGGAGGGGGAGACGTTAAAAATCTCTTCCAAATTTCCTTCGTTGGATCAAAAAAGAATGGAAAAATTTAAAAAATGTAAAAAAAATGAATAAAGAATTAAAAAAATTGACTTTCTCTATGTTTCTACAGCGTAAAAACGAAGATTTAAAAAAAAATTCGGAAAAACATCAGAGCGATTCGAAAAGAATATGGTCAAAATGAGTATATGGCGCTTAAAATTGGACACTACGAGATGAGTGACAGCTCAAAACTCTTAAACAGCACCTTTTCCACGTTTTTTTGGAAGGTCGCAAATTCTATAGAGGGGTGAAAATTCTTGAAGCAGTGAATATCTTTCTATAGGATGCAGGGCGGACCCGGAAGCCACCCGGAGGGGTCCCCCCATATGGCCCAAAATAGTGCGCAAAATTAAAGCATTTTTCAGCGATTTTTAGCGATTTTAGGGTTAAAACGGCTAGTTTTTCCGCCCATAGTCAGGGTTCCGCCCCTTCCTTAGGGGTACCGCCCCCCTTAGGAAAATCCTGGATCCGCCACTGATAGGATGGGACCCGGAACCACCCAAGGTCTTATACGCCGGGGTGATACTTTAACTTTGAACAAATGCAAGTAGATAGATTGAGCGCGTTTAGCTGTCAGAATCATGCCCTTAACGTCAAACCAGATATTACTTCTCATGGGATTCATGCTGACGTCGAACATTCAAGCCAACGTTCTTGCACTTGACAACAATCTTTGTTAAGTGTAGTCGACTTTAACCTCCAGCCGCATATAACTGGATAGTTTGGCTAGGTATCATACTTGCTTTTTTGAGATAAAATGGATGATAAAAATAATGCGTCGTAACCAGCCATGCATAGCATGAGAATTCTGTTGGGGGTTGAAACCTTAAAGTATCCTTTATGGGCCCAAAAATGGTGGGCAGTGGGCACGCGTTAAAAACATCGTTTTTCTGGCGTTTTCCGACGATACTCTATCTTAAAACGAAAAATTTCAAGATAAAAATCACAGAAAAGTCGAACAAAGGGCACAAAATATACTTAAAACATAAGTACATGGCGCGAAGCGCCAAAAACACACTTGTGAGCAAATAGATAGCTAAAAGCTCTTTTAAAAAGCACCTTTTCTGTGAACTTTCAGGAAATTTTTGGGAACTTTTACAAAATTAAGGATTCTGGAGTTGGGGATGGGGTTAAAAAAATTTCTGTGGGACGGGGGTGAGAAACTTTTCTAAAGAAGGGGTGTACTCCCTAAGCTTCCCAAGAACATGTATGATTGCGAGCAGGCCCGCACCCAGGATTTTATTTCGGGGGGGGGGCAAAAATGTTTGAAGCCATATATCTCGAGAACCATTTGGAGATAGGCTGAAAATGAAGGCAGTTTTCAGCGTATCTCGGCGAGCTCTATACGTCGGTGAAGCAAAATTTCGAACAAAAAAAAATTAATAAATTTGCACTTTATTTCATATTGATATACAGCAAATTTATCATTTATGCTGATTTCTCATCACTTAATCGACGGATTATTT
This sequence comes from Mermis nigrescens, assembly GCA_036768485.1. Taxonomy (NCBI): domain Eukaryota; kingdom Metazoa; phylum Nematoda; class Enoplea; order Mermithida; family Mermithidae; genus Mermis; species Mermis nigrescens. The sequence continues at coordinate 427,469 of JAVLUZ010000167.1, read as the reverse complement.
CTTATCTCTTGCCTTTGTACTTAATCATTGTGCTTTGCAGAGAAAAACAATATGGAATAATCATTAATTCGGCGCCAAGCGCCGAAAAAATGGACATATTCTGCATGTCAAGTTCAAATTTGAGCGCATTTGAGCGGGTTAGAAGACAAAAAACATATGAACAATAAACCGGAAAAATTTCATGTTTTCCATGTCATAACTCAAATTTGAGCTGTTTAGAGTGAGCTAGAAGGCAAAAACGATAGCTTTACAATGAATGCACACAGCGCTAGCAAACAATTGACATGTCTCTATGTCTAACTCAAAATTTGAGCGATTTTTAGCGGTGTAGAAGACAAAATTATACATAAACAAGAAATTAGGCGCGAAGCGCGGGAAAATTTTGAGTTCATTAGCTCAAAAGTACGCTAGAAACCTGTTTTGGTGGTGTGCCAGACGCACTTCGCCAATTTTTTATTTTTCACCCTGGGGACCCTCAGGAGCAACAAAAATTTTTTCCCATTTCGGGGCCTTGAGAAATTATGGTCACTGACGGCTAAAAATCACTGCAAATTGTATGGTGCAGTCGATCTCAGATAAGCGCAACTGCTCGGAATGCCAAAAAAGTTGTATTTAAGTAAGTTTTCCCTCTGGGGGACGCGTCTTGGGAGAATATCGAAAAAGTTTTTTCCCATTTCGAGGTGTCTCTAGAACAGTGCAAAATTGAATGCGTCCAAACTGCCAGTTCTTGGGCCATGGAGAATGCAGTAATTTTTTGGAACAGCAGCCATTGCTTATAAAGTACTATGTCTTTATCGCGCCAAATATTTTTAAATCATATGGGCCACCTAAAGTCCAACCCTGATTAAATACAGTACAATGCAAGAACATTACAAAGTGCTTTGCATGAGAAATAAGTAGTCCAGGTCTTTTACCGATATGGTGACGGCTCGAAATAAATTATTGAATTCAAATGAATTCAGTGAAAATATGGCGCGAAGTGCCGAAAAATATGTGAAATTAAAGCAGAAGAACGTTAACAAGCTTGAATTACTGCTCTATCTTCGCATTTGTAGCATTTGACGTGGAATGTTTTGAAAACTTATGCTCGTAAGTAGTAGAAAACTATGCTCAAAACATGAAAAATTCAAAAAAATTAAATTTTTTTTGTGAAATTATGATTTTTGAAAAAAAAAACTTAAAAAAATTGTGAAATTATTATCACTGACGGCCACAAATTATTGTTAATTTCATATCCATTCTTCATCTTGCCAATTATTTTGGGTCATTGGGGCGGCCGACCCCTCGCCCTCTTAAGTCCGTTTGTGAACATTACTGAACCGCACCAAAATGGTGTCCCTGCTATTTGGCGCGAAGCACCAAATATTAATATAAAATCGGATATGGAACAGCAAACGACCAATTATGTGGTATAATCGCTCACCATAATGCACATGCAGTGCATTCATGAGAATGGGGTTGAGGGGGTATTACCTTCCCGACCTTCGAAAAACTGATAGCTATACAACGATTTTGGCCGGAAAACCATTGCTGTATAGCTTTGTTTGTGCTCTGAAAATTAGCTTTACAGCCTTTTTGGGCTCAGACAACTAGCCATATAGTCTTTTTTGAGCTCAGAAAGTCTATTCAGTTGTCTTTTCTCAGTTTCAGAAGGATATATAGCTATTTTCTCGACTCCAGAAAGGGATTAATAGCTGTTTTTAGTCCAAAAAGGCTATATAAGTAGTAGTATAGCCTGCGACCCTGGCAGGGTAGTTCCGGAACTAGTAGTTTGGGAACTAGGTTCGAGAGCTTTTTTCCTGTGTTACAGCATAGGCGGGCGTGTGTAGCAGCAGGAGGATGGGGCTTAAAACGTGCGCCCTGGCTGTGAGAATGTGCACCCTGAGGGGGTGTCCTGTGTTATTACATAGGTGGGGGTGATACTTGCGCCCTGAGTGCGCCTTGGGTATTTTGCCCAAAAAGTAGATGTCCTTGGGGAAGAGGTAGTTCAGGGACTTTTAAAAAATAGTTGTCGTTGGGGAAGGGTAGCTCCGGAACTTTCGAAAAAAAGTTGTCCCTGGGAGGCCTGAGACAGGCAAAAAAGGGCGTTGGTCTGAAAAGGGTTCATTAGTACCGCTCAGATTCATTAGCGCCGCTATAGCATCACCGGGGCTCTTAACACTTTTAAGAAAAAGGCCTTAGGACAACAGTGGAGAGGTTAATTTATACAGTATAAGGTGGGCTATGATAGAAATTGGATAAGAGGGGCTATGAAGGGGGATGTGAACTACTTTCCACCACCTTACACTTTACACCAGTTATTACTTTACATTTTTTTACATTACTTTACACTTTACACCAGTTCACTTTTTACACTACTTAATACCACTTTACACTTTACACCACTTTACATCAGTTTATACTTTACACTATTTACACCACTTTACAGTTTACACAAGTTTACGCTTTACACTACTTTACACCACTTTTCACTCTTTCACACCTTACACATTACACTTCTTTACACTTTACAAAATTTACACCACTTTACACTACTGTATTTTTCAATTTCAGCAAAAATTTCAGCGAGAAATTTTCCAAAGCCTGCAGCAATGCTAAATTGAATGAACTAAAGTTTCATTTATCGCAAAAATTTTTCAATTTCAGCAAGAAATTTTCCAAAGCTTGCAAGAAATTTTCCAAAGTCTACAAATTTGCTATCCTTAAGCATATAAAATTGATTCAAACTCTGCAAGAAATTTTTCAAACTTTGCAAAAATTTTCCAAACTTTTCAAGGAATTTTTTAAACTTTACAAAACATTTGTGCTTTTTAGATCATAATGTTTGACATTGATGAAGTAATGTGATCATCAACGCTTTTTGTATAAAGATTAGCAGAATAAGATTTAGCCTTGGGGCTTAAATACTGGCATAACCTGAATAGGGTGCATATGTCGCCTTTTTCTAAGTATTTCCTAATAAAATTTGAAAAGATTCAAATAGCTTGTCAGTAGGCATTTTGCATTGAACGACATAAAATATGCTTGAAGAAACACTGACCAGCCTCCATTTTTTCTGTTTCAAAATGAGATTGAAAATTACTATTTATAGTTTTACTAAATCTGACACTCAAGAATCAAATTTTCCCGGGTAACCCCTCTTATCAATCAAAATGATCAGTTTTGTTGCCGCATTTTTGAGTTTTTAGAATTTTTTCGACAATGAATAAATCTTCAGTTTAAATGTCAATTTTTTGCAGTTCTGGCTGTACCTTCTAATTTTCCACCCATTTGGTCTTCTAAACTATACACTGGTGGGGTTCAAGCGTATCCCTCTTTAATGATAAAAAATTCTTCGGTCCAATTATGCCAGTATCCTTTTTCAAAAGTGTGCTTAACTTTACTTAGATGTACCGTATCGCCAACATTAAACTCATAGTCTGTTTCATTTATTCAATAGCTTTTTAGTCAATTCTTTTAAGAGCTACAGTAAGCGAAACAAGACAAATTACTGTAATTTAACAGGTCAGCTCAGTGAGGGCGAGTGGCTGGAATTCTTCCATTTTTGATGCACTAATCCGCCCATATAAATTTAATTTAGGCATTTAATCAGTACTGGGAATACTATAGTAAGTGCGCTAAATAAAAAGCTATCGGCTGGAATCAAACTCGGGTTGCTTCGACACAACAAGCAGACGTTCTACCACTGAGCTATGCGGGAGTTCACAACATTTCTTAATATTTTAGTCTATTATGTTTAAAGTGTCAACTTAGGATAAGCTGAATGCGCGATTTTTATCTGTGAGTTGATTAATCATCTGGAAAACAAGAATAAATTATGTCGCAAAAAGGTTATTGAAAAACTCTTCTCTGCTATGTAATTACAGCAAGATCTAGCAAACTACAGTAAATGAGAAAGATGGGGTTACTGTAGCCTTCAAAAATATTTATTGAAAAAGCTCTCGGATAAATGAGACAGACTTTGAATACTGCATCTTTTTTGTTGTGCAAAACGCTTTATTTAAAATTCCTTGCTCGTTTCTTGGCGTAACATTTGCCGGAAATGTACCTATAGTTCTATGCATAGAATGATTACAATTATACATGAGATTGTTTAAGACATCAATGTACCTATGTGTATTCCTTTCAGTGATATACCACTACGTTTTTTCTTTTAGCGCGTGATTAAATTGTTCCACTACCGATGCTTTCATTTCGCTTTTAGTAACAAAGAAGTCATCAGATTTAGATTTGAAAAATTTCTGAAACTCTTTGTTCACAAATTCTTTACCCGCATCAGTCTGTAATTTATACAGTTTTTAATCTTTAAAGATTTTCTGAAAAGCGTCAAGGATGTCTTTTGAACTTTTTGTTTTGAAGAGTACAGACCAAGCGTATTTGGAAAACAGATGAATTGTATTTAATAAAAAGTTGTATGCATCGTTAAATTTACTTAATGACTGCAAATCAACAATGTCAGCTTGCCACTCTTCATCAATGCCACTCACAAGCACCTTATTCCGTACATACTTTTTTCTCAATGGTCTATGTCAAAGTATATGATGGTTGCTGTTCTAACCATTGTTTCATTTTTGATTTTGGAAATACTTTTTTGGCTCTGGAGGTACAGCTGCTTTACACCAGAGTGCCACAATTTTGTTATTGTTATTGTTGTTGTTGTTTTTTGTTATTATTGTCATGGTTAGTTGTTGTTGTTGTTGTAGTTGAGGTTGCTGTTGTTGTTGTTGTTGCTTTTATTATTATTATTATCTATTATTATTATTATTATTATTATTATTATTATTATTATTATTATTAATATTATTATTATTGTTATATTATTATTATTATTATTATTATTAATATTATTATTATTGTTATATTATTATTATTATTATTATTATTACTATTATTATTGTTGTTGTTGTTGTTCTTGTTGGTACACTTATTGCTCTCGTGAATCCCAAGCGACCTACCATCCTATACTATTGCTACTCTGTAGTTTGATTTTTTCGCTTCTAGCCGAATCATCACAGTCCGGGTCAACCACATTAACGCACACTGCAAAGAGCATTTTTGCCCAACAGTTTACGAGGGCAAATCATTTGCTGCATGCTAAAGTGGGCCTTTGATTAAGGTCTTATGTTTGCCGTAGGCAACTATGCACGAACTGGCGAAAAGCATTGTATTGTTTGGAATGGTATTTATCACAAAACGAACTTGACTGGCGAAACTTACTGGTTAATGTCATTTGTGCACTCACTTAATTGTACATGTAACTTCTCCAGATTGTTGAAAAGCTTATCAGCTGTTGTGAAGGAGGCCAGGGGAGGGGGAAAATAACATCTAATTTTTGGCCAATAATGCAAAAAATAAGTACAAATGTCCTAAAGATATTACATACAAGTTCCTGCCCTAAAGGAGGGCGGGGGGGGTGGGGCAAAAATTCGTGACCATCAAGGAGGTAATGGAACGATTGCGTCATAATTATCACTTAGTACAGAATTTAGGAGATGCACATGGTCATTGTGGTCAGCATCTGCAAATTAGTGGAAAACTCTTTGTGCTGCGCTGAAAAATCGTTAGAAAAATTTTATGCACTAGTCCTGATGATAAGAAGGCCTGCTCCATAAGTGGGCATGGAAGGTTTGGGGGGTGTGCCCCCCGAGAAACCGAAATACCCCCCCTTCCAGAAATCAAAATACCCCCTAGATTTCGATTTTTGAAATTTTTTCTCTTTTTTCCGCAATTTTTTGATGCCAATAGATAGTGTTTGATGAGAAACGTTGAAAAAGGGTTTTTTTCGCCATACCACCACTTTTAAGGCCATTTTTTGACCTTTGAGAAAATCTTGCAACCCCTTTCCTCCTAGAACTTTGGTGCCGCCCACCTATGGCTTGCTCCCATCTGAATATCGATCCGTTGAATGTATCTATGTCAGAGGATAGAGAACATTCTTCCTCACATGGGTTGGGATGGGACTGTACATGGGTAGCAGCTAAATCTGAGCAGTCCGATGGGGCCAATTTACCAAAAATACTGGCAATATTTTAGCTCTAAGTGTCTATCTGATATTGGGTGTCCCGAAACCCGATTCTCAGGGCGAGAAACAGTTTCAGACCCCACGCCTCTTTGTGATGGGGCCCTTCCTATCTTCTCATCTCTGGACTCCGTAGATTCTTATTAATATTTCTATCCCTATGAAAATCATGGATGATTCCATGGTGTGAAGGCAGGCGTGTTACAGCTGTGGAAGGGCTATGTAGAACTAGTCACTCTAAAATTTAAGATGTACAAGTACTTTTTAACAACGGTTTCGTAAAATAAAAAATGAAAAGCATGAAGCAAGAACAGTTTCCAGCTGATTTCTGAGTTGAGCAAGCCCAACATTTAGCTCTTGTTTGAGATGATGTTAACTGTGATTTCATTTTACTTCCAGGGAGGTTTCCACATATCACCTCCATACATGTAACGGTACGAAATTTTGGATGGGGGTCCCGGGCCATTTTTATAAAGGGGCTTAATAACTTCCTATTTCTGGCCAAAGCCGGCCAAAAATTCGATTTTTCTCAAAAATCAGGGGTGGTCAAAAATTTTCTCGCTTTGCTGGAGGGAAATGGGATGATGATCGACTTTGGGTGGGGTATCCGCCATCCCCGTTACATGTTCGCTCACCTTCCATCTCCCTAGATTTTTCCAATCTGCCCCCCCCGAATTCGGGATTTTCCAAAACATTTGTTGAAAAGGGGCTTTTTCAAGCGTTTTGTCTATCTGTTTGCTCAAAAGCTCTAAATTTTTGGCGTTTAGCGCCATTACTCATTTTTTGACTAGATATTTGTTTAATTTATTGCTTATTAACCATTTTTGAGTCTAGAAATAGGCACTTTAGTAAATTTTTTGGTTTCTGCCCCTAATGCGCATGCCTGCTGGATATGCAAAGCTCTCGCGCAGATGATCTTCCGAATTAGGGGATTGAAATTGTTAATTCGGATATCTCAGCAATTTTTTCTGTAGATAGGCAAAAGTAATGGTGCTTTAGAGCATTTCTCAAGCAGCTCTGTATACATATTGAAGATGAAATCTTGTTCTAAATTAAAAAATTTATTTTGATTTGAATCATTTTCAGTAAAAAATGTTGTACATATAAAAAAGCCACAAAAATAATTTTGAAAGATTACGTTCAAACTTGACCCTGCTGGAAAATTGCTTGTACATTTTGTTCATTGCAAAGAAAAGCGATATGGGACGGAAAATGAATAATTGTGTGGAGCGCCTGCAAATTTTGGCTTAGTAACAATGGTTCCTCTAGTGGCGTAACTGTGGTGGATTGGGGAACTCTCTCCAAAAAAGTTTAGAATTCTCAAATCTCATTTAATAGACAGCTTCAATAGATTTCAGCATACTTTCGAACTAATGAGCCTAAAATTTTCGGGCGCTTGACGGCTATTTATTTACGTACAGCATATTTTTTGATATATTAAAATAAAGTTAAATTTTTTTAATTATTTAAGTCGAAATTTTCGCTTTCCCTAATCTAGAAGGTCAGCTACGCCCCTGGGCTCTTTGGGAGACAAAGTTATATAATAGCAATTAATCTGAAGTAAAACGCTTGTAGTTTTTGCCCTAATATCTAAAAGGTGTACTGAAATCTATTTTGGTAATATTTTCAAGAATGTTATTCTTTTTTAGTGGTATTGTTGTGAAAAATGCTCGTACTTAAAAATGTTTGGTGGCGACTAGTCCTTCCCAATCCTCCCCCTCTCCCCCAAGCTACGTGCCTGTGATTATGACTGGATTTTCTACTGCTCTGCACACATCTGGGCAATGCCCCATATCGCCCTCAACCGGCAATGGGCCGGACCAATCCTGCAATGGGGCGAAGGGTCTCTGGGATGGGGCTATGTTTCGTACATGGGCATAGATACATGCTGAAGGTCGATTGACAGTCTAAATATGACGACTTGAGAAGCGAATGAGCAAAATACTTATGCTACCTATGTACCAAGTAACCTTTTTCCAAGTGCATGACAACTCAAGATAACCCTTTTTGAGAAGCAGTCCACCTTTTCTGAGGACCGACTAATCTATTTATTAGAGCACCAACCTTTTTTGGGAGCCGACCAAGCTTTTTTAAGTAGCAGACAACCTTTTTTGCGAATCGACCAACGTTTTAATGGGAGCAGCCAACTTTTTTTGTAAACCGACCAATTTGTTTTGGGAAGCACTAATTTTTAAGGGAGCAGCCAACCTTTTGTGGGAACCAATCAACGTTTTTTGAGGGAGCAGCCAACCTTTTTTGAGAACCGACTAACCTTTTTAAGGGACCAGCCAACCTTTCTTGGGAACCAAGCAACCTTTTTGGACATTGGGAAACGACCATCCTTTTTATGGGAGCAGGCAACCTTTTTGGAAACCAGCCAATCTTTTCATGGAAGCAGCCAACCTTTTTTTGGGAACTAACCTACCTCAGCCAACCTTTTTTGGGAACCGACCAACCTTTTCAGGAACCAGCCAACCTATTTTGGGAGCAAGCCAACCTTTTTAAGGAACCAGTCAACCTTTTTTGGGAACCGACCAACCTTTTTAAGCAGCCAGCCAACCTTTTTTGGGAATCTACCAACCTATTTTGGGAACCAACCAACCTTTTTCAGGAACCAGCCAACCTATTATGGCAGCCAACCAACCTTTTTAAGGAACCAGCCAATCTTTTTGGGAACCGACCAACCTTTTTAAGGGAGCAGGCAACCTCTTTTGGGAACCAACCAACCTTTTCATGGAAGTAGCCAACCTTTTTTGGGAACTACCATACCTTTTTAAGGAACCAGCCAACCTTTTTTGGGAACCGACCAACCTTTTTCAGGAACCAGCCAACCTATTTTGGGAGCAAACCAACCAACCTTTCTTGGGAAACAACCAATCTTTATAAGGGAGCAAGCAATCTTTTTTGGAAACCAGCCAACCTTTTCATGGAAGCAGCCAACCTTTTTTGTGTACCAACTAACCTTTTTGGGAATCTACCAACCTTTTTGGGAACCAACCAACCTTTTTCAGGAACCAGCCAACCTATTATGGGAGCCAACCAACCTTTTTAAGGAACCAGCCAATCTTTTTTGGTAACCGACCAACCTTTTTAAGGGAGCAGGCAACCTCTTTTGGGAACCAACCAACCTTTTCATGGAAGCAGCCAACCTTTTTTGTGTACCAACTAACCTTTTTTGGGAACCGACCAACCTTTTTAAGGGACCAGCCACTCTTTCTTGGGAACCAACCAACCTTTTTGAGGAACCAGTTAACCTTTTTTAGGAACCGACCAACCTTTTTAAGGGAGCAGGCAACCTTTTTTGGAAACCAGCCAGCCTTTCCATGGAAGCAGCCAACCTTTTTTGGGAACTAACCTACCTTTTTCAGGAACCAGCCAACCTATTTTGGGAGCAAACCAACCTATTTAAGGAACCAGTCAACTTTTTTCGGGAACCGATCAACCTTTTTAAGGAGCCAGCCAAACTTTTTTGGGAATCTACCAACCTTTTTTTGGGAACCAACCAACCATTTACAGGAACCAGCCAACCTATTTTGGGAGCAAGCCAACCTTTTTAAGGAACCAGTCAACCTTTTTGGGAACCGACCAACCTTTTTAAGCAGCCAGCCAACCTTTTTTGGGAATCTACCAACCTTTTTTGGGAACCAACCAACCTTTTTGAGGAACCAGCCAACCTATTATGGCAGCCAACCAACCTTTTTAAGGAACCAGCCAATCTTTTTGGGAACCGACCAACCTTTTTAAGGGAGCAGGCAACCTCTTTTGGGAACCAACCAACCTTTTCATGGAAGTAGCCAACCTTTTTTGGGAACTACCATACCTTTTTAAGGAACCAGCCAACCTTTTTGGGAACCGACCAACCTTTTTCAGGAACCAGCCAACCTATTTTGGGAGCAAACCAACCAACCTTTCTTGGGAAACAACCAATCTTCATAAGGGAGCAGGCAATCTTTTTTGGAAACCAGCCAACCTTTTCATGGAAGCAGCCAACCTTTTTTGTGTACCAACTAACCTTTTTTGGGAATCTACCAACCTTTTTGGGAACCAACCAACCTTTTTCAGGAACCAGCCAACCTATTATGGGAGCCAACCAACCTTTTTAAGGAACCAGCCAATCTTTTTTGGGAACCGACCAACCTTTTTAAGGGAGCAGGCAACCTCTTTTGGGAACCAACCAACCTTTTCATGGAAGTAGCCAACCTTTTTTGGGAACTACCATACCTTTTAAGGAACCAGCCAACCTTTTTTGGGAACCGACCAACCTTTTTAAGGGAGCAGGCAACCTTTTTAAGGGACCAGCCTACCTTTCTTGGGACCCAACCAACCTTTATAAGGGAGCAGGCAACCTTTTTTGGAAACCAGCCAACCTTTTCATGGAAGCAGCCAACCTTTTTTGTGTACCAACTAACCTTTTTTGGGAACCGACCAACCTTTTTAAGGGACCAGCCACTCTTTCTTGGGAACCAACCAACCTTTTGAGGAACCAGTTAACCTTTTTAGGAACCGACCAACCTTTTTAAGGGAGCAGGCAACCTTTTTTGGAAACCAGCCAGCCTTTCCATGGAAGCAGCCAACCTTTTTGGGAACTAACCTACCTTTTTCAGGAACCAGCCAACCTATTTTGGGAGCAAACCAACCTATTTAAGGAACCAGTCAACTTTTTTTGGGAACCGATCAACCTTTTTAAGGAGCCAGCCAAACTTTTTTGGGAATCTACCAACCTTTTTGGGAACCAACCAACCATTTACAGGAACCAGCCAACCTATTTTGGGAGCCAACCAACCTTTTTAAGGAACCAGCCAATCTTTTTTGGGAACCGACCAACCTTTTTAAGGGAGCAGGCAACCTCTTTTGGGAACCAACCAACCTTTTTAGGGGAGCAGGCAACCTCTTTTTAGAACCAACCAACCTTTTCACAGAAGTAGCCAAACTTTTTTGGGGACTACCATACCTTTTAAGGAACCAGCCAACCTTTTTTGGGAACCAACCAACCTTTATAAGGGAGCAGGCAACCTTTTTGGAAACCAGCCAACCTATTTTTGGAAGCAGCCAACCTTTTTTGGGTAACAACTAACCTTTTTTTGGGAACCGACCAAGCTTTTTAAGGAACCAGCCAATCTTTTTGGGAACCGACCAACCTTTTTAAGGGACCAGCCAATCTTTTTTGGGAACCGACCAACCTTTTTAGGGGAGCAGGCAACCTCTTTTTAGAACCAACCAACCTTTTCATGGAAGCAGCCAACCTTTTTTGGGTACCGACTAACCTTTTTTGGGAACCGACCAACCTTTTTAAGGGACCAGCCACCCTTTCTTGGGAACCGACCAACCTTTTTAAGGGAGTAGGCAACCTCTTTTCAGAACCAACCAACCTTTTCATAGAAGTAGCCAACCTTTTTAAGGAACCAGCCAACTTTTTTTGAACCGACCAACCTTTTCAAGGGAGCAGGCAACCTTTTTTGGGAACCAACCAACCTTTTTAAGGAACCAGCAAACCTATTTCACGAGCCAGACAACCTTTTGTCAAGAACCAGGCAACCTTGTTTAGGAACCAGACAACTTTTTATTCTAAAAGCAGACTATGTGCCATTTTTCAGAAAACCAGGGAACCTATTTCAAGAACGAGGCAACTTTAATGAACCGGGCAACCTTCTTTCAGAAACCAGAAAACTTTATTTCCAAAAACCAGGCAACTTTTCCTCATGAGCCAGACAATATTTTCTTCAAAAACCAGACCTTTTTCTGAAACCAGTCGGCCTTTTTCAAGAAGCAAGCAACCTTTTCAGGGAACAGGCAGCCTTTTTTCAGAAACCAGATAACCTCTCAAAAAACAGGTAACATTTTTTAAAATCCAGGCCTATTCTTGACTGTTTTTGAAATAGATGGGGCACTGCCATCCTTAGGAAAATCCTACATTCGCCACTGATTCAAAAAGTTGCGTAATTTAGTGTAAATGAATAAGTTTGAAAAATTTCTGGTACTTCATGCTAGATGTAATTACGGCATAGCTTATATTCAGAAACCTGTAAAATTGAGCTTAAAAGAATTACAAAATGTTTGTAATTTTCTTGCGCTTTGCGCCAAATCCAATTTCTGTTTTGCTTATCTTCAGAGAGCTTCAGAATTGAGCTTCAAGGGATAAAATTATAAAAACAGTCAAAATTCAGCAATTCTTTCTCCCTGAAATAAAATCCTGGCCAAGGGGCTGTTTAGATGTGAATCATTATTTTTGAATAGATCCACGATTTTTTTCCGAAAAATAGCAAGAAATATTTTCAGCGATGTCAGAAGTTATGCTCAAACCAGCGACGTTCACAGTCTAAGAAGTTTGCCCTACTATAATTTATTTAATAGTGCTTCTGAAACAAACAAGGATCAAAACAAGTAGAATTTTTAACATTTCAAGTCGAAATTCAAAGTTTTCGTCGCATTTTTAATATTGGTTTCAGAGTAAGTACTTTGAAAACGTTTAAAGTTTAAATGCTTAGAATGTCAATAAAGTAATAGTCCGAACTTAAATGTCAAAAATTTTGAAATTTAAGTCTTAATGGCACCCATTTACATCACATATTTTTATTTTTCAAATTATGTTGGGCTATTGGAAAATAACGCCGAATCTGTGCTTATTTTTGAGAGAACTGCTCATTTTGTTTGAAGCTAATTTATACTTGAGTAACCCAGCTGTGTAGCACTAAGCACGGTACACTGCACGTCATCTAATCTCCCGTCTACTGCTCATTTACATATATGTAGAATTTTGCTTAGTAACATTTACGCGTTAAAATTAAATAAAATTAAATTATAATTACTGCGACCGACGTTTGTTGCCTCAGTTTAAACCACGGTTTTTTAGTACCTACTGAGCAAAGATTTTTCCCGATGTACATAGACTTTTCGGGACCGTCTTTGTACATATACAAAGATTTTCGGGAAGACAAAAATTGCAAAAAAGGTCTAAAATTCGCAAAAATTTTCGGTGCTTCGTGCAGAAATGAGTAATTGTGTATTCTACATATATATCTTTATAATGGCAGAAATTGCATTTCAAAAGGAAAAATGTCAAAGTTTTCGGCGCTCCGCGCCGTTTTAAGACAATTTTTAATGATTTTTGCCCTTAGAGATCCAGAAATTAGCTAAAATACACTACCAAAAGTTCGAACAACTCTTATTACCACACTAAAATCGATACTGTACCATATTATAGTACCCAAAAATTTGTGTGTTCAAAATGTACAAAGACTTTCGGGGACTATCTTCGTACATGAACAAATGGACCTTGTACAAAAAAACACTGGTTTAACACCTTCGGCCCAGCTTTTTTAGCACAACCCGCATTAGCATTGTTGCTAACTAATATTTTTTTCCATTAGCACAGAATGACTCACATTAGCACGCTCTTTTTTACCTGTATAACACATATGGTGTCAAAAGGTGCATGTTCTTTTGTTTTTCAATCCAGCTGTTTGAGAATGACGTGATATTCTGGCAGATCAATGGTTTGTTTGTGTTATTGTCAGTACAATTAGATTTGAAGCAATCAAAAAATTCACGCTAAGTCACAATTATTGACTTCTTAATGCTCAGTGGACACAAAAAGCTGAGACTTTCGTATCTATTACCACATCAGAAATGAAAAGGCGGTTGCCCAGGGGCAGATTTAAGGGGGTGGCGGGGGAAAGGCGGCCGCCCCCAGCCCCATTGGCCAAAAATATTTGGCGAGATAAAGAATGGATATGCAATTTGCAATGATTTTTGGCCATCAGTGACCATAATTTCTCGAATTTTTCCGGGGCTACGCGCTGGATGATACCTATTGATGACATTTATTTACTTTCTTGGCGACCTGGAAGCACGGTTTTGTTTTGTATTCGGCAAAGATTTTTCCCGGTGAACAAGACTTTTTATGACCGTCTTTGTACATGTATAAAAATTTTTATGAAGACAAAAACTGCAAAAAAAGGTCTGAAATTCGCAAAAATTTTCGGCGCTTCGCGCCAAAATGAGTAATTGCGTGTCCTATATATCTTTGTAATAACAGAAATCGCATTTCGGAAGGAAAAATGTCAGAATTTTTGGGCGCTTCGCGCCGTTTTAAGACGATTCTTAATGATTTTTGCCCTCATAAAACCAGGAATTAGCCAAAATGCGCTAACAGAGGTCGAACAACTGTTTTTCCCACACGAAAGTCGCTACCGTACTATATCATAGTACCCAAAAATTTGTGTGTAAAAAATGTACAAAGAGTTGTTAGGGACCATCTTTGTGCCTGTACAAACGGACCTTGTACAGAAAAATACTGCCTGGAATTTTCTGTTCATGTATATAGGTTTCAAAACAATTTTAACAGAAACAGCTATTTTTGCATAGTTTTCTTCTATTTTCAATTAAGATTTTCGATGTTTTGCATCAAATGCTATAAATACAGGAAATCAAGCAGTAAATCACGCTTCTAGATGTCTATCCGCCTCAATTTTACAAATTTTCTGGCGCTTCGCGCCAGATTTTTGTTAAAGTCAAAAAATTTAATGATTTTTTCGCACAAAATTGTCTAAAATTTTAAGTTTTAGAAAAAATATTGCGTCAAAAGTGATTTTATGTAAAAGTATACAATGCAAAACACTGGAAAAAAACGCTATTTCGCGCGTTAAGGGCAAATTTTTGGACCTATTTTCGACTGTTTTTGGAAAAGTTGGGATACTGCCCCTTAGGAAAATCCCAGATCCGCCACTGCAGTTGCCATATACTAATTTAATTTGACAACAGACGCTACTGCGCTTTCTGTATGAATTGAATGATAAGTAAACAAACATTAGGAAGCTAATTTTGTTTTCAATGAGCAGAAAACAATGCGAAGTTGTCAGAAAGTAAATTATTTTGTGCTGGAAACCTTTAAACAAATAGACGAGGAAAATGCATAACCATTTAGATTACAAGAAGATTGACTGTGGAGTGTTTAAATCGTGCAGTTGGGGCTAAATAAACAGTAAATATAATACTCAGCGTTGAGCGCCAAAAATTTCTTGGGATTTTTGCTGAAAAATACGTTAAAAAAGCATAAAAATTACTACACTTTTGCCTAAAACGGACTTTGTATCCGTGTGGTGTTAAAAACCGTGCTCCAACCAATTTTTCGCTTTCCGTTTGCTGGAGGCCAGGAATCGAAAAACAGCAGAAGCCAGAGCCAGAACCAGAGCTCCGGTCGATCCCTAATAAACATTGACAAAAATTTACGAATTCATCAGGGTCCAGTTTCGACCTTACGACCATACGTGGGCAGCAAGAAAATTCTGGGGGGTGCAAGATTTTTTGAAGGTCGAAATATGGTCTTAAAAATGGTGGTATGGCGATAAAGACACCCTTTTTCGACGTTTCTCATCGAGCACTATCCATTGGCATCAAAAAATTGCGAAAAAAACGAAAAAAGATTTCAAAAATCGAATTCTGGGGTATGTTTCTCGGGGGGGGGAGGGGGTGCATTTCCCCCTCGCCCAGGTGTGCTTACGACTCACATGTTGAGAAATCAGCCGTGAAGTGAATTTAATCATCGATTTTTATGTCTGACTACGAAATTGAGCATATAATTTTGATTTATTTGCAATTATTCTGTTTCATTGAACATTTCTTGCAAAGAAGTGCTGAAAAAGATTTTATTATTGCATGTACTAATTTTGTACAATATCCGAGCAGGCCCTTTTCCAAAACAGACCGCCTTCTCTCCAAAATAAAAATTTTTTGAATTCACAAGTATCTCCCAAAAGAAAAAAGGATAAATTCCTGAATTGCGTCTAAAACATCGCCAAAACAGGTTTTTGAGGTAATTTTGAGCAAGAAAACGCAAATATTTTAGGCGCTTCGCGCTGAATTTATTGTTTATAGTGTATACAGTTTTGATCTTCTAAACCGCTCAAAATCACTCAAATTTGAGTTAGACATCGAGAGCATGTCAATTTTTCCGGCGCTTCGCGCAGGATTTGTTGTTCTGGTGTAGTTTTTATCTTCTAAATTGCTCAAAACCGATCAATTTTAAAATATGATATGAAAAACATGAAGTTTTTTCCGGCGCCTTGCGCCGGATTTATCGGTTATCTATAGCTTCTGTCTTCTATTCGATCAAAACTGCTCAAATTTGATTTATGACATGAATGACATAAATTTTATTCCGGCAGCAAGTTTCTGTCTTTAAGCCCGCTCAAAAAAACTCAAATTTGACTTAGACATGAAAAAGATAATAAATTTTTCAGCACTCTACACCAGTGTTTTTTTTGTACAAGGTCCGTTTGTACATGTACTCATACAAAGATGGTTCCTAAAAGTCTTTGTACATTTTGCACACACAAATTTTTGGGTACTATAATATGGTACAGTAGCGATTTTAGTGTGGCAAAAACAGAGTTATTCAACCTTTTGTAATGTGTTTTAGCTCATTTCTGGGTTTCTGAGGGCAAAAATCACTAATAATCGTCTCGAAACGGCGAAATTTGATATTTTTCCTTTCAAAATGCAATTTCTGCCATTATAAAGATGAACACACAATTACTCATTTTGGCGCGGAGCGCCAAAAATTTTTGCGAATTTTAGACCTATTTTGCAATTTTTGTCTTCCCGAAAATCTTTGTACGTGTACAAAGACGGTCCCCAAAAGTCTTTGTACACCGGGAAAAATCTTTACCGAATACAAAAAAAACCGTGCAGTCTGCACCGAATTATCCATTTCCTGTTTTGTTTTTTTAGCAAAACACAAACATTAAATACAAGGTCAAAAGTTAAGAAATTGTTTGTCGATGGAATAGTAAGAAATCACTTGTACAGATAGTTTAAACGATAGAGATTTGTTTTGTATGAGAATAAAATGAAGTGAAAATTTTTTGAAATTTTCAAACAGTTTTTCTTCGCCATTGTGTAGAGCTCACCAAGATACGGGAAAAATGCCTTTATTTTAGCCCATCTCCAAATAATTCTCGAGATATCTGACTTCAAAATTTCCGCCCCCCCCCCGAAATAAAATCCTGAATATGGACCAGTATCCGAGTATCGAAAAATTAGGCAACCTTTTTTGAAAAGTGACCAACCAACCTAAAAATTGGATGCCGCAACGGGGCGAAGCTCTGACCATTGCCCAGGTATGGCTCTGCAGATATTATTCATTTTCAATATTGTTTTTGTTAGCAATGTTCGCAAAGCTCACATGGGCAACAGCCCATCCCAGCCCGTCAGTGGCGATGCCAGGATTTTCCAAAGGGGGGCTGTACCCCTATGGGGGGCGGAACCCTGACTTGGGCGGAAAAATTAGCTGTTTTAACCCAAAAATCGCTAAAAATCGCTCAAAAATTCTTAATTTTGCGCACTATTTTGGGCCATTGGGGGGGCGGCGGCCGTCCCCGCCCCCCCTAAATCCACCCCTGCAGCCCGTTTATGGGACGGGCTAACACGAAAGCTGGACGGGCTGAAGGGTCCATATGGATGGGCTAATTCTGAAAAACATGTGACAAAACAGTGGTATATCAAACAGAATTGTCTTTTTTAATCCATTTGAGGTCCAAACAGGGACCAACCAACCTTTGAGGGCCCATGGTTGGACGGGCTGAAACTTTAGTTATTGCCCATGTATGCTGGGCAATGCCCCATGTTACCTCTAACGAACAACGGGCCAAATTGTCCCCAGGCACGTATCTCTGGGGGAGGAGGGGGAGGGGGTTAGGTCGGACCCCCCAAAACTCAGAAAAATCGAAAAAATATGACTTTTTAAACGTTATTTTGTGCCTGTTTGGGCTTGGTCCCCCCAAAAATTGATGCCCCCTAAAATAGGAGGCCAGCTATGTGCCTGATTGTCCCTGGGTTAGAGCAGTGACGGATCTTGGGTTTTAGTCAGCGATAGCGTTTCGTTTCTTAGGTTCCCGCCACCAATATTCAGCCTTTAACAATAATTTAATGATACTTATATTGTAAATTGAATTCCCTTCAAAACAGTACAAGCATTATATTAATAGCATTTAGCCTGAACGCTACAAGGGGGAACAAAAGGTTATTTGGCACCCTGTACACATTATTTTTCTTGTTGCGCTCGGCCAGTGGCGGATTCAGGATTTTCTGACAGGAGGGGGCCGGGCAAAACCCGAAATTTTCTCAATAGTGTAAAAATTGTCCAGAAAAATCTCTTCATTATGCAAAGGTATCGGTTTTTTCGTCTTCTGGTAGACAGATCCATTTGTGATACACAAAACTTCCCTTTATTGGCCAAGCATGGTTGGCGAGATAAAGAATAGATATGTGATTTCCAATGATTTTTGGCCGTAGCGACCATAATTTCTCAAATTTTTCCGGTGTTTTGCGTCGGATACAACTAATTAATGTCATCTATTTTCTTGATGACCTGAAAGCCATTTTTGCTCATGCCAAGGGTTTAAAACCAATTTCAGCAGCAGTAACAGCTATTTCAGCATAGTTTTCTTCTATTTTCAATCAAAAATTTTTGTAGTTTTGCGTCAAATGCTACAAATACAGGAAATCGAGCAGTAAATCGAGCTTCTAAACGTCCTTCCGCATAAATTTCGCAAATTTTTCCGGCGCTTTGCACCCGATTTTAGCTATAGTCAAAGCATACGTGGGCAGCAAGAAAATTCTGGGGGTGTGCAAGATTTTTTTGAAGGTCGAAAAATGGCCTTAAAAATGGTGGTATGGCGATAAAAACACCATTTTTCGACGTTTCTCATCAAGCACTATCCATTGGCATCAAAAAATTGCGAAAAAGACGAAAAAAATCTTCAAAAATTGAATTCTGGGGGGTATTTTGATTTCTGGGGGGGGGTATTTTGGTTTCTGTGGGGGGTGCATACCCCCCAAAACCCTCCCCACGCCCAGGTGTGAGTCAAAGAATTTAAATGATTTTTTGCGCATAAAATTGTCGAAAATCTGAAAGTTTAGCAGAAAATTTTGCTTCAAAATTGGTCCTTAATAAAAGTAGACAATGTAATACACCGAAAAAATTTCCCTGCATGAAGGGCTAATTTTTAGACCTATTTTTGACTGTTTTTGGAAAAGTTGGGGAACCGCCCCTCCCTCCCTCTCTGGAAAATCCTAGATACGCCACTGCCAACAAAATACTAACAAAATTACTGTAAAATTACAAAATTCCTGTTCTGTACATAAAATACTCTGCTGACGTAAAAATAAAGCTTTTAAAACGTTAACAAAGTCAGTAAATGCCATTAATGAGTACTGTCCATTGCGAAGCGCCGGAAAAATTTGAAAAATCGTGATAAAAGTGGCCAAAATCATCAAAAAATGCAAATATTCTTTATTGCGCCCATCTGTTTTTTTTCGGCAGGGGCTGCCGCCCACCTGCCCTCTCTAAATGTGCGCCTGCGCCTAGCTGTTTTTTGACAACAGGAGGAGAGCGTCATAGGTGGGCAGCACTGATATTCTGGGGGGGGTGAAAAATTTTTCAAAGGTCAAAAAATGGTCTTAAAAGTGGGCGTATGGCGAAAAAACACCTTTTTTCGACGTTTCTCATCGAGCACTATCCAATGGCTTCAAAAAGTCGCTAAAAAGGCTAAAAAATTTAAAATTTGAATTCTGGGCGGGGGGTATTTTGATTTCTGGGGGAGGGGTATTTCAACTTCTGGTGGGTGCATCCCACCCAAATCCCCCACGCCTATGTGTGGAGAGCGCCCATTGTTGCATGAACAGGATTACGTAAAATGTACATACAGTAAAATTAAGGTTCAATCTCAATTAATTAATGCAAATTACTAATCCAGACTTAACGGGCGTTATCCTACAAATTTTGTATGATTATTTGGTGATTATTGTCTAAGTGTCTCGCTTTTAGCCCATGGATTATGTTTTAGCCGCCGTCGTCCGATAAAAAATTATCTCAGATGTGTTGAATGGCATCTTAGACATGCACTGGTCCGTTTCCGTCTATTTTTGGCGCCTGAGTATACGTACATTACGCTGCAACCAAATTCGGGTTGGGGGGGTGGTCTGATGAGGCAAACTTGCTAAAACTTATGTCAAAAATTGAAGTCTTGGGGTAGGTCAAAAAATGGTCTTAAAAGTGGCGGTTTGGCGAAAAAACACCATTTTTCAATGTTTCTCATTGAGAACTATCCATTGACATCAAAAAATTGTGAAAAGCCGAAAAATTTCAAAAATTGAATTTCAGGAGTATTCGGCCCTACCCCCACGCCCAGATGTGTTCGCAACTGTAGTATGTAGGTAGCTATACAAATTTTGTAAAGGCGTTCGATATTTTGATGCTGGTATGTTTTGTTATTTAATAAAGATTTGGATACGTTTTGTGTGATCAGGTGAACAAAAATGTGTCAGCGGTCTTAATTGAAAGCAGTGGTAGATCCATGATTTTCCTAAGGTGGGGGCAATACCCCTAAGGGGGCGGAACCCTGATTTGGGTGGAAAAATTAGCTATTTTGACCAGAAAATTACTAAAAATTGCTCAAAAATTCTTAATTTTGCGCACTATTTTTGGCCAATGGGGGGGCCGTCCCCCTTTGCTCCCCTCCCTCCCCTGAATCCGCCCCTGATTGAAAGAATGTCGTGACCTAAAATGGTAGTGTGAAGTGTAAAGCATATATGTTCTTGAGAGGGGGTTCGGTGGTATTCCGGCTCATATGTAGAATGGCTTCCCCCTACAAAATCGTTGTGTGCCTCCCCCAGAATTGTCGATTTCGATGTAAAAATCGTTAAAAGTGTTTTTACAGGTTTATAGTTCGTTTTTTCGCTCAAAAGTAAAATTTTCCGCGCTTCACACCGTACATATTGGTATTCATTTTCCGACTATATTGTGTTGAAATTTTTCGAATTTATTTTATGCTTTTTTGCTCTACAATGGACAAACATTGTCCGAAATGTAAAAAAAAATTTTATTTGCTCACATCATTTTAATTTCGAAGGGGGTGCCTTTTAAAATTTTTTTGGGCCTGCCCTCTAAGATTCCTATGCTTTACAAGATTGATTTAAAGCTGGTGTACTTAATCATGTTTTATATCTTTTTTGTCCATTTGGCTCGCAAAACATTCCGTACATATAGTTATTGTCAAACTGCCCATCTTTGCGCCGTAATTCTACAACAGTCACTGTAATTTTTTGGAAAGTTTTACCTGTTCATGAGGCTCGACCAGTGCAATAAATTTTTGTATATGTATATTGTGGTTGAATGAAAGCGGAGTTCTCTGATTTAGTTTGTTGTCTTTGCAATGCAGAACTGAGGCTTAAGAATCGTTTCCAATATTTTTTCCACCCAAAGTGGGATCAGGAACAGATTTGGGTGGGCGGCCGCCTCCTGTCATCAAAAAATAGTTGGGCGCAGTAGAGAATTATGTGTATTTTTAGATGATTTTAGCAATTTTTTATCATGATTTTTGAAATTTTCCGGCACTTCACCCGGGTAAGGACATTTACTGACTTTTATTGGCGCTCACCTTCTTTTACGTCAGAAGAGTGAAGTACACACCAACAACTTTTAGTTCCTAAAACAATTTCTTGAGAATTTTTAAGTGTGTTTTACCGTCCGCTACACTAATTTTACGTTTTTTTCACTTTTGCAATTAAAAATGATTTCACCAATCAAAAGACGGCAAAAACACTGCTTAAAAGACCGATTTTTTGGACAGTTTTGGAACCTATCATGAAAATTTTGGATACCGCCACCCCCTTCCCGCTGTCACAATATCCTGTTTCTTCTACTTAATGGAATAGTACGAAAATTAATTTCTTTTAGTCAATAGTGAACATCTACTGGGCGCGTGTGATCAATGACATGTATAGACTTGAATATCATGGGCTGGGGTAAATTTTTTAGTGGAATTTTTACATTTGAGTATAAAATTACTTTTTTAGTTTACACTTTACTAATAGCGATAACAGGGAAGGATTTAAGGGGAGTGGAAGGTCGGCTGCTCTTCTCTTAATGCCACCGGATAATTGCTGTTTATTACATTTATTTACTTTCCTGGCATCCTGGTAGCTATTTTTTTGTAGTTTTCTTCCATTTTTGGGTACATTCTAGAGTTTTTTTGCGTTAACATTAAATGCTTTGCTCCATTGCACAAACAGGAAATAACAGTACCTGTTTCTAGTGTATAAAAGTCTTTCAGTTGAAGGTTTACTGAGTTTCGGGCGCTTCGCGCTAATTTACAACTGAAGACGAAGAAACACAAACAATTTTATACGCAAAATCTCTAGAGATTTTGACATTTTTTGCCAAATTTTAATGCAAGAAATTATTTTGTCAAAAATACATCATATAAAATGGCGAACAACGCTATTATGCACGTGAATAGCCGAGTTTTGGACCTATTTTTTACTGTTTTAAGTTGTGTACCGACCCCCCCTGCCTCGTTAGAAAATCCTAGATCCGCAAGTGAGTGTAATTATGGTTGACATGCCTGGTTGACATGCAGTTGAGCTAGCAAATGTTTTCTTGGGCTACTTGAATGGGTTTTTTGCCCTTAAATATTATGATAGTCTTGAGAATCTTTTTGTATAGTTTGTTTGCGCACATGATCCGGCACTTGCAGAAATCAACCTTTTTTGATTCACAAATGATTTTTTAATCAACTTGAATATTTTAAGCTGGAAAACTTCATAAACACTTTTTTGCATAAAACTGCTCCAAGTGCACAAATACAGGTATATACGTAGAGGAGCATTGATTCAAGTCTCTGAACATACGTACCTCTGTCTAAATTTGACAAGATCTATTCTTTCTTCAAACAAATCCTAATGCTTTAGCAAAGATTTCAACATTTTTTCGAAATTCCTGCGCCAGAGATGATATTGAATAAAGGTCGAGAATGTAAAATAGCAAAGGTAGGTATTTTGTTCGTAATTTGTTAAGTTTTTTACCTATTTGTGACTGTTCTTTGGAAAAAAGGATCGTGTTCCACCCTTTTCCAAAAATCCTTGATCCGTCACTTGTCTTTTTTTGAAAGTTTTGATGCGCACAAGAAGGATCGAGAATACTAATATTTATTTTATCTTTACATGCACAATTTTGATTGTTGGCTTGAATCTATTAATAGCAAAGAAAAATGCTCCCATGGAACAAAAAAAGACAAACATACCTGGGATTGTGGATTATTAAGGATGTAAAAGGAGGGTAATAGGACAAAGCTACCTATGTATATGCCTAAAGTCGCAAAATCTTTGAGAAGATTATTCTTTCTCAAAGCAACGCAAAAATTGAAGTATATTTTGCGGCCTGTAGATCCAATTTAACTAATCAACCAAACAAAGATGAAAAAAGCAGCAAGTTTGCTATTCAATAGCTATGGGAAAGTAGATGGACTAAACTATGAGCGACATTGTAAGCTATAATTCAATGAAATAGCAAACATTGATGCATTCAAGACAATCAAAGAAATTGTTGGTTTAAAGCAGTAGGAAAAGCTACGCTAACCTTTCATGAAACAGACTACATGTATTTAGACACGCATGCCCGCAACGATTGTATGCACTAACCAATTGACGCCAGGTTTGCTTGCTTTAATGATAATGATAGCAAAATTAAACACCTCTGAATACAATTGCACTTGGTTTTCTCTCAGTCATGATACGAAGCAAGTCAGTGTTGCAACTTGCAAGCAATTTACAAAAAGTATACATACATTTTAGATTATATTCATACAATCTTATGTTAAGCATTGAAAATCATTTGAAGAAGGTTAGATTTTTTTAGCTGCCGTAGAATATACTTCGATTTTTTGCGTTGCTTTGATAAATTAGGATTTTTAACAGATTTTGCGACTTTAGGCATACACATAGACAGCTTTTTCCTAGTCCCCTCCTTTCATATACATAATCCACAATCCCAAGTACATTTGTTTTTTGTTTCATAGGAGCATTTTTCTTTGCTAGTACCCTACTTTTAATTTGCATTAGTTGAGTAAATCAGTCAGTAAATACTTACGGTAATATGCAATGCCACAATAATGACATTAGTTTAAGAACGCGAAAAACAATATTGATCTGAACATCAGCATTATCTATTTTTAAACAAGACAAATTTACCCTATTTAAAAAGATCAAAGGTTTTCAACATGATCGTTACGCAAATATTGGGTGTAAGGAACACTTACGCTCAGATTCGTAATCCTGATGTTACAAGATTCATTTAAAAAATATGCTTCTGCGATGCTCTGAAACTAAATTTAAGCTTATAGAAAATGTTTTGGAAAAATCAACGTCTTGCAACTTTCTGAAAGTAATATAAATCTGTAGTAAGTAACATAAATCTGTAGTGTAAACTACACATTAAGAATAAAGGAATAGTGCAAACATTGCGCAACTACTGGGTATAGAGAAAACTAACTGTCAGATTCGCAATTTTGACGTTACTTACCAAATTTAAAAAATTAAGCTTCCGCATGACTCTAGAACTAAAGTTAATTTGCAGTGTAAACTTTACACAACCACAGATTGTAAAAAAGATTCTAGTCGAATTCGTAATTCTGATATTACCCTGATATTACGATCAACAGTAATAAAAAAATTAAGTCTCCACAATGCCCTGAAGACAAATATATATTAGATGTAAACCACTTTACACTGTTGTTGTTTGTCAACAAACGCGCCCAACTAGCGTATCAAGTCCGATTTTGGGAACATTTTTAGACTTGAGATCATGTCTAGACTCACAACCGGAGAAGTCGACAGAAAAACAAGGCAGAATCACCTTTAACGCACCTAATTTTTGACATTACACCTCCCGAAAAAGCTAAATTGTAATGTAGATAAGCGCCATTTGCTATGAAGTGTATATACCCCTTAGAAAGTACTTTATGTTTATTCTTTTCGACCTATCCTGACTTCTAAACAGAGAAAGTGACGAACAAAAAACGGACAAAAACGTATTTTCCACCATTCAACACCTTGTAAACCTTGAAAATCTGAACCTAACTCCCCATTGAGTGTAAATAAATTCGATTTGGGCCAGTTTGTAGCCTTTGAATCGTAGTACGTTTTATGTGGAAAACTTTGTTTTGCAAAATATTCGAGATATTTACCAATCCAATCAGAAAAAAACGTGCTTTTTCGCCCATTTTACACCCCTGATTTCGAACTTTATACCCCCATAAATAACTCAGTATTGCGTTTTTTAAACGCGGCTTGCTGTGACGCGTTAGCCCTTAGGAGGCACTTTATTTTAATTTTATTCAATTCATGCCGACTTATAAGCGGGAAAGTCGGCAAAGAAATCTTAGACAAAATCTGTTTTTTACACCATCCACTAGAGTGTAAAGTTTAAACCCCTAAATCTAACTCTGCATTGAGTGTAAAAAGGTTTGCAGGTAAGCCAAACATATCCCTATAACCGTAGTACATTTCCATAAATAGGTTTCTAGGGGAATCTTATACAAGGAATTTGGTAGACATAAAAAAGTCGAAAACTCGACCAAAATCTCTTTTTTCATTCCCAGGTTTTAACACTCTTTACACTCCCGTTCGAGAACTAAGGCGAAATTCAAAAAAACAGAAAAGTGCAATCTGGAGCTTTCCGTCTACAATTCAAAATCATTTAATTGTTCCTGGCGTTAATACTGAGTTGCTCACAAGCCGCTGGAAAAACCACCAAAATTCGCTATATGTTATAATGTTACGCCAAAACTTTGCACGCTCATCATAAACTCAGTATTGAGTGTAAACAAAGAAGACCGCATAATCTTTTTTATTATCTATCTTTTAATAAAGTCGCACCTCCTAGATGTGTCCCGTTATAGCTGTAGAGGGTTAGACATGTTTGGGGTACTCAAGTAAATTATAGGTACGCGCTAACGCGCTACCTATGATGTTTCGTCCTCAATCATTTTGGAAAGGTTTTTGCGCACAAGGATCAAAATGCAAAAAAATATTTTTTACGCACAGGTCTTTCAAATGTGATTTTTACAAATTTGAATACTATAAGCTGGGAAAGTTTTTACCTTGTGTTTTTAGCTTTAAAAATTAAGACCGACTCTCGAGAAGCAAAAAGCGACATTCTGCATTAATGTACACTTTGTGGGTTGGCTGTTTCTGAGCACTTTTGCAGAAAAGTGTCGATTTTTGTCGATTTTCAGCCCTTATTTGACCCCAATTTCTCAGGAAAATTTTTTCTGTGCATAAGACTTCTAAGCCATTTTTGTAGTCTAATTACGTGGATTAAATTAAAACGAAATCACAAACAATTATGAAGGGGACAGCCATTGTTGATGCTCTTTCTGACAGTGTAAACGAAAAATCGTAAACCAACGAAATTTATAAAACTATTTTTCAAAAAAATCGATATTGTAATTTTTTGGGCTAAAATACTGTACTTGGTGCATTCAAAATAAATATTTAGTATCATTTTTCAACGTCTTCACTACCATTTTCGTAAAGACGGCTTCCACAATACGACCATAAACCAACATTATTTCAGAGGCGTAGCCAGGATTTTGGTCCTTTGCATACACAAAAATTTATTTAAGACCACTTTTGCACTGAATGCCGGTAATGTTATGTATAGTAAAAATGAGTTTTTCCACATTTAGTAGCGTAGCCTAGCTAATTTATGGGTTTCTAACAATCAAAAATACAAAAAGTGTGAAGCGGCGCGAAGCGCCAAAATTTTTGGAATTTTTACTGTTTTCATGTAGAATTGAAGGCCTTTTTATTGACAAACAGTTCGGAAATCATAAGTGGCGCCTATAGTGCCTTTTTTGGACCCAAAAATGGCCGGTACGCGTTAAAAAACATCGTTTTTTGGCGTTTCTGACGATACTCTATCCTTCTAGAGCATAAAATCATGAAAAAAATTTCGAAAAAAGTCGAATAAATTGACCAATATATCGCTTGAAACATGAATATATGGCGCGAAGTGCCGAAAATTTGGCGATTTTGAGCAAATAGATAGCCAAAAACCCTTAAAAAGACACTTTTTCTACCAATTTTCAGGTAAGTTTAGGAAACTTTTGAAAAATCGCCAATTCTGGGGGGGGTGAAAAATTTTTGCAGGGGATGAAAAATGATTCTGCGGGGGGGGTGAACCCCCAAAACCCCAAGATCATGTATGGTACGACACCCCCAGAAGTTGAAATAATCCCCCCAGAAATCAAAATACCCCCCCACCCCAGGATTCAAATTTTGAAATTTTTTTGCTTTTTTAGCAATTTCTTGATGCCATTGGATAGTGCTCGATGAGAAACGTCGGAAAATGGTGTTTTTTCGCCATACGACCACTTTTAAGGCCATTTCTTTACCTTAAAATTTTCCACCCCCCCCCCACTCCCCCAGAATTTCGGTGCTACCCACTGATGAATTTCAGGAGTTTATTTATAGATGCAGAGCTGGTTCTTTCCTTCACCGCGTTTTCTTTTCACTCAGCAATAATTCTTCTTATATTAATGATAATGCTTCAGAATGCCAAATTCAGTCCTATATCTGTATGATGTGCCCTCAAAATATGAAGCCGATTCCTTAAGGAAACTTGTTCTTTTTACAACTGGGATTAAGGAAGACATTGTGAGATCATGTCAAAAAATTGATTGTCGTACGGACATCTTTACCTTTAAGATTACTCTTAAACAAAGATTGATTGATCGAGAGATATTGAGTAAGTTTGCCGCAGCAGAGCTTCCTTAATCTACGTATGGATGCGCTATAATGTAAATTAATTATGTTGGACACAAGCGGGAGAGGGAAAGAGGTATTACCTTACATGGGCAGCGACCAACTTCCGGGGGGTCCACGCGGTGTAAAACTGGCAAAGATCCCAAAATGCCAAAAATCCAATTAGATGGGCCTATCGATTCGTCAAATGCTTAAGTCTGTACATGTATTCTAGAGCTCGGGAAGAAAATAAATCGAGTTTTCTGGTTAGTAATTGCATTATTTAAAGTCAAATTTTATTGACAGCGATTTTCATTGCACAATCTGTTCAAATATCGACTATCTATTTCGTAATTTTAAAGGATTGACATTAAAGCAACGAGTTGTTTTAGATATCTTTTTCGTTCCTTACTCTCTATCCCAAAGCTACGTATGAACTGTAAAAGCTTTTGGAAATAATCTTCCGAAATCAATACACGACTACCTATTGAATTCGTTGCTTTACTCTCCATGAATATTCACTGTCAATTTTTCGTGAAAAAATTAAATACGGGCAATGAAACGCCTTGGATCATCAAATATAACAAATTGCGCTTGACAAATGTCTTAAGGAATGAACAGGGGCGGCCCCCATTGGCCCAAAATAGTGCACAAAATTAAGCATTTTTGAGCGATAGTATTTTCAAAGGTCTTGTGTAGTATATACCTCCAGAGTAGCAGATTTAAGGGGGCGGGGGTGCGGATGCCCCCATCCATTGGCCCGAAATATTTGGCGAAATAAAGATGGGATATGTAATTTGCAGTGATTTTCGGCTGTCAGTGATAATCGTTTCTGGAATGTTTTTGGCGCTCCCCACTGGATAAAGCCTATTAATAACATTTGTTTACTTTCTTTGCAACCTGTAAGCCAGTTTTCGCTCATGGATTGACTTCCAAAACAATTTTAAGAGCAGAAACAGCTATTTCAGCATAGATTTCTTCCAATTTCGAGCATAACTATTAAGAATTTCCGATGTTTGGCGGCAAATGCTACAAATACAGGAAATTAAGCAGTTAATCAAGCTTCCTAACGTCGTCCAGCCTGAGTTTTACAAATTTTTCGGCGCTTCGCTCCGGATTTTCGCTAAAGTCGAAGAAACTTATAATTTTTTCGCACAAAATTGTCGAAAATTTCTAATTTTTTTGAAAATAATGTTGCGTCAAAAGTTATTTCAAATATAAGTAGACAATATGAAATGCCGGAAAACGCTATTTCGCTCATGTAGGGTAAATTTTTGCCCTATATTTGACTGTTTTTAAAAAGTTAGGGTATGCTCCACTCCTTGGGAAAATCCTAGATCCGCCACTACACCTCCATGGCCGTAGTCCAAATGTGCATTGTATTCGTGAATAAGATGTTTTTTGTTAGGATCGCGAGAAATTTCTGGTGACTGTGATGATGTTGTGTCAAAAATGATTTAATCACTAATACTTCATATTCGTCATTTTTCGGTAGTTTACTGTTTCGTATAAAGCATTGGCACTGTTATGGTGCCAACGTTAATGCGCAGAATATCACTGGCACTCAACTGTAATTTTTTCTTACCTTTGTAAGTTGGACAATTACCGAGAATTGTTGCTGCCCAGTGTTTTTGTTTTGTACAAGGTCCGTTTATGCATGTATATACAAAGATAGTATCTAAAAGATTTTGTACATTTTGTACACGCAAATGTTTGCGTGCTATAATATGGTACAGTAGCGATTTTAGTAAAAAATAAAAACAGGGTTTTTCGACCGTTGATAGTGTATTTTAGCTGATTTGTGGGTTTTTAGAGGGAAAAATCACTAAGAATTGCCTCAACTTTTTTTCAGTTTTTGTCTTCCCAAAAATCTTTGTACATGTACAAATACGGTCCCAAAAAGTCTTTGTACATCGGGAAAAATCTCTGCAAACAATAGAAAAACCGTGTTGCTGCTCATGGAAAAATTGTCGAATATTGTTGCTGCTCCCATGCTATCCTTGCAATGCAAGTGTCATGATAATTTGCTGTGAGAATTTTCAACTGGAAATAGATTTCTTATGTGTCCAATGAAAGGTGTTTAAGGGAATCTACCAAGGGTCTCTCCTCTCCAAATCTCCTTTTCCTCGCCCATGTATATGATAAAGTCTGTACCTGGAGAGAAAATTAAAATTTCTTTTGCTAAAAAGTGACTTTGTGTAAAGTCGATGCTTTGAATTAGCTAATAAAACTTTGAAAATTCATAGCCAGAGCGCTAAATACCCGGTAAAAAAAAATTTTGGAAGGTAAGATAATGCACGGAAATTTTTGGCGCTTCGTGTCAAATATTAAGTATTTTCTACCACTTGGGTCCGAGCGCTACCAAAAAATGACTCTTTTTCATAGCTTTTTATGTGAAAGATAATTTTTTCGAAAAAAGTTCAAATTTTATCATCTTAGTAGATAGACTATGTTGAAATACGTCGAAAAATACGGTTTTTGCGAGATATTCGACGAATTTCTCGAGGTAAAGACCAATTTATGTTGGGTCCGCCCCCTTGGCCGAATCCTGAATATACTATTACATTAACCTTATTGGAAATCGTTTTCAGGATACGTACAACGACCGCTGTTTGTCCAGGATACGCAATTACAAATTTCCCTGAAACATGAGGTAATAGAGATCATTGCTAGCGCATTAGCGCGCATCTTCAACATACTTGAGTATCCCAAAGAAGAGACTACCCCCTTAAAGCTATATATAACGGGACACATCTGGGAGGTGCGGTTTTTTCGAAGATAAATAATTTTACAAAATTGGTCTTCTTTTTGTTCAAAGTCAATATCGACTTTGTGTTCACACCCAACATCGAGTTAGTCAAGTTTTGGCGTAACATTATATCATGTTGATTTCTTAAAAGTTCACAGATCACGTAGCGGATACAGGACTTTCTGACAGGGGCGGAACCCCAAATTTTCCTGAAAGTGTACAAAATTGTCAAACAAATCCTTCTATTATGCTTTTAGTTTTTTTGTCGTCTTTTGATAGACAGAATCATTCGTGATACGAAAAAACTTGAAAAGTTTTGAGTTCTCTGCCAAAACGTGCAAAATTAGTGCAAAAGTTGGCACAACGCTCATAAAAACACTCAAGAAATCATTGTAAGTACGAAAAATCGTTGCTCTCTATTTGAACTGCTCTTCTGACGTAAAAATAAGTTTTCAGAGCTTGAAAGCTTGTAGAAGCTTAATTTTTTCAAAATGTTCTCCCTAACGTCAGCATTATGAATCTAATTGTATGTTTTCTTTACACCCACTACTTGTGTAAAATTTAAACTGAAATTCAACCTTGGTACAGGGCGTCACATAAGCTCAACTTTTTATATTGTTCTCCACGGGATCAGGATTACGAATCGGACTTCAAATTTTCTTCACACCCAATGCTTGTGTACCGTTTACACTTGAAACAAAGTTTAGTTCCAGAAAGTTGTAGAATGCTAAATTTCTTTTAAAACTATTCTCCGTTCAATGAGGATCATGATTTCGACTTTAGACTCTCTGTACACTCTGCACTAGCCAGCATAGGTGGGCAACACCAAAATTCTGGGGGTGCAAGATTTTTCAAAGGTAAAAAAATGGCCTTAGAAATGGTGGTATGTCGAAAAAACACCATTTCGTTTCTCATCGAGTGCTATCCATTGGCACAAAAATCGTGAAAAGAACAAAAAAAGTTTTCAAACATTTAATTCTGGGGGTATTTTGGTTTCTGGGGGGTGCATATTTCCCAAACTCCCTCCCCCGCGCCCACGTGTTCAAGCCAGACATGCACAGCATGGGAATTCTGGGGGTGGTGAAGTTAAAAATGCCCCTTTTGGTTCAAAGATGGCGGATACGCAGCAAAAACATCGTTTTCGGCGTTTCTGACGATGCACCTTCTATCTAGCACATAAAAACATTCAAAAAATTTCGAAAAAATCAAAAATAATTGAATGAGTTGAAGAAAGTATTGTAAAAAATGGAATGAGCATATGGCGTGAAGTGCCAAAATTTTGACACTTTTGAGCAAACAGATAGCTAAAAAGGCTTAGAATGGCACTTTTTCTTCGAACTTTTTGGATTTTTTGGAGAATCGCGAATTTTGGAAGGGATGAAGAGTTTTCTGAGGGGTGGTGTAAACCCTTCCCCCAAACTTCCCTCATCCAAGATCATATAGGCTAGTAGCAAAGAAAAATGCTCCAATGGAACAAAATGGATGAATATGTTTGGAAATATACATTATTGAGGACATAAAAGATGGAGACCAGGAAAGGTCACCTATGTATGCAAAAATAATGTGAATCTGTTAAGAAGTTACGACTTCCTGTAATCAATGCAAAAGTCGAAGTATTCTCAGCGGCCCTTTTTCAAAATGCATCTTT
This sequence comes from Mermis nigrescens, assembly GCA_036768485.1. Taxonomy (NCBI): domain Eukaryota; kingdom Metazoa; phylum Nematoda; class Enoplea; order Mermithida; family Mermithidae; genus Mermis; species Mermis nigrescens. The sequence continues at coordinate 395,471 of JAVLUZ010000167.1, read as the reverse complement.
TCAACCATTTTTTGTTGGTTTGCAGAAAAACTTATGTATAAGCTTTGATGTGAGAATAAGCTACTTATCTGCTTATAAATATGACATTTTTCCTACGATATGAATCCGGCCTCAATAAAGGAAATCATTAGTTAGTTATTTTTTCAATTCAATATAATCGCTTCTATTGAGAAGGAGCAGACTGTTCAGTTCGAGTTTTTCTTTCGCACATCGCAGAATATAGATAGGTACTTCGATTTTTACATTGCATAGAGGAAGTCGTTACTTTTATGTAGATGGATTCGTATGTTTTTCGAGTACACAGGTGTCTAGTCCTGGTCCCCAACTTTTATGTCCCCAATAATGCGTGTTTCCAAGTATATTCGTCCTTCTTGTTCCATCTGAGCACACATGGGCATAGGGTGGATGAGAGGGGGTATTACCTCTATCTATAGCTTTGAAAAATCAGGTACTGTCAGGCGATTTTGAGAAAACGTAAGGTGCTGTAAGGCAATTTTGAGCTTGATGTGGAAAAAAGGCCCGAAAATTCTATCTGAAAACGGCAAAAATATCAAATTTTCCGGCGCTTTGCACCGTACTAATAAATTTTTTATGTTCTTCATCACTTGAAACTTATAGATCGGCTAAATTTCACTAATAAGAGTAAAAAACTCAGTTTACACCATGTAACGTGCTGCTGTACCATAATATAGTTTTTTAAAATTTATCTTTACTGAATGTACAATGGCTTTTAGGGACCATCTTTGTACTTGTACTAAGACACCGTGTACAAAAATAATGACCACCATTCACTGTATGACCATTCCTGGGTTTCACCCCCCCTCTGGCCATCTCTACCTTGCCCATGTATGCATCTGAGCACTTTTCTTTGCTGGTTGATCAAGTAATTAGTTGGAATCATGGGTGGGCGGCACCAGAGTTTTGGGGAAGGGGGTGCAGGATTTTTTCAAAGGTAAAGAAATGGCCTTAAAATGGTAGTATAGCGAAAAAATACAATTTTTTAAAGTTTCTTATCGAGCTCTATCCATTGACATCAAAAAATTGCGGAAAAAACAAAAAAATTTCAAAAATTTATTCTGGGGGGTATTTTGGTTTCTGGGGGGTATTTTGTCTCTGGGGGATGCATACCCCTAAACCCCTCACGCTCAGGTATGGATGGCATACACAGAGCTTATTGTTCGGATTTTTTACTTTGTACGATGCATTTGTACTTTTGTCGACCTTGTTCTGGTGTAACTTCTCTGAATTGTATTAGAGCTACGCAAACATAAGTGAATGATATTGCTAACTTGGCAGATGGTTTTGAATTGAAGCCTATGGCTTCCAATAATTCACATTTTATGCCTGAAAAGCATCTAATTGTACTCACCAAATGAGCGTGATCTAAGTAACGATCTTCTTGCGTGATTTATGGCGATGATTTTTCATTTACGTCATAAAAACATGGAAAAAATTTCGAAAAAATAGAAAATTAAATTGAACAAAGTATATTCAGAAAAAGTTTTATGAAAGTTAGACAGTTTTGAGCAAGGGCATAGCTGAAAGCGTTTAAATCAGTATCTTTTCTACGAATATTTTTGGAAAATCGCGATTTCTGGTGATGAAAAAATTATGTATGACGCATTAAAAATTTTCTGGGAGGTAAACCCTCAAACCTCCCAAGATAATGTATGACCAGTGATCGGACCGAGGCCGAGGCCTCGGCAAGGCTCGGCGTTTTTTGAGGCTGGGCCTCGGCACCGAGGGCAAAGCTAAAAACTGCCGAGGCGCCGAGGGTTAAAATAAAATTTTGGAAAGTTAATTTATCTTAACAACTTAATCTGTTAGTTTTTTACCAGACCTCTGACGCATCAGACTAAAAATAAATTGTTCACTGCTATAAATTTCGCCCAATGTGCTATACTTTTCACTGTTTGTAAGACGTTTTGTCAAAAATAAGCTTTGTGAGTAACAAAATTGCACTATGTGGACTAAACCTGAGTTACTGTAGTCATTTTTGATCCATTGATTTTATATAGACTAAACTTTTTCTATTTTTCCACATCATTTTTTAACAGATAAAATTTTCTACATTGCTCAGCTTGTATTCGGAAAGCTGTAAAATTAACCTTTTTCGAGATCTTCTGACGCTCCGCATCATATATGAATAATTCCAGCTCGACTTGTCTTCAGACGTGCTATATTGAGCGTAAAAGGATAAGAACGTCAAAGATTTTCGGCGCTTTGTGCGACAATTAACTACTGCAATGCTTATCTTCAAAAAGTTGCAGAATTCAGCTTAAGATGATATAAATTAAACGGCATAATTATAACGTTACATTTATTCAGAAAATTGCAAAAAATCAGCTTGAAGTGATAAAAATATCGAAATTTTTTTGCGCCAGCTTTTATACATGCTCTGTTTATCTTAAGGCGAGGCCACAAAATCAGGCACGTAGCTGGCCCTCCTATTTTGGGGGGGGACCAACATCAATTTTGGGGGGTCTAAGCCAGAAATAGCACAAAATAACGTGTGAAAAAACCTATTTTTCCATTTTTTCCTGAATTTTGGGGGGTCCGGTCCCCCCCATTCCCCCACAGCTACGTGCCTGCACAAAATATAGCCTAAGTTCTAAAAATGTCTTCACCATTTTTACTATCCTTTGATCATCCTTTTTCTTTACATTTACTGTCAGAAATTAGCTTGAAACTTGTCACTAAATTTCTTAAAGAAAAATGAAACTAGATACGATGGAACTAGAAAAAAATCATTTCACACGTAAATAACGGATTTTGAGGCTAACCTCGACAGTTTTAGAAAATCCTGAATTTCTATATGCGCTAAATCCGATAAATCAGGAGACGACATGCACGTTGGGGGATTTTATGGATTTCGACCCTTAGAATGGAAAATTAGGAAAATTTTCTCGGGAAAATGAAGGCAAATAATGGATGACAATGAAAACTTTCTTCTAAAGTGTTTTAAATTGAACAGAAACTGTGTAACAATGCAATTTTAAGGCTATTTAAGAGCTTATAAAAGTTTTTGAGGTCATTTTAGCGAAAAAAGCTCAATTATTGATCCCCTGAGACCGGCTGACTCTCACCCCGGATCAGCCATGCTGCGCAGCTATGATCAAGAGTCTTTTTCTCAAAAATATAGCGAATTCTAGCCATTAGTTTTTATCGTAAAAACGCAAAAATAGTAAAGACGGTTTTAAATTAATTAGAGCTATACTGGGGCGGGCCTGGAAACATACTATTCGTATATCATATATCATGACTTTTCCCATGCTGATATTCGTTTTATAATATATCATTTATGTATAAGTATCCACCTCTTATTCGTCCTATAGTAATAGTTATAAAGAATAATAAAAATAGTAATCAAATAAAATAATAAATAAAAATAAATACAATTATGATACACAGCACCTTTACTCAAGATAGAATCATATTCAGTCGAAAAATTTTTTCTTTCTCATATTCAATATTTGTGTGGTGTTTATGATTGCATTGTAACTTTATATACTTAATTTTTCAGCTTGTAAGTAAGCAATCGAACGCCCTTGAAATTAAATCAGCATAATAACGAATTTTATGAGACATTGTATGAAAACAATTCAATTTTCAATTGGGGTTGTATGCAAAGGTGGGCAGCACTGAAATTATGGGGGGGGAGTGAAAAAATTTTCAAAGGTCAAAAAAAGGTTTCAAAAGTGGTCGTATGGCGAAAAAAAACACCATTTTTCGACGTTTCTCATCGAGCACTATCCAATGGCATCAAAAAAATCGCTAAAAAAGCAAAAAAAATTTCAAAATTTGAATTCTGGGGGAGGGGGTATTTCAACTTCTGCGTGGTGCGTACCCCCTCCCACGCCCATGTGTGGTTGTATGCAGCGAGATAGCGAGATATATAATGAAGCGCTACCACATCTACTAGAACTGCAAGCAGACGTTTGGGAAAGGTTCTGGGGTAAGTAAAGTAAGATTGAGGCCAGAAGCGAACAATGGTCGAGGCTGAAAATGATTCAAATCGGCCAAAACCTGAGAATTAAAAGGCTGCTTAAACTCTTTTATTTTGTTTTGTTATCATTTCAGCTCGGAAATCTCTATGACCCCCAGAGCACTAAGCACAGCACGAAAATTCTATGCAAATGCAATTGTGTTGGCTGACTGAAAGTTTTATCTCGACATCATTCAACTACGATTGTTGTAAGCAGGCACATATCTCTGGGGGATTGGGGGTTTGTACCCCTGAAAATTCAGAAAAATCGGAAAAAATGACTTTGTAAACGTTATTTTGTGCTATTTTTGGCCTTTTTGAGCTTAGAAAAATTGGTGTTGGTCCCCCCAAAATAGGACGGCCAGCAACGTGCCTGGTAGTAAAGGTGCCAATTTGTTGACTTGATTGATTGATACTACGAGTAAATATGAATTACTCGCATATCAGTTTTGCCTTAAAGAATTAATTTATCTAACTTCGTTGACTTCTATAGCGAAATAAAAGTGTGACTGATGAAACAACCTGAGTTTGCGCTCATTACCATTGTTTTTAGCTTACTTATTTCAGTCAGTCAATGCAACCATTTGCATCAAACACAATATTAAAATTTTCAGGCACCGGTTTCGGGGTCAGTCTCCAGTACAGCTCCAATCTTCATTTAACAGGGTGAAATTGATTCATAATCTACTGATCTTAGATTTCTAAATCTTACCTCACCGCCTACTACATATACGTAAATGACATAGTGCATCAGCGTAGTCATGTTTACAAAATAAAATTTACAAAAGACTTAAATGCCTCATTGAATGATTATTTCTCTTTTTATTTATTAAATCAAACGTTATTCCCACATGTGAACATCGCAGCCAGTGGCGGATCTAGGATTTTCCTAAGGGGGCGGTATCCCAACTTTTCCAAAAACAGTCAAAAATAGGTCCGAAATTTTGCCCTTAACGCGCGAAAAAGCGTTTTTTCGGTGTTTCACATTGTATACTTTACATGAAATCACTTCTGACGCAATATTTCCTCAGAAAGTTTTGAAATTTTCCACAATTTTATGCGAAAAAATCAATAAATTCCTTTGACTTTTACAAAGATCTGGCGCCTAGCACAGGAAAATTTGTGACTTTAAGGCGGATAGACGTCTAAAAGCATGATTTACTGCTTGATTTCCTGTTTTTATAGCATTTGATGCGAAACATCGAAAATTTCAATTGAAAGTATAAGGAAAGTATACAAAAATGGAACAGAAAATGGCTTCCAGGTCGCCAAGAAAGTTAATAAATGACATTTATAGATATCATCCGGCGCGTTGCGCCGAAAAAATTTGAGAAATTATGGTCACTGACGGCCAAAAATCATTGCAAATTGCATATCCATCCCTTATCTCGCCAAATATTTTTGGCCTATGGGGGGAGCGGCCGCCCTTCGTCCCCCGCTTAAATCCGCGCCTGATTGCAGTATGATAACTTTAACTATGACTCACTTTTATCTTACCACCGACGTATCATGGACTATACCTCATCTCTACCTATATACATTACATCATCCTCGGCACGACCCTTGGTCTCGGTTGAGGCAGAAATTTTAAGCTGTCGAGGCCAAGGCCGAGGATCCAAAAAGTACCATTGATCCGATAACTGTGTATGACCCTTAGTATTGAATTAATTATTTACAGGAGTTACGTTTGAAAACGGTTGCCTTTATTAACGAAGACGACATTGAGTTAATCAATGCAAAAGGGGCTGAACAGGGACCGGATTTTTCCTTGCAAAGTCTGGCCAGCAAGCTAAATGTGAAATTAAACCAGTCAGTCGAAAATATTCCTTGGCGCATTCAGGGCTACTTGAGCGATTTGGCTAAATTTGAAGCTGAATGTAATAAACTGTTGGCCGCAGATTCAAGCAGTAACATAGAAGGCTCGAATCAGAAAATGGATGTCCCGTTCGATTCTGAGCTAGGCAAACAATCACAACTGTCAAACAATTGTAGTCCAAGTGGGTCGCAGTCCTCTGGGAAAAATGATACATTCATCAATCAGGTTCATTGACTGGAGACTACAAAATATATTCTACTTTGCCGACAAACAAAACATTTGACATGTGAACTAGGGGGTCAACATATCAGTTTTGCCATATTTCTCCAAACGATTATCGATTTTATTCCATAGTGGGTCTAAATTTGCACGCGCATGTTTGCTCAAACAATGGCATCGATTTAGAGTATTTGTAACGGCGGTATTACCCTAACTTTTTCCACAACAAACAAAATGGGCTCAAAAGTCTGCTTTCAGGCGCGAAGTATTTTTTCGCCGTTTTGTAATGCCTATTTTAAATTAAAAGGATTTCTGGTGCAAAAATTTCTCGGAGAACTTCCAGAATTTCAAGTAAATTTGTACAAAACATGGTTAAATTTTTTTAACTTAAGCTGAAACCCGACGCAAAGTTCCGGATTGGTGTAATACAGACCGAGACGCTTTTAGAGTACTATAATTATTTTGTTTTTCTTATATATTTGTGCATTTGGAGCAAGGCTTATTGAAGCACTTGATGCGAAGCGCAGAAAATTTTCAGAATTTATGCCACTAAATTGGAGAAAACTATAAAAATATGGCTTCTGGGCCGCAAGGGAGTGAATGAAATAAGTATGTATTTCCGGACCAAAAATCATTAAAAAATTTCTATTTTTTTACTCGCTGACTATATTTGTCTAATGGGGCGGGCGGCCGCCCCTTTGCCCCCTAAATCCGCTGATGTGTTCAACAGTATTTGTGCGGATCCTTCATAACAACTTATAATCGACTATTTATAGTGCGTGTTCAGCGATGTTGGTGTTCAAAGCATATCCCAGCCAAAATCGACAGTTCAAGGCATGCATGACTCAGTCAGTGATAGCCAACAATCCGGTAATAATAATTATGATTAAAATCTAATGACGCTATCCTGCGATTATTACTCTTATGCCTTAATTAGCAATTAGCAAGCATGTTCTGACTCGTAAAAACTTTATCCATTGATTACGGAGAGCCATAGGGGTCAATTGAAATGTATCGATAATTTGCATACTTAGTTTACAACCCAAGTTTTCAAACTTTGTGGCATTTACAACGAAGGAATTCAAAAAACGATCAACGAAAATTTTCAAAATTCAAGTAAATTGAATATCTATGCACAAACTCTGAGATAAGTGCATTCAAAAATTTAAACCATAGTCTCAAAATTAATGATTTATTTCAATAAGAGCAAATATTTATTATTCAAAATGACTTTTGAATTATACAAACAAATTTTAATTTACTTGAACTTATTCAATGTGTTTTTCAAACCAGAAGGTTCATTGTTTTGAAAAATTTTCGTTGATCTTTTTTTTGAATTTCTTCGTTGTAAATGCTACAAAGTTTGAAAACTTGGGTTGTAAGTATGCATATTATCAATACTTTTTACTTGAACACTATAGCTTTCCGTAATTGATTGTTCCGTCCTAACCAATATATTTCTCGACATAATCTGACACATAAAACAGAAAATATGTATTTTTTGCGTTCATTGCATTTTTAAAGTTTTGGAAGTGACATTTTCAAGTATGTAATAAATATTAAGGTTCTTCGACCGAGAATGATGAGCCGCTTTTCGGCCTATTGGATGTCAAGGTTATTGATGTTTCACAAATGAGGGTAGCAGATGCGGTTATAAATGGAATACCGTGCGATGACCGTGGTAAGCTTGTAGGTGGACGTGTAACAGAAGGATGGGAGTTCCTTCAGCCAATGTTGGTTGTCCCACCCCCTCCCAATTATTGGTGAAAACCTGTGTTTTCTGGCCATTTTCAGTTTTTTTCTTGCCATTTATGGATTTATTTTGATGAGTTTAACGGACCGAAATTGCATGCTGCACTTCTATCTCTGTCTTTCTGTCTTTCTTTTTTTGTTGTTTTTTCTCTTTTCTTTTTTTTATTTTTTACTTTTTTATTTATCTATTTACTTATTTACTTGTTTATTTTTCTCCTCATTTTCTTTCTTCTATCTTGCTTCTTTCTCTTATTGATAACTTCTTACTATCCGGGTAAAAAGTACATAAAAGTACTGATCCGGCATGATGCGGTGGAAATTATTTGGCATTTTTACTGCTTTTGACCCCAACAAGTATGCAAAAAACGTTCCCTCAGCTTAAAATCGCCGGACAGTACCTGTCTGGCTGACCCTTCATCGGCGGCGGGGATAATACCTCTCCTCAACCACCCCCTATGTGCATGTATGTAGCTCACACTAAGAACTTGTACAGCATGGGAATTTTGGCGGGTCAGGCCCAAAAAATCTTTTAAAACTGCCTTTTTGGGCTAAAATATGGCGGAGTACACATCAAAAACACCGTTTTTACACGTTTCGGACAATGCTCGTTCTTTCTAGAACATAAAAATACAAAAAAAAATTTTAAAAAAACGTGAAAAATTGAACAAAGCATTCAACAAAAATGTATAATGTTGCGAAGCGCCGAAAATTTGAGACTTTTGAGCCAAAAAATGAGCTGACACGCTTATACAGGCATACTTTTTACAATTGTTACGAAGAATCAACAATTCTCGGGTCACAGCCATTTTGCGGAGTTCAGTAGCCATTCTGCGGAGGGGTCAAACACCCCCTCCCCCAAGAACACGTATGGAATAAGCCCTCAACCGCTGTATGCATGTATGGGTGTAAGCGTAAGCCAGCATTTTCATGTTTGTGGTCCTGAAATAGTACCTTATTTGCATAGCTCGAATCACGGATGACTTGAAGGAAGTAGGCGACACTGATTACTCGCCTAGTTTGGATTTGTCTTACAAGTTTCTGATTAATGTTCTGATCACACCGAGGGGCTGTTTCTCGAAATCTGCTCGAGTCCTCAAGTGTTTGGAAAACTCTTTCGAGCAGGCAAGATTTTTGGAGGTGGAATCCATCGTGTATTTGCCATTATTCAGTGAGTAGTGCATTTTTGTATGTTTCGAAAAAAACGTTTGGCGAAATTATCTGTTTATAGTCTAACAGGCCCGATCCAGGGTTCGGTCTAGGGAGCGGACCCAACATAAACTGGTCTATATTATGGTACAATTCGCCGGGGTAGCTCAAAAAACCGCATGTTTCGATGTTTTTCTACATTCTCTATCCATTTAGATCATAAAATTTGACTTTTTCACTCAAAAGACTATAAAAAGTATCATTTTTTCGCCGCGATCAAGACAAAATGATGGAGAATACTTCACAACCGGCGCCGAGCACCGAGAATTTCAAGATTTTAAGACGAAGACATTCAATTTTTCCATCCTTCCGTGCACTATCTTACCTTTCAAAATTTTTTTCGGTCGATGGTTGGGGCGCCGACTCAACGCGTTAATATAGCTCAGATGTCTAATATGTATAAAAGGAAATGAATACTAATATATTGATATTCAGTTGAATCTATTGACTAATTACAGTACGATTCTTGTTCGTGAGGTAGGATTTTATAAATAAAATATATAAATAAAAATGAAATATAAAGATAAAATATAAATGAAATATCCAAATTTATCTGCGTTCTGAGCAGTAATTGGCATATTCGTGCTACATATATATGTTATGACTTTACAGTTGCAATTTTTCTATTAAAATGCTGTAAAACCGGGCGGGAGCTGCCATAGGCTGCTATTGAAATTGGGGAACGGTCCTGAAATAGTTTTAAAAATGCCCTTTCAACTCTTCTGAGTTCTTTCAAAATATTGCAACTGTAAAGTCATAACATATATATGCTGAGCACGAATATATACATGAAATTCTGATACCTTTGATCACGTTTAATAGAAATAACTCAAAGTGTTCGATCGATGATTGCTAATAAAATGTAAAATTTGTTTAAAAAATTATAAATATTTTTGTGATGAAGCGACGTTGCTTTTTGAAGGTAAACAATTTCGGAATTTATTTCCCTTTTTGGCTTCGTAAGTCCAGAATGAGTGATCTTATGTCGATAATGTTGCTTAAAACACCTGTACGGGTTGATTTTGCGGATCAAATTTTTAACTGAAGCAGAAATCTTAGCATATGCTGATGGAATATGTTATTTATAGAAAACCAGTTGCGAAAATGTTAAGAAAGAAACCTTGATCGCGATGAAAAAATTTACTTGAATAAGCTGGGGCGGATTTAAGGGGGGCCTATGGCTGGGGCGGCCGCACCCTATTGGCCAAAAATATTTGGAGAGATAAAGAATGGATATTTCAATTTGCAATGATTTTTGACCGTTAGAGTGACCAAAATTTCTCAAATTCATCCGGCGCTACGCGCCGAGATGATACTCACTGATGACATTTATTTAATTTCTTGGCGACCTGGAAGCAGGGTTTTTTTTTGTATTTTTTTGTACATGTACAAAGATTTTTGTGAAAGACAAAAACTGCAAAAGAAGGTCTGAAATTCGCAAAAACAATAGCAGAAATCGCATTTCGAAAGGAAAAATATCAAATTTTTCGGCGCTTCGCGCCGGTTCAAGATGATTCTTAATGATTTTTGCCTTTATAAAACCAGGAATTAGCTAAAATACACTACCAAAGGTCGGACAACTCTGTTTTTACCACACTAAACTCGCTACCGTACTATATCACAGTACCCAAAAGTTTGCGTGCACAAAATATGCAAAGACTTTTAGGGGCCATCTTTGTACAGGTACAAGCGGAGCTTGTACAAAAAAAACACCCTGGAAGCCATTTTCTGTTCATGTAGGTCTCAAAACAATTTTAACAGCAGAAGCAGCTATTTTTCTATAGTTTTCTTCTATTTTCAATTCAAGATTTCGATGTTGCGCATCAAATGCTATAAATACAAGAAATCAAGCAGTAAATCATGCTTCTAGACGTCTATCTGCCTTAATTTCACAAATTTTCCACCAGATCTTTGCTAAAGTCAAAGAAATTTAATGATATTTTCTCACAGAATTGTCTGAAATTTTAAAATTTTAAGAAAAAATATTGCGTCAAAAGTGTTTTTATGTAAAAGTATACAATCTAAAACACGGAAAAAAACGCTATTTCATGCGTTAAGGGCAAATTTTTGGACCTATTTCTGACTGTTTTTGGAAAAGTTTCGATAACGTTTCCTCCATAGGAAAATCCTAGATCCGCCACTGTCAATGAGTGAATGAGCTGGTGAGTTGAGAACACAGATGTGACAAATGAAAAATTTCACCAAATTCTTCCTACTGTCCGAGATTACACCCACCTAACGCTACCTTTTATGGAATAGAATAGGTGTAGTTTAACCATTCAGAGGGTCTAAGCCCCAACAAGCCGAATGCTTATAATTCTCTTACTGTCAATCTTTTATGTTTGATTTGAAAGGGAATGCAGATCACTACGGTACTCGTGCTCGAGAGATGCTCAACCGGAGGGTGCAGCAGAATAGAATTGGTTTGATAAAATCGGTGACTTTCGTGGCCAAAGACGTTAAATACATGGCCGCTTTTAAAAAGGCTCTGTTTGGCGAGAAAGTCGCTTACTCATTAACTAGTTCAGTGTCATACGGTCCATCCACACCGACCAGCCCATCTACACCTGCTAAAAATGAGGCACCTGGTTGCAAAAGGGATGAAAAGATGGCAGTAGGCGTGTTCGAAATCGGTGGAGATAGTTCGGAGGACTCGGCTGATGACTGCAGTTGGCGTACACGATCTTGAGGAGGCATGACTCCCCCAGGAATTCTTTCATTCCCGCCGGAATTCGCGATTTTCCAAAAATTTTTCAAGAAATTCGTAGAAAATGTGTTCTTTTGAGCGTTTTCAGCTAAATGTGTCAAATTTTCGAGCGCTTAACATTGAAAATTGGAGCATTCATTTGACCCATTGAAAATAGTGCATGCGAGTCGCGTCCAATTTGATGTATTAATAATAATACGCATGCTAATTTAACTTTAAGTGCTCTAATTACGCGTCTGTTCTCTTGATCCACTTAGTGGAGCTTTTGCTTAGGATTATTGCAGCCGATTTTGTGACGTAGTTTTTGACTTCAGCAGTTAGTTTTGCAGAGCTTGACAGCTAGTGACTTGACCAATTCTTGTATGCAATGCAAAAAGCGAACTTTTAAAGTAACCATATTTTTCAAGCTTTTGTTATACCATGCGTAATATAAATTGAAAGGTGGCTGAGCAGCGAACGATGGGGCCCGAAAAAACCGGGCCCGGACCCGGACTTGAAAGTTTTAATCCTGCCCGGGCCTTATATGTTCCAAGCACACAACCCCATATAGGGGTGAGGGGGTATTACCCCCCCCTCAGGGTCGAGACTTGAATCACTGTCGGACGATTTTGAGCTATCAAACATTTTCTGCATGATTTTTGGGTACAAAGCAGCGAAAATATTAAAATTTTTCCGGCGCTCCGCGCTGACTAATACATTTCTGTTTTTTACCCATAAAATTCTCAGAATGAGCTGCAATTTTTATATCTTAAAAGTCAAAATTTTCGATTAATTCTCATATTTTGTACTCAGAAGAGTGTCGAAAGTAGGATGTTTTGGCCAGTTTTCATATTTGACTTGCAAGAAAAGCTAGACTCTAAATTTAGTGGTCCAAAATTTTGGGATTCACCCCCCCCAACTTTCGATCATGGGAAACTATGGTTCCAAGTATAGGAACCAGCACACATGTATACGCATATGATACTAGATGTGGGCATATGCTTAAGAACATTGGCGGTTATTTATAAGGGAATGTAGAAGTATTTAGTATTAATCTAAGCAGTGAAGAAATCGGTATTAAATATTTACTAGCTCTTAGCTTATCAAGATTCTGTTTTAAGATATTTCAGGCTATACCTGAAACAACATAAGGGAAATAATCTCTCTAATTTCTAATTAATATCATAAGAAGCTTTCTGCATTAGTACTGAATTGCGAATTTGCTTGCCAGATTACAGTGACGTTCTAGAAAATATATGTAGATAAGCATTAAACAGTTCAGCATTGATCTTTTTTTTCAAGGTTTTCAGAAAATTGTATTCCAGTATGTTAATTGAAAATTTCTGGTATCTTACTTTTTACTTACTCTAGGAGCATAGCTGATATTTCTTTATAACGTCAGTTTACTAGATCAGCCTTTGTCCTGAAAACTAAAAAAGCTGTTTCCTGCTGATTTATTCATTCTCATTAAAATGTCTGAACTGATCTTGATACTGTACACGACGAGAGTTCATGCCACAAAGAAAAGTGAAAGAAGCTCCAAAAATTTACTGAACTATTTAAATTGATTCATAGTATAAATTACATAGAATAATTGAAAATCGATGTAAAGTTTTGAGACATTAGAATTATTTCAAATTTCTCGCCCCAATCATTTTTTCTTCGATTTCCTCAACTCCCAGTGATGATTCAGTACACGCAATTCAAACGTTGTTCAATTTTGTGCAGAAAATGCGCTGCTTTCATCATTATTAAAGGAAAGAACATGAGGAGCAAAGTAAGGTAAGTAGTTTATCAAGAAATTAAGATATTGAGATGAAAAATTAGAAATTAATTAGGAAATCAGAAATTAGTTAGAAATTGAGAAATTAGTTAGCAATTAAGAAATAAATTAGAAAGTAAGCATTTTATATTGTGGACTCCTTTCATTATATAGCTTATTGTTTGGAAATAGAAACTAATCAAATGTGCGTAGTACTCGGGTTAAAGAGTATTCATGTTGTGTACAATCGAACATTTTTAACTGTTATGAAAAAATAACAAGTAATTGAGCTTTTTAAACTAAGACAACAGTATGTCGTCCAACCTGATCTAAATAGTCTCCATCGGAGAGGAATTAGGAAAGCGGCTTTGAGACTATGACTGAAATACTTTAAAATGCGACCAAAGTTTTCGAAGCAATTCTTGAAACCAATAAATCCTTCAGAACTTCTTAAAATAATACTTTGAAACCTGGTTATGATACTAGGCTGTGATAAAAGGTGGCAATAAACGTATAATTAAGTGAGAAGACTTGAATTTAGTGCGCACAAATAAACATTAAGGAAATAAATAAAATGCATAGCGAAGGAATAAGACAAAGAGCGAGTAATTGACAAAAATTACGAATAATCGGTCACCTGCGGCTGTGCTCATTCTAGCTTCTTTCAATTACGTTTTCTGCATTTTTTTAATGAATTAATTCTATTGACAACAGAGCGCGCACAAGTATTCTCCAGAAAAAAGCTAAATAGAAATAATAACTCCGGCCCGTGCCCGCAGGCATGTAGCTCTGGGGGGAATGGAGGGGTGGGGGTCCGGACCATAGGTGGGCGGCACCAATGTTCTGGGGGAGGGGTGGTGCAAGATTTTTTCAAAGGTGAAAAAATGGCCTTAAAAGTGGTGGTATGGCGGAAGAACACCATCTTTCAACGTTTCTCATCGAGCACTATCCATTGGCATCAAAACATTGCGGAAAAAACTGAAATAATTTCAAAAATTGAAATCTGGGGGGTATTTTAGTGTCTCGGGGGTGCATACCCCCAAACCCCCCCTCCACCCACGCCCAGGTATGGTTCGGACTCCGGACCCCCCAAATTCAGAAAAAAAACCGGAAAATAGTACTTTTACACGTTATTTTGTGCTATATTTGGCCTTTTTGGACACCGGACCCCTCTCCAAAATTGGTGTTGGTCCCCCCCCCAAATAGGATGGCCAGCTACGTGCCTGCGGGCCCGGACGCCTGTCGATCCTTGTTGCTAAGTTTGACTTGAATCTTTTTCAGTCACTTCCACTAAATTTCTATGTTTTTCGCTGCTTTCCGCTTTGTAATGCTTTGATGAAATTGTATGCAATTAGCACGTTTTTCAGGGATAATTTTTAGATAGTTGTGAGCTTTTGATAGAAAGACTATTTTCCCTATAAGGACGACCAAAAAAAGGGTATTTGGCAGATAATGAACGGAATTCATAGACTGTTTCTGATAGTTTTAAGAAAAGTTAAGGAACCACATCCGAGAAGGGTGGATCAAAAGTTTTTAAACAGGGGCGGTACCTGAAGTTTAAAAAAAAGTACGAGAATATGTCAAAATTTCGCTATTCAGGTGCAAAATAGCGTTTTTTGCCATTCTGCATGGTCTATCACAAAAACTTAATCTGATGCAAAAATACGATATAATTGCCGTCAAAACAGGCATGCAATGAATAAATACAGTCGAAGTCAGATAATGCTCACCCTTCAAGGAGCAAGGCCAAAGGTGTGCATTATCCAAGTGTGTGCAATAACCGGAGAACGATAACTGTAAAGAAATCTGATATCGCTTTAATACTATGTCAGAAGAAATACAATGACAACGAATGCTGTCATATCCTAGCCTGTTGATGTAGAATAAATAGTTTAGTAAAGAATTCCAGCTTTTGTTTTGCATCAGTTAACATGGTTTGCAAAAAATATCAGTAATCCACGTGTTTGTTATCCGAGATCCACATACTCATTAGCCGTGGTGTGCTTTAAGCGTATGCACTTACACACTGATTTATATGCAGTGGCTAGCTGTCCTTCTGATTTTGAGGGGGAGCGAAAATTTTGAAGTCGGAGATCTCAACAAATACCCACGGATAGGCGAAAGGGTGCTAAAATTCCTTTTAGTGGTCTTTAAGATACGTCTTAAGAATGTCCAACTTTCTCCCTTTGGGGGATCCTAGTAAGAAATATTCATACTTCCGAAATTTTGGAGGGGAATAGTCCCCCCAGCTACGCCATTCTTTATACGCTGTGGTCTTGTTAGCCGCGTGCATTACGCATCATCCGAGTTTGCTTTAACCGAGGTGTATTGATATTTCAATTCACCTTTTTGCGGCGACTTGTGTGCTGGTGTGCATTAACCGGAAGAGTGCATTATCCGAGTTCGACTGTATTATCGAATGTAATTTGCCAAAAAATCTGATAAATTACGGTGAAAATCGTCAAAAACCATTAAAATGTAGTTATGCAAGTGGTACGTATGTATTCATTCATTTGCGCCTATTTCTTTCTGTATTCGCTTCTACGTGACTTTTGTAAGAAATTCGTAGTATTAATATTCATCAGCCATAAACATAGAGCAGGAATCGGTTTACGAAATCTCACTGCAGTGACAATGAATAATATTCACGGCATCATGGAATAATAGGCCCTCTTCAGAAATCGAATTATAAGCGTCATAGAAAATAAACAGAATTCGTGTTGTGCATTCAATTCTGCGTCGGATGCTTATTTTTTCATAACGCAATCTCCACGCTTAACATCATTAATTATAAAGAAAATATATTTCAGTATTTCAATTCTCTCGATTACGTCGATTTAAAAATTCATTTTATCGCCTTCAGCTTCACCAATGTGCCTCAAGTGCTAAGGCATTGAATTTGACACAATCTTCAGCTATTAATCATCAAATTCTGATTCAGTTAATACCATATGCAAATTTTTTGATGCTGTTTCTGCGGAATGGAGCCCGATTTCCGATTTCATGTGCATTTTATTCTGATCCTTTGTGAATATATCAAAATATGTACATAAACATCATTCAAAGCTACTTGTGGAAACCTTTTTTGTAAAATGCATCTTTGTACTATCCGAAGCAGAATTAAATGCTCTACATAAGGAAATACTAATAGATCTTATGCTTAAATTAGTCGTTTTTTCTGCAGTGATTTTGACTGAATGTTGCGAGAAGAATACTGTTCATGGGAATTGTGTGGAGAAGAGCTTGGAAAATAGTAGCACGTGCCCATAGCAGAGGAATGGTGAATCGCCCCTGGGCAACCAGGCACATGGAGGTATTATGGCCTGGACTATAATAAGCAACGCCCTGATCGGCTCTGAAAGTGCATCAGAGGGAACCATTTGTCTTGAGTATAGGTTCCCGCCTGGAGTTCAAGGAGTTAATGGCTTTCTTTATATCTGCATGAAGAATTATGTTTGACCATTTAGGGGCGTATTTAAGGGAAGCAGGGGCAGCCACTCTACCCCATTGACCAAAAATAGTTGGCAAGATAAATAATGGATATGTAACTTGCAATGATTTTTGGCCGTCGGTAATCAAAATTTCTCAAAGTTTTAGTCGCTTCGCGCAGTCGCTTCGCGCCGGATAATACCTATTAATGACATTTATTTAGGTTTTTGGCGACCTAGAAGCCCTTTTCTGTTCATGGACTATATTTTTTAAACAATTGCAAGTGCAGAAACAGCTATTTCAGCATAGATTTATTCTATATTCGAGCATAACTTTTTAAATTTTTTGACATTGCGCGTTATACTCTGCAAATGTAGCTAATTGAGCAGTAAATCGATCTTTTGAACGTCTTTTTGCCAAAATTTATCAAATTTATTTTCGCCGATATCAAAGAAATTTAATCATTTTTTAGCACAAAAATGTCAAAAATTTAGAAGATTTCCAAAAAATGATGCTTTAAAAGTGATTTTAAATGGAAGTAGACAACTTGAATCACCGGAAAGACGCTATTTTTGACTTGAGCAAATTTTTCGACCTATTTCTGATTGTCTTAGGAAAAGTGAGGGCACCGGCCCCCTTTGAGAAAAATCCTAGATCCGCCACTGTGACCATCCCTTTTTGCACGTTTTAGCCAAATTTTCGGGCAAAGCATATTTTTTCGTTTTTCTACACAACCTTGCTTTAGCTCTTAATCAACGTTTGTAAAAAAATTCATATAAAAAAATTCCTGCTCCTAAAAGTCTCGTGAAAACTTTGAAATTTCAGGATTCAGATTAGCCAAAGACAACTGAAACTTTAGATTTGTTCAGATAGTTAGCAGGCCTTCAGAATTGGGGGCAACGAAGATTTAAAAGTCAGATCTTCCAGGACATGAAAAATACATTCAGAAATAATTGTGTTTTTGAGCTTTTCTCCGTAAACTCTAAATATTTGGGAAAAATTTCTAAAATGTTTCAAAAATTACTTCATTTTAGTCCTATTCGTAAAATGTGTTGCATGAAATAGCCTCACAAATGATTTTTCAGCATTTAATCATCACCAGGCCCTTGTAAAATATTGTTATACTTGTTTTGTACTCAGTTCTGATGCACTGCAAAAAACAGAAAATAAATTATTATGTTCCGAGCGCCAGAAAATTTTGACTTATGCATCATGCCACACTCAAACTTTGCCTGTTTGGAAGAAAACAGAGAAACAATACTTCAGTGTATCGCTCCCGGAAAATGCTTTGCTGATTAGCTCAGAGGTGTGCCAAAATCCATTCTAGATTCCAGCGGTATTTCCAATACGCCTCCAGACTTGTAAAAAAATACTCCCAGGTACTTCGAAAATTTGGTGGAAACTGATCAGTCCCCCCAGGGCGAAGTCAAGGAGGGCAGGGGGCGGCCGCCCCCTCCGCCCCTCCGCCTAATTGGCCCAAAATAAATAGTTGGCGAGATAATGAAGATAATGAATGGATATGTAATTTTCAATGATGGCCGTCAGTGATCATAAATTCTCAAATTTTTCCGGCGCTTCGCGCCGGATAATACCCATTAACGACATTTATTTACTTTCTTGGGGGCCTGGAAGCCATTTTTAGCAGATGGAATAGCTTTAAAAACAATTTTAGGAACACAAAGAGCTATTTCAGCAACGAATTTTTTCTTTTTTCATGCGTAACTTTCAAATATTTTCGACTTTCTGCGTCAAATGCTACAAAAAAGGGAAATCAAGCTCCTAAACGCCCTTCCGCTTAAATTCTACAACTTTTCTGGCCCAAATAAAGGGAATTAAATGATTTTTCGCACAAAGTTGTCGAAAATTCTTAAATTTTTCGGAACAATGTTGCATCAAAAGTATCCTAAATAGAAGGAGACGACGTGAATACCAAAAACGCTATTTCCCACGTAAATGGCATATTTTTTATCCCATTTTTGACTGTGTTTGGAAGTTGGGATACCGCCATCCCTTTGTAAAATTCTAGATCCGCTGCTGGTCCCCTCCAAACGTGGGCAGCACCAAAATTCTGGGGGAGGGGATGCACGATTTTTCAAAGGTCAAAAAATGGCCTTAAAATGGTGGTATGGCGGAAAAAACATCCTTTTTCAACGTTTCTCATCGAACACTATCCATTTGCTTCAAAAAATTGCAAAAAACAAATTGAGTTCTGGGGGGGTTATTTTAGTTTCTGAGGTGGGGGTAGTTTGGTTTCTCGGAATTGCATATTCCAAACCCATTCCCCACGCCGAGGTGTGGTCCCCTCTATCCTTTCACTGCTACGTGTCTGAGTCTAGCCATCCCTATCCAACCTCCGTCTTAATCGCCCTACTTCTGGCGATTTTTGAATTTTCCCTCAGAATTGGCCATTTTTGAATGTTCCTAAAATGTTCTTGAAATTCGTAGAAAATATGTTTTTTGAAGTGTTTTTAGCTATGTATTTGCTCAAAAAAGTGCCAAATTTTCGGCACTTAACGCCATTATATATATATATATATATATATATATATATATATATATATATATATATATATATATATATATATATATATATATATATATATATATATATATATATATATATATATATATATATATAAGTAGTAACTGACGCTACTCTGGGGGTACAATGATGAAGGATGCTTGCTAAGTGCACATGCACTAGATACGAAATTATGACGTATTACGATCGCAACCTGACGTCATTATACCCCCAGAGGCGAGCCACGGTACCTACATTAATCGGCTATGCGCATCCTTCCCACCCCAAATTAGCATATCCAGGGGATCATAAATCTACCCATGGATCAGGATTAGGGGATAAATCGATCTTGTTGCATTGTGTGATATTTTCGTTCATAAACTTTTCAGCGTTGCATTGCGCTAAAATTATGTACTTTAAGCTTTAATGACTACTAAGCTTTCTGGCCCCCGGATTATCGGAGAAATAAAATTTACGGTCACAGTGCGCTAAAATTATGTACGCGTGATGCTTACGACTAATTATATGCGCAACCCCCGATTTGGATAAAAATTAAAATTATGGGCGTGGAAATCTAAACTCCCAAGAATCGGTAGACTCCCAGAACGTGCGAAAAATGTTCATAAGGTCAAAAAGCACAGATAACACAAATTTAAATTACAAAGAATAGAAATGCATTAAATAACGCCTATCTAAAAGAAAATTACAGTCCGCGAATTAAATTATTTCCTGTGTAGGATAACGCTAAATATGCACGCATGTAATATCTAAATATATAAATTTTTATTCTACTGATTTAAATATATATATATATATATTGGTACGTTGCTCTACGTACATAAAATAAGTAAATATCAGCGAATATTAAAAATATTCTTATGATTTGCCGAGTAGTAAAAAACTATAGTAATTACTATAAAAAATTTATGATTGCGTACGATAGCAAATTTTAAGGTCCGAATTCCGTAAGAATGATAAAAATTATTTAATGCTTCAAATTCTATAATTATGCTTATATTTAATCAAATAGATTAGTTACTTTATTTATTTCCTGTTTTTTCGAAGCTAAAAGTTTTCGTTACCTCCCAGTTTTTCAATAATGGCCACCACAATTTCGCCTATGGTGCTGGGCATTCGAAATTTACGGCGAAGCATCCACCAAATTCTGGTGCTGCCGACTCATTAGATTGACGAAGTCGTTCCAAGTAGACACCAAGCAGTAAACGTTATCCCAAATTGTAAAATCGTAGCGCTTATCCTGAGGCTCGTTCATTTTCGAATAGTACCAGAAAAAAGCGCAAAGCGGAGTAGTAATGCAAAACGGAAGTTATAGCTGAATAAAATAAAACTTTTTTCTGTTTACTCAAAAAAACTTAAACAACGGAGCTAGGGTCATAGTTTTTAATGCATGCTACATAAAATAAGATAGATAAGAAGATCGAAAGAAACTGACGTAATTGCGAAAAAATTTTAAATGGTACATGATTACTCTTTTAAGCTTGCCAAGATCAAAAAGAGAACATGTAATTTTTGTCAGAAAAAGTTTAATAGGTCACGCAAAAAACCTAAAAAACGGAGCTAGGGTCATGGAATGCGCGCTACATGAAATAAGATAGATAATAAGATCGAAAGAAGCTGACATAATTGCGAAAAAAGTTAAAGTGTTCATTAGTTTCTTCAAAAGCATTGATGCTTCAGGCAGTTTTCAAATTTCATAAACAAGGTCATGTTGACTCAAAATCGTGAGGCAACCGTTGTAATTTTGGAAAACGAGCTAAACGTTGACACATTATTAGCTGTTTCATTGTCTCTTTATTTAGTAGATAAGAAATAATGTATCAATGCCTGCATGTGTCGCGTTCACTATAGCAGTACAAATAAGCGATGGTAGCTATATTTGCAGAAAAAATGATGAATTAAAAATTGCATGCATTTATACGAGCGATAAAATGCAGCTCTAAATCAATACGAGCTATATCTAGTCTAGTACTGCATTTTTCTCGAAGGATTATCAAGGCCCGTTAAGAAAACAGTATTTTCTTTGGTAAAATTCCCAATCGCCTTAAGCTAAGCGTTTTAACAACGAAATTTGAGGAAGACGAATTTTTACTAATAACTTTGTCATTGGAAGATGTAGTATGCTTCTTCAGCAGGGGGCCATCAATATAATAAAAATAAACAAAATACGAATTAAGGCAATTAATACAAAGAAATTGTGAACGTCATGCTTGTAAAGTAGTAAATAGGGCATAATTTTTATTCAAAATAGTGCCTGCTCACTAATTCATCAAGAGGCGCGTAAGCACACAAGGGCAGCGATCAAATTCTGGGGGTTCTGCTTAAGGCATAAGAAAATACAAAAAAATAACTGCCTGCACTGTGTACCGCCCAGCTACCGAGTGTGCGTAAGTGAGCAGTGCACTGTGCAACACAGTGCAGTTTAATAATCGCACATTGTGGCACATCAGTGCACAAAGTGGATGCAAAGTACCTATTCTCTGGAGCTGTACCGGGTCCTAGAAGCTATTATCACTTTTAGAATGTTATCTTTTTCATGTGAATAATCTTAGGTTCATTATCATGACATTGTCACTTTCTTCACCTAGTTTTTTTACTTTTCAGCTAAGTAATGGAACATTGCACAGTAAAGTGAGTGATACATACGATTGTGCAATCAGCCATACATTTCATAGACGCAGATATAACACCTTTTGATAATTTATCCTGTTAATCGAAAATCTTTAGCTTTCAATATCTTTTTAGCATATCATTGTAGTCTTGGACTGACGCTGTTTCTCGACTGTTTAGAATTTCACTCGTATCTTCATTATCTTCTTGCCTTTCTTGTAATTCATCAGACAGGATATCGGCATTTTTAGTGATGAGTTTCTTGAATAGATGCTTTCGAGAATTCCAAGCCATCTTAATTGCTTCAGTACCCCCAAAGTTCAGCTTTGATTTAAAAAAGTCTGCCGTTGCAGACAGTTTTGTATCTAGATCACTTTCTTCCAACGCTTTTTGCAGGAAAACATGTTCATCATAATTTTCGTAAAGCTTTGACAAAAAAGCGTTGAAGAAGGGTGGGTTGCTCAGTTTTTCAGCAGTATCTGGAATAACTGCCATGTCTCGTACAGCATTCTCCATTATTGCCCGCCAGAATTCATTCTTCCAACCACTTTTGATATCAGGCTCATCATCACTATCCGAAATATTCTCTGATCTTTCTTCGTCCTCAGAACCCTCTTGGTCTTCCTCTTTCTCCTCTACTTCTCGTTTTTCCCGCTTGCCTTCTTCCTCACCTTCCTCTTCTGAAGTGACAGTTTTATCATCTTCTGTATCGCTGTTTGCTGTATCCATTAAGGGGTGTAATAGCTGATGATGCCTCTTTAATGTAAAATTATTTGACAATGTTTTGTTGCACAGTGTGCATAGAACAACCATGTCTAGCTCGGCCAAAGACACCAAATGACTGCCATATTCAGATCCGATGTTTTTATAAATACATGTTGCACATGTGCTGCACAGTGCGCAGCACACGTGCACACTGTGAGGTAATCCAGTGATATAGTATGTCTGCTTAAGAGATATAATGAACCTAGTGCCAACACTAGGTCCCATCCCATACTCCCAAGCAGATTGCTAGATACACTGGATTACCGCACAGTGTGCACGTGTGCTGCGCACTGTGCAGCACATGTGCAACATGTATTTATAAAAACATCGGATCTGAATATGGCAGTCATTTGGTGTCTTTGGCCGAGCTAGACATGGTTGTTCTATGCACACTGTGCAACAAAACATTGTCAAATAATTTTACATTAAAGAGGCATCATCAGCTATTACACCCCTTAATGGATACAGCAAACAGCGATACAGAAGATGATAAAACTGTCACTTCAGAAGAGGAAGGTGAGGAAGAAGGCAAACGGGAAAAACGAGAAGTAGAGGAGAAAGAGGAAGACCAAGAGGGTTCTGAGGACGAAGAAAGATCAGAGAATATTTCGGATAGTGATGATGAGCCTGATATCAAAAGTGGTTGGAAGAATGAATTCTGGCGGGCAATAATGGAGAATGCTGTACGAGACATGGCAGTTATTCCAGATACTGCTGAAAAACTGAGCAACCCACCCTTCTTCAACGCTTTTTTGTCAAAGCTTTACGAAAATTATGATGAACATGTTTTCCTGCAAAAAGCGTTGGAAGAAAGTGATCTAGATACAAAACTGTCTGCAACGGCAGACTTTTTTAAATCAAAGCTGAACTTTGGGGGTACTGAAGCAATAAAGATGGCTTGGAATTCTCGAAAGCATCTTTTCAAGAAACTCATCAGTAAAAATGCCGATATCTTGTCTGATGAATTACAAGAAAGGCAAGAAGATAATGAAGATACGAGTGAAATTCCAAACAGTCGAGAAACAGCGTCAGTCCAAGACTACAATGATATGCTAAAAAGATATTGAAAGCTAAAGATTTTCGATTAACAGGATAAATTATCAAAAGGTGTTATATCTGCGTCTATGAAATGTATGGCTGATTGCACGATCGTATGTATCACTCACTTTACTGTGCAATGTTCCATTACTTAGCTGAAAAGTAAAAAAACTAGGTGAAGAAAGTGAAAATGTCATGATAATGAACTTAAGATTATTCACATGAAAAAGATAACATTCTAAAAGTGATAATAGCTTCTAGGACCCGGTACAGCTCCAGAGAATAGGTACTTTGCATCCACTTTGTGCACTAATGTGCCACAATGTGCGATTATTAAACTGCACTGTGTTGCACAGTGCACTGCTCACCTACGCACACTCGGTAGCTGTGCGGTGCACTGTGCGGGCAGTTATTTTTTTTTGTATTTTCTTATGCCTTAAGCAGAACCCCCAGAATTCGATCGCTGCCCTTGTGTGCTTACGCGCCTCTTGATGAATTAGTGAACAGGCACTATTTTGAATAAAAATTATGCCCTATTTACTACTTTACAAGCATGACGTTCACAATTTCTTTGTATTTATTGCCTTAATTCGTATTTTGTTTATTTTTATCATATTGATGGCCCCCTGCTGAAGAAGCATACTACATCTTCCAATGACAAAGTTATTAGTAAAAATTCGTCTTCCTCAAATCTCGTTGTTAAAACGCTTAGCTTAAGGCGATTGGGAATTTTACCAAAGAATATACTGTTTTCTTAACGGGCCTTGATAATCATTCGAGAAAAATGCAGTACTAGACTAGATATAGCTCGTATTGATTTAGATCTGCATTTTATCGCTTGTATAAATGCATGCAATTTTTATTTCATCATTTTTTCTGCAAATATAGCTACCATCGCTTATTTGTACTGCTATAGTGAACGCAACACATGCAGGCATTGATACATTATTTCTTATCTACTAAATGAAGAGACAATGAAACAGCTAATAATGTGTCAACGTTTAGCTCGTTTTCCAAAATTATAACGGTTGCCTCACGATTTTGAGTCAACATGACCTTGTTTATAAAATATGAAAACTGCCTGAAGCATCAATGCTTTTGAAGAAACTAATGAACACTTTAACTTTTTTCGCAATTATGTCAGCTTCTTTCGATCTTATTATCTATCTTATTTTATGTAGCGCGCATTCCATGACCCTAGCTCCGTTTTTTTAGGTTTTTTTGCGTGACCTATAAAACTTTTTTGACAAAAATTACATGTTCTCTTTTTGATCTTGGCAAGCTTAAAAGAGTAATCATGTACCACTTAAAATTTTTTGCAATTACTTCAGTTTCTTTCGATCGTCTTATCTATCTTATTTTATGTAGTGTGCATTAAAAACTATGACCCAAGCTCCGTTGTTTGAGTTTTTTTGAGTAAACAGAAAAAAGTTTTATGTTATTCAGCTATAACTTCCATTTTGCATTATTACTCCGCTTGGCGCTTTTTTTCTGGTACTATTCGAAAATGAACGAGCCTCAGAATAAGCGCTACGATTTTACACTTGGGGATAACGTTTACTGCTTGGTGTCTACTTGGAACGACTTCGCGAATATTAGCTTCAGAATATGCAACGGCACGAGATTAACCTTATACCTAACGAGTCAAGGGGTCAATCTAATGAGTCGGCAGTACCAGAATTTGGTGGATGCTTCGCCGTTAATTTCGAACGCCCTATTATTTAATTTTTGGCTTGACCCCATTGACCTCACGTGCGGTCTGATAGCCTCGGTCGAAACAGTAATACTCGATAAAAAAATTTTATGCCTGAAAAACTCGGACAAAGGACGTGAAATTGTACTAACGCCGGAACAATTTTACGAGTGGCAGCGCCAACGAGGCGAAATCGTGGCAGCCATCGAAAAACTGGGAAGTAAGAAAAACTTTTAGCTTCAAAAAACACTTAATATGATACTTTTTTCGTGTTTCGGTAACATAAATTTTTTACGCACTTTTTTGCACTGGAGGTACTTAATACGCTTCAGGTATATATTTATTGATAAAATAAATAATTGTTTTATAAAAGTAATTTATATTTTTAATTTATATTTTTAATTTATATTCTTAAATAAGTAAATAATATGTACTAGATATCATAAAAATTAAATAAAACGATTATGCTTCGAAAATATACACGTATTTGCACTTAAATTTGATAGAAATAGTTTCGAGGAGCTCTTGCGCCGGTACCCCGTAAAAGAACATTGCTGACTCTACATAATGCGGAGAAAAAAATGTGCGCTGAATCGCAAAAAAATTTGCCGGAAATAAATAAAAGTATGTGATTTATTTGATTAAATAGAAAACATAAGCATAAATAATAGAATTTGAAGCATTAAATACTTTTTATAATTTTTACAGAATTCGGATTTTAAAACTTGCAATCGTACGTAATCATAAATTTTTTTAATAAAAAGAAAGGCGTTATTTAATGCATGTCTATTCATTGTAATTTAAATTTGTGTTATCTGTGCTTTTTGACCTTATGATCATTTTTCGCACGTTCTGGGAGTCTACCGATTCTTGGGAGTTTAGATTTCCACGCCCATAATTTTAATTTTTATCCAAATTTGGGGTTACGCATATAATTAGTCGCAAGCATTACGCGTACATAATTTTAGCACAATGCAACAAAATTGATTTATCTGATAATCCCAATCCATGAGCCATAAAGCTTAGTGGTCATTAAACGCGTGTGTACATAATTTTAGCGCACTGCAAATCTCGGTCCAGGGGCTAGAAGGTTTAGCGGTGTATGTACATAATTTTAGCGCAATTGCTGCTTGTAACTGGCTTTTCTTCGCATCGTGGACGCCCCCTGGGGCGAGAATGGGGTGCATAGCTTAGTGGTCATTAAAGGTATACGTACATAATTTTAGCGCAATGCATTAAAATTGATTTATCCAATAATCCATGGGCCAGAACGCTTAGTAGTCATTAAACGTGTACGTACATAATTTTAACACATTGCAAATCTCAATCCGGGGCTATAAAGCTTAGCGGTGTATGTACATAATTTTAGCGCAATGCGAATCTCGGTCCGGGGGCTAGAAAGCTTAGCTGTGTATGTACATAATTTTAGTACAACGCAAAAAAATTGGTTTATCTGATAATCCGGGGGCCAAAATATTTAGCGGTCATTTAACATATATGTACATAATTTTAGCACACTGTGATCGTAGAATCGATTTATCCGATAATCCCGATCGGGAGGGAAGGATTTATGGACCCTAGGCCCGCCTAATTATGCTAATTTGGGGCGAGAAGGGGCAGCAGAGCCGATAAATGTAGGTACCGTGGCTCAGCCTCCGGTGGTATAATGACGTCAGGTTTGCGATCGTAATATGTCATAATTTCGTATCTAGTGCATGTGCACTTAGCAAGCATCCTTCATCATTGTACCCCCAGGGTAGCAGGTATTACTACT